>VWZE01006198.1:16068-88844 GCA_013396675.1 Eubucco bourcierii | reverse complement strand
GAGCTGTCCCGATGCCGCTGTCTCTCCAAATGGCGCTTCTTGTTCTTCTTGTTCAGAAGAAGCAGGTCCCATAGGGCACCTTCTCTGACTGGATTCCTCACTAGTTGTGTCATGATGTATTAATCTCACAGACAAGAAGAAAATAAATGCATAGGAAGAAATCAAAATACAAATCAAGATGGGGCAGAAGAAGTACAGGCTCTGATATGTTGTACAGAGTAAATGCTAGTTGTGATGGCTTATTGGCCCAGTTCTTGATATTCATTTTATTCTGATAACATTGGAAGTCTTAACCAACAGAAAAAAAAAAAAACTCAAACCAAAAAAATTACTTAATCAAGCTTCTTAAACTTGTTATATAGCAGAGGGAGAGTCACTACAAACATATGTGTTTCAAGGGTGGAACTCTGCTGCCGTATTTAAAAATGCTCCAAAATCTCTCACTGATTTGCTTCTGGAAATAGGTACTGCTAGACTGATATTAGGTGATTTTATGCAGCATTTAACAGATTAAACTCTTTTGGCCTTTAAAAATCTATTCACCAGGGGAAAAAAAGAAAAACTGAGACAAAAGTACTCAAAAGCTTTTGCAATTTAAGTAGATCTTGAAAAATTAAAAAAGAATAAAAGTTCAAATAAGCTGAATGAAAAAAAAAATGTGCTGGGAGTTAATTTATTTGTGCAGCATAACAATTTCTATTTTCATTAGTCCTTAGAGGAGTTTTTCTTTTATTTTCTACAATACCACGGGTATGATGGTTGATGGTTTTCTTTTATCAATTATCTAATCAGCTCTAGTTGTTTTGGTTTTGCTTTTTATACCTTCTCTAATAAGTACTCACTTGAAGAAATTGCCATGAATAAGTAATAACATTTTTAATCTAACAACAGAAAACAGTGGTTGTAGCTTATTTCACATTTCTGTCATGCAATACACCTAATGAAGGCAGGCAGTTAAACATTAGCAAATTGTACTGCATCTGCAGGAATGAAACAGTGAGTTCACATCATGTGGATTTTTTCTTGTCAGTCACAGAAATGTACCTTAATATATCACTTCTTGATTTATTAAGTTACTTTTTACTAATCTACACTAGTCCACTATATGTTGGATTATTTGATGTATTTTGTCATCTTTTACTGCCTTTCTCTGAAGCTTGTAGAATGGAAAAATCTATTAATAACTTACATCCAAGAAATCAAAGGACAGATATTTTAATATTTGCTTTTATTTAGAAGAATAATTGGAGTCTATGTAAACATATTTTATTTAAAAACACAACATCAGTTTTTCAGGTACCACTGTAACACTGGACATGGTTTAGTATTGACCTTCCAGAGCTGGTTCAAGGATTAGACTGGATGATCTTTGAGGTCTCTACCAATCAGATGTATTTTGTGATTATTCATCATTGTAAGTCAATCCTAACTCAGCAAACTGAGCCACTCAGAATGAAATTACCCTTGTAACCCAGGAAAAAAACCTTACTGTTTTGTTCTCATCTTCTAAGGAAACATGTTTGTCTGGAACATCTAAATAATTATTTCATGTATGTGCATATATATATGCGCTCACACATGAAAATTATATGCACATATGTAGTACACATGTATGGTTACACATATATTTATATACTATATATTTATAGTATTTATAGTATATATAGTATTTCTATAGTGTATATATACTGTTTTCTTATCAGCACTAAAATTTTACTTGCTATAAATCTTCTTTACTTACTTTCTGGTTTTCAAGATGAAATTTTTTTTGTCTCCAAGAGCAGGGCTTTTCATTATCGACTGTTTTTGGAAAGTGATAGCTACTGATCTCCTAACATGAGAGAGACAAGAAGGAAAAGAGGGAGGGACAGTGGGGAGGAGTTTGTCTTTCCTTGAATCAGATAATCAAAATATGGTCAGTCTGTTTCTTTGGTTGTACCTAAAATTAACCTAAAGTTAATAGGAATCAGAGGTGATCCTTGCTGGTTTAGACTGAATTCTGGTCAAGGAGGCTGGAGGAGTTTGTAGGAGAAGTCCTCCTAATCTTCTCCTTGATCTCAGTTGTGATGTGCTAGGTGTAGCAAATGAGAAAATCAAATAGATTTCCATAAACTATGTGTTTTAAGAGAGTTTTAAAAGTAGCGTTACCATTTTTGGCCTTTTCTAGAGGTACTTTTACTAGTTTAGATCTTGAAGCTTAGACGTGAATGTGCTGCTACTTATTTTGCCAACCAAATCTTTCATTCTGTACTGGGTTCACATTGTGAACTGTTCAAAGTTGTGAATGAAATACTCTGAGAGAGAGAACCTTGAACTACTGATTTTATTTTTTTTTCTGGAGAGGAAAAGAAGTTTTGAGGGAGAGACTGTTCAGCCCTGCATATTCCCTTCACTGAAAGAAAATTTTCACTTTAATAAAATCACAATTAGATAAAATTATAAAGGCTACTTGCTTATGAAAAGTATTGCAATGCCTCAGACATTGAATTTTAAATAGAACAATGATCTATTTACAAACAAGGCTATGCTTTTTTTACATTCTCCTCATGCAGAATAGGATTTGAGTAACATAATTCTCATTTGAATACATGACAAAAGAGACATTTAAAGCTGTTATAGAGTTTGCTGTATTAGAATAATTGTATTTTCCAGTCATATTAAAAATGTTAATATCTTCAAAACAGTGCATCCAGCTTTCTGCCAATTTTCCATTTACATCTAATTAGCCACAAGAAGTGTTTTTCCTGCAATAGTTATTTAAATGGTTCATGAAAATACATCTGTTTTCCTGGATAACTTAACATTTCAGCATTTCATTTTCACTGGAGCAGCCTTTATTCTAACATTTCAAACTCATGTGACTGCTAATTAAATATTTTCATACTAGTCTACCAAAAACAAATGAAAAAAAAAAACAACACCTCAAACCAAAAAGAGTTTTTATTATTTTCAATACATTTGCCTTCCAAAATTTGATTATTCTAAGATAATTTTCCCACTATGTCCTAAAAAATCTATCAGTCTTGAAAGGGAAGATGGAGCATATAAAACAATGTAGTTTGTTTGGCTTTGCCTTAAAAAGACTGAAGTTGTGCATAACAGCTAGGAACAGGTAAGATATCTGTTGCTTACTATGTATTTCATACAGAATGTAACTTTATTCAATCTTTTGCTTTCAAAGCATGATAGATTTTTCCTTCCGGTTTCTTTTTGATTACAATTCCTTCATTTACCAAAGTGCCTGTGAGACACTTTAATAATAACCAAATAGTTAACATTTGGTCTGGTTTAAAAGAGGCATTTCATTCAGACACAGTTTAATCTCTGGAGGCAGATCAGTAGCACATCCCAAGAGAGCTCTGTATAACTGAAGCACAAATATGTGCATCGCACTGTTCTTTAATAATTCAGCCACATACTCCTGTGTACACAGGCCATGTCTACAGTAAATACTTTTTTTAATTTTAAGTGAAAATTCTGCTTATTTGTAATTCACTCGTGGTACAATCATAAGAGAGGCAGCTTTCCAGATAGATTTTACAGAAACTGCTACTGAAAGCATAAAATTTATAGAAAGTGGAAAAAGTTGTCCTCAGTAACAGATATCCTTAATAGCATGTTCATCCTGATGCAGTGTTTGCATTCTTAACCAGTACTGTATCACACTAAAAACAATGTGTTGCAATAAGAAGACTGAGATTCTTGGCCTTGTAAAACTTGTTTTAGTGAAAGAAATATAAAGGCTATTGGTTCACTAATGCCAGCTGCATTGGAGAAGGCATCATTCCATGTAATTTTTGCGGTGTTTCTAAAGAACATTTTATGAGAGGGCACTAAAACTGTTTTGTGCGTTATTCACATCAGAATATGAACTCTTCCTGGAAAGAGCTAACCATGGAGAGCCTTGCACAGAGGATATGGGTTTAAACTGGCAGAGGGGAGGTTTAGACTGGATGTTAGGAGGAAGTTCTTTACAGTGAGGGTGGTGAGGCACTGGAACAGGTTGCCCAGGGAGGTTGTGGCTGCTCCCTCCCTGGAGGTGTTCAAGGCCAGGTTGGATGAGGCCTTGAGTAACCTGTACCAGTGGGAGGTGTCCCTGCTTATGGCAGGGGATTGGAACTAGATGACCCTTGAGGTCCCTTCCAACCTTACCATTCTATGATTCTACGATACTGGAGGGTTGGTTGTTGATGTTTTTTACCAGATGGCTATTAAAAATATTGTTTCAATTAATTACTCTGTATTTTCTGCATGGAGAATGCCAAAGAAGTCTACAATACAGTCCATAGCAGGTTCTAGCAATACCTGCCTAAATAATTGTATTGGGTTGCTGAAAAAAAGTTCCTTATCCTGTTTGAAGTAATTAGCAAATCTTGAGAGTTTTGATGTGAGAGGGTGTAGGGTTTCTCAGCAACAACAACAACAACAAAAAATAAGGTAGATGAGCAGATGCAGAGTGGAAAACATAGCTCAAGGGCTCTTCACTGCTTATGTGCCTGTGGTCTCTGTGAAGAGTAATCACTGCAAAACTTTTCCAGTGGATTAGGCTTTGTTTTACTTTTTGTCATCCTCAGGTTCTTTACAGGAGTGAGATGTGGTCCTGTGCAAAACCCATGAAGTTCAAAAAGGCCAAGTGAAGGTTCTGCACAGAGACTGGAACAATCCCCGATATTAATACAGATTGAGGGGTGAAGAAATAGAAACAAACCCTGCAGACAAAGACCTAAGGATAATGATGAATGAAAAACTGGATATGAGCCAGCAATGTGTAGTTGCACCACAGAAAGCCATCTCTACCCTGGGTTGCATCAAAAGAAGTGTGGCCAGCACTGCTGAGATCCCACCTGGAGTACTGTGTCCAGTTCTGGAGTCTTCAGCACATAAAAGACAAGAGTCCAGAGGAAGGCTATGAGAATCGTTAGAGGGATGGACACCTCTTCTGTGAAGAAAGGCTAAAAGAGTTGGAGTTACTGAGACTGGAGAAGAGAAGACTTTGAGGAGACCTCATAGTGGCCATCCAGTACTTAAAGACGTCCTGCAGAAGAGATGTGCAGTACTACTTATCAAGGAGTGTAGCGAGGTGTAATAATTTTAAACAAAAAAAGGGTACATATAGACGTAAGAAAGAAATTGTTTACTGTAAGGTTGGTGAGACATAGGAATAGGCTACCCAGAGAGGCTGAGGACATACCCTCCCTAGAGGTCTTAAGGGCCAGGTCAGATGTGACTTTGAGCTCCCTGATCTGGTGGAAGATGTCCTTGCCTCTAGTTTGGACATAGATGATCTTTAAGGTCTCTTCCAATCCAAACCGTTCCGTGATTCTAAGAAAGTAGAAAGATAAATAAGCCTGTTTACACTGATTAACAATTTTTAAAAACTGTGAAGAAAACACAGCGAACACCACTCATTTCTCCTTCAATAGGACACTTTCTTATTGCCAGAAAAGCACAATGATTCCGACCTGCCCTATTACTGATCGCTAATTGCTGTGTCATGATGTCTTCCTTTTACCATTTCCAATTTCGTATTCCCACAGAATGCTGCAGAATTGCAGACATCTGTGGGTTTGTTTTTCCTCTTTTGGGTTGTTTTAGGATTTTTTTGAGTCTTAAAAAGAGCTGGGTTTGGTACCAGTTTTTCAAACTGTGCAGTCAGTTGGTTCATAGTGGTTGCCCTGCAAACAAACCATATTCTGCTCACTGTGATTTATGTCATTCCAAACAGTCCTGCCCAATATCCTCTTTATCCCAGTTTATGTATAATCACATAACTCACAACATAAAACTAAAATCCACAAGATTTTAATACTGAAGAACTCTTTTGTTTTAAAACATTTGATAATAATTACTTTAATATGTATATCTCAAAAAAACAGTGTGAATTCTGTTGGAAAAAAACTTCCAAAATAATGACCTTTAGATAAGCTACCAGGCCACAGTTGCTCTTCACTGTTGACAAGGCCTCAAGGGCTTTTCTTGATAGGATTTCACTTCAAAGCAGGCAGTCTGAGTTACACACAAAGAGAGCTTACACTCTTTTAGCTTACGGTGCAATCTGACTTTAAATTGCTCAGCTCTGTATTGAACTTCTGCTGAATTTCTGCTCTAGTTACTTCAAGCATAGCAGGCATCATATCAGGGGTCTGAAGAGCACTAACTAGCACACCACATAAAAAAAGTTATAGGCAGTTAAGGTAGAGCAGGCATTAGTCAGATACTCTACCAAATCAAACAGGTGTCAATGTTCATCAGATGACAATATAAATTAGCTAAGTCAAGTAGACTAAAATTTTGTTTTCTTACAAAAAGGAATTGGTAGGAACTGAAATAGGCTGCCCAGAGTAGTGGGCATCTTATCCTTGGAAGCGTTTAAGGCCAGACTGGATGAGGCTTTGAGCAACCTGGCCTACTGGAAGGTGTCCCTGCCCAAGGCAGCGGTTTGGAACTAGGTGATCTGTAAGATCCCTTTCAACTCAAGCCATTGTATGATTCGATGATATGTCTGTTTGCAATTATAGGTTTACAACATTTTCCCACATTGGTTTCTGTTCAGGAATGGTGTTAAAATGGAGATACTGTATAAGGAATGCTATGCAAGAGAGAATAAATTCTGAGAATCACAAGATAGTACCATAGTGATTGGTTCATTTTAACTAAATTACATTTCTTGTCACAGGGAAATCAGTTATACATTCTAATTTGTCATACCTGAAATCAAATGAAAAAATTATACATTGGGCAGAGGATTTCACAGTTCCTAATTATTATCATCTTACTTGGATTTGTCATGCCACTGTATTCCATACCAACATTTATTTAACAATCAGCATGTGTCTGAAACAGTTGTAGGAGAAAAAAATAAAATTAGATCACAGAATCACAGAATGTTAGCGGTTGGAAGTGACCTTGAAAGATCATTTAGTCCAACCCCCCTGCCAGAGCGGGATCATGTAGATTAGATCACACAGGAACACATCCATATGGGTTTTGAATATCTCCAGAGAAGCAGACTCCACAATCCCTCTGAGCAGCCTGTTCCAGTGTTCAGTCACCCTCACAGTAAAAAACAAAAACTTCTTTATGTTTACATGGAACTTCCTATGCCTGAATTTCCACCCATTGCCCCTTTTTCTGTCGTTGGACATCACCAAGGAAAGCCTGACTACATCCTCTTGGCACTCACACTTTACCTCTTTATAACCGTTAATGATGTCACTCCTTAGTCTCCCCCTCTCCAGCTAAGGAGACCCAACTCCCTCAATCTCTTCTCATAAGGAAGATGTTTCACTCCCTTAATCATTTTTGTGGCTCTGCACTGGCCTCTTTCAAACTGTTCACTGTCAACATGAACATCCAAATGAGAGGTGAAGTGAACACGTAACTGTATTGAGCATTGTATCATTAAGTCCCTAATTTGACCAATCTCAAGCTTTTTTGAAAAAAAGAGTAATAGTATTTCCAACATTGAGTGATCTAATGATAAACTGAATGTTTGGCACGTAAGCATTTGCTAGGATTATGATGTATTTTTGCAATATCTCGTTACAGAGAAGAACCACAACAGTCTGCTAGTGGCATGCTTTACGTTAGCTTATAACCTGGAATGTTTCACTTTTGGTGTTATTCATTCAAGTTAGCACTCTGTTTCAGAACTGCCTGTCATGATGTAGATTCTGCACAGAAATTGGTAGCCCTGAATTCTCTGGTCCGTTCTTACAGGCTTACTGCAACCCCTCACATAGGAATCTGGAGCCGTATTCCACTCTATTCCTAGCTGCCATAGTCTTTCATAAAGTGACCACGTCCAGTGCCTGTAAATTAATGACCACATCAGAGGCCTATACTCATAGAAAGAAAAAAATGGGAATTTATTCTGATTCTCTTCTAATAGAACTGACGGGTTTAGAGTTTTCACTCTGGCTACTATATTACAAAGTTGCAGAAAAATCCACCTTCTGGGAGGCATGAAATCACAGTTGTTAGAAATGGAAATTTAAGATGGGAATGAGTATTAGATTATCTCTTTCTTTCTTCTCTCAGCACAATTATTTTCCTTTATAGTTATTATACTGTCTAGGACTTTGTCCTGTTCTAAATAATTGGATTTTCACTGTATCCCTAGACTGACTGTTCTAAAGGTATATTAAGATGAATATTGGTAGTTTTATTTTCGGAATTTTGTTGGTTTTCTGGTCATCCTTACCTTGCTCACTCCCCTCTCTGGCTTCATACCTGATTATTACAGTAGTTATCTTCCAAACTTTTCATGTAACAGAGTTTCTCTATTTATCTACCATGCTGACTCTGGGCATATTTTATATAGGTGGGTCCTCTACTGCTGTAATTACAGCTTCAATGTAAATTGCTGGTGGCTCTCTGCACTTTCTTTACTTTGTGTAATTTTGCAGCATGCCTGTCTGTGTTTCAGATCTGCAGATGTTCTCATATGTAAGACACTTTAAGATGTCAAGTGCCATTAACTCCCACAATTCTTTGCTTTAGTTTACTGTTTGTTGGCTCCATTAGAACTTTTTATTTTCAAATGAGTTGCTTTTACTAGGAGCAAGATGATTTTTTTTTTTTAAGTGATAACCACACCATCTGCCTTTTTATTTTCTTCCCACTTTTTATTTGCAACTTAGCAGTTTCTGCAAACTTACTGATATTTTGCTCTTATATTTGTGTGGAAGGTAATCATACTGCAATCATTACTTGAGAACAGTTCTTTATTAATACAACTTACCTTTTGTAAGAGGGTATTGGTATAATTCTTGAAATAGAGAAATGGTATATTCAGTTTCTGTGACTTAAGCTGTTTTTAAATGATTTTTACATTCTAATAACCACCAATCCTTTTTGTGTTTGTTCTTCAGTTCAAGATTTCCCTTTTTCTGCTGCCACTATCCCATATGGCCCCATTGTTCTATCCATAATATTAGTTCATAGAATTGCTCAGGTTGGAAAAGACCCTTGACATCATCAGGTCCAACCATTAACCTTACTCTACCAAGTTCACCACTGAACCGTATCACTAAATGCCACATCTAAATGACCTTTAAACACATCCAGAGGTGGTGATTCAACCACCTCCCTGGACAACTTATTCCAATGCTTGACCACTCTTTCAGTGTAAATTTTTGTCCTAATGTCTAGCCTAAACCTACCTTGGTGCAGCTTGAGACCATTCTCTCTTGTTCTGTCACTAATGAGCTTTGACAAGAGAGCAGCACCTACCTCTTTATATTGTTCTTTGCAGTATTTCTAGATACGTAGTCTTTCAGTACAAAGAAATTATCTTCTATTGAAATCACATACAGGTTCTGAATGACTTTTGGAAAGAGTGATTCTCTTTTGAATTCATGGTGATGCAGGAGATCACATAGTGTAGTCAGAATCATGGGGATAGGGTAGAATTTATTTTCTTTTTGGAATTAAATTTAAAATAATCTGGCAGTTTAATAGAGAAAGAAAAACAAACAAAAGGAAGGTTTTATGGTATATGCTTCAAAAACAGAGTGTCATGTTATAAATTAATCAGGAGATGATTATTCAACATAAAAACTGCAAGCACATTTACATGCTGTAACTAAATAACTGGGGGGGGGGGGGGGGGGGANATTAGTAAGAAAAGGGGGGGGGGTGGGGGCGGAACAGGAATGACATACAAATAACAGACTGAGATCTATTCCTCTACAAGCCAACACAGAAGCACATATGTTGCCTAAATTATGATGGAATTGTAGATGAATCATAGGAATCATTTAAATGGCAATGGAATAACAACCACAACAACAAAAAGGTGATAATATTTGCCGGATAAGTGAAGAGATGGTCAAGAAAGATGGGGTTCTTATCTCTCGAGAAGATAAACAACAACTGTAAGCTTTTGACTCACCATAAAGGCAGAACACTTCAAATCACACGGCTATGTGTCATATGTGATACTGAAATCTTCCAGTATCGTGAAGTCAAATATCTCCAAACAAGGGCACTGTGAACATTTTCTAGCTGAATTTAGTCACTGGAAGGTGACCTGCTACAATGACTGGTAACAAATTGCTGAAAATATCCGAGGCAGATTCTAAAATGTTGTGTTGCCTTTGCATAATCTCTTACACATTTGTGGAGCCAAAATCCTTTTAAGAAACATTGCCAAGGCTGTCTCACACATGGCTTGCTTTGATAGGTTTCTGTTCTTGAAGTTCTGACCTTCCTTACAGATTTCATTTCTAAAAACAGCAGGAACAAACCAAGAACAGAAACTTCCTGGTAGAAAATGGAATAGCTGAAAACAAACAGGTGTATTCAATTGCTATAGGAGATTGCTCATGTGCAACAAGTTTTCTATGAATGTGAATTTTCTGGGTATGACTGCAAATGAATTTTTTGGAAGGACTTATTCTCATTTGGAGCATCAGTTTATGTTTCATCCACTTTTCAAATATCCTGCAAACAGAAATACAGTGATGGAAATCCTGGTTTATGTTTCATAATTTTGGTCACATTCCCCTGCCCTCATGAAATATCTAGAGTCTGGGATTATGTCAGTATCATTTTTTTATAGTATTCTTTAACAGTCTAATCTGATATGGTAGAACCTACTTGCTTTATAAATGAATGGTCAACGAATAGCAATTTTCTGTTACATTTTTGTCATACAAAATATTTATGAGTTAATTTTTCGCACCAGTCCCCACACTTCTGAAAATCTGTGTTACTGAATGCTTATTCAACATGGGGAAAAAAAAAACCTAAAAGGTATTCTAAAAAAAATTAAACAGTCCTTTGTTAGTGTATGAGGTAGATCAATACTGGGGATACTCAATAGATCAACAGTTGTTGAGATCATGGACTTTAAATTTACTAGAATTAAACACTGGAGATATGAAATGCAAGTTTCACTGTTCCTTCTTGTCTCTGAGATGGCACAAAGTGAAGTTCAGAAAATGGTCTAGATTCTTGTCACATTTTCAGATTAACTTCTTCACCTTTTATACTCTGCTTTAAGGCTGCCAAAGCAATTATTTGGCTTTTGATCCAATTGTCCTTTGTTTAAAACACAAAATTATTACATTACTTTCAGTAATTGAAAGGAATATATGAGTTATAGGAAGTCTAAACAAAAATAAACTCATATGATGACATGTAGTGAACCTCCTTACTTTGTGAATGTCGTATGTGTTTATTAACCCTATCTTCTGTTGAGTTAGTGTGACAACTATAGGACCACAAATCTCTATTTATGACTAGGCAGATCATAGAATCATAGAATGGTAAGGTTGGAAGGGACCTCAAGGATCATCTAGTTCCAACCCCTTGCCATAGGCAGGGACACCTTCCACTAGTACAGGTTACTCATCCAACCTGGCCTTGAACACCTCCAGGGAGGGAACAGGGAGATGTGCAGGTTTCTAGATTTTCTAGAACTGAAAAACTCTCTAAAAATATGCTAACTTTTAGAATGAAGTATTTTTTAAAATAAAATTATTACTTGCATCCTATGATTGTCAATCAAACCAGTTCGATGTTACTACATTCCAAGTAATTTGCTTGATTTATGATACATAGCTTACAGAAAACTTCAGACTATTAGGTGCATAAAAATGTTTGTGTATACATGCTAATGAACACTCAATCTGGCCAGCATCATTAAAAATAATACAAAGAGCTTTTGTAAGTATGTCAACAATGAAAGAGCTAGGGAGAATCTCTACCCGCTACTGCATGAAGGAGGGAACCTGGTGACCGACAAGTAAAGGCTGATCTGCTGAATGTCTACTTAGCCTCAGTATCTGTCAGTGACACCAGCTGCTCCATGAGGGTTCAGCCCCATGGAACTAAAAGACAGGAATGCGGAACAGAAAGCAGCCCCTTCAGGCCATGAGGGATCGACCGTTGACCTGTTGTGCCACTTGTATGTGCACTTGTGTCTATGGGACTAGATAGGATCTACCCAGGAGTACTTAAATTGCTGGCAGATATACTCACTAAGCCCCTTACCATTATTTGTCAACAGCCCTGGCTAACCAGGGAGGTCCCAGTTGACTGGAGGCTAGGAGATGTGATGCCCACCCACAAGCAGGGCCAGAGGGATGATTCAGGGAACCACAGGCCTGTCAGTCTGACCTTGGTGCCAGGAAATGTTATGGAACAGGGCATCCAAAGTGCCATCATGAGGCACTTACAAGGCAATCAGACCCTGTCAACAGGGTTTATGAAAGGCAGGTCCTTCCTGCCCGATCCGATCTCCTACAATAAGGTGACTGCCTGGTGGATGAGCAGAGTGCTGTGGATGTTATCTATGTGGACTTCAGTAAAGCCTTTGTCACTGTTTCCCACAGTATTCTCCTTCAGAAACTCATGGCAGAAGGCTTGGATAAGTGCGCTCTGCACTGGATTACAAACTGGCTGAGTGGCCAGGCCCAAAGAGTGGTGGGGAACGGAGCTAAAGCTGGTTGACTCTCAGTCACAGGTGGTGTGCCCCAGGGTTCAGTACTGGGGCCTGTCCTCTTGAATATCTTTGTCAATGGATGAGGAAATTGAGTGTGCCCTCAGTAAGTTTGCAGATGACACCAAGCTGGGTGGCTGTGTTGATCTGCTGGAGGGTAGGAATGCTTTACAGTGGGATCTGGACAGGTTAGACAGATGGGCCAAGGCTAATCGTATAAAGTTCAACAAGGCCAAGTACCAGGTCCAGCACCTGGGTCACAACAACCTCATGGTAAGCTACAGACTTGGGGTGTGCGGTTGGAAAGCTGTGGCTCAGAGAGGGGCAAAAAAAGTTGTCCCTAATATTTGAATCTTAACATCCCATCCGCCCCTGAATTTGCATTCTTCTGCAAATAAGAGATTTTACCTCTTTATTTCGCTAGCTGAGTTTCAGTGGCTTGTTTTCTGAAGACTGAAACTATTTCTGCAATCCACATAGTCCATAAAAGAACCAGTAAACTTCAAACTCTGCACATGGTACCATGCGAAATGTAACAGCTAATGGACTGGGGTTTTTGTCAGACTTTAGTCACAGATCGCTGCAAGACAACTACACTTGGCATTCATCAAATTCGCATTCACCCTTTTCCTCATTCTTGCTTTCTTTAAACAATGTTTTATGGCAGAAAAAGCCCCTATATTATTTTAATTGGTGTACTTGTGAGTATCAGGGCTGTGGGTAGCTACAAGTCAGTCAAAGGGCATGAACCCAGGTAAGTCCCGCAGAGGCACAGGCATCATGCAGGAGCAACCTCCCAGCAATGACTAGACCTGAGCAGTTGCATGCCTTTCTAACTAGTAGTGTCCAGCAGGGAAACTGCTCAGATGTTCTTCCCTTGCAACAAATTTTTTCTGGATGCCTTTCATGTTTAAATGTTTAGTTCAAATGCCTTAGGAGATATTATTTAATCACCTGGCATGATTGCAACCCATGTCCATTTATGGAGCTGGACTTCAGCAGCCAAGACCATTCAGGGTAAGTGGCCATGGTAACGATGAGACATTGATGCCTGCTTATTGCTTCCCTGTACACTGCTGTGCTCTCAGTGCATAACGCTCACTATTGCCTGGCCTCCTTTTTCAAGTCGACTTTGAGGAGCTGTGTGGTAGTTTAAGGCTTATTGGGATATTCCAGCAAGAGAAATCAGGACTTTCCTGGAAGTTCAGTGTGGAATCTAAATAAATTAGAGCACTGGATATGAAACAATAATAATGATAAAGTCTATCATTCATTGGTTTGCTAATTAACATAAAAAAACAATGTATAAAAAATTTCCTTTTCTTGGCTTTTGGGCATTGTCTCTGTTTGCTGTTTGTTTGCTCCTCTATGACTACTCCACACTGAATACTAACCTTGACTGTCTAGATAGCACGTAAACCTTGATGGTTTTCTATCTGGGGAGAGAGAAGCCTTATGACGGCACTTTGGATGCCCTGTTCCATAACATTTTCTGGCACCAAGGTCAGACTGACAGGCCTGTGGTTCCCTGGATCATCCCTCTGGCCCTGCTTGTGGATAGGCATCACATCTCCTAGCCTCTAGTCAACTGGGACCTCCCTGGTTAACCAGGGCTGTTGACAAATAATGGTAAGGGGCTTGGTGAGCATATCTGCCAGCAATTTAAGTACTCCTGGGTAGAAAATTCTTCACTGAGAGAGTCATTCGCTACTGGAATGGGCTGTCCAGGGAGGTGGTGGAGTCACCGTCCCTGGAGGTGTTCAAGGCAGGTTGGACCTAGTCTTGAGGTCTGTGGTAATGGGTTGGACTTGATGGTCTTTGAGGTCTCTTTCAACCTTGGTGATACTGTGACACTGTGAAGAAGGAGGCATTGGCCTCTTCTGGGCTTTTTCTTTGCCTTGGGGAGTGGGGGTGGGGGGAAGAAGACTGGGCTTCTGTATTATTCTGTATATAATTGTAAATACATGTAAATGTATTTTGTATATATGCTTGTAAATATAACTTGCTGTAAAACATAGCTTTATCTTCCAGGCTGTCTGAACTGGTCTGGTAAATTTTAATTTTGGGGGTGATTTCCTAAACCCACCACAAACTGGCTGAATATCACTTTGCGGGAGATTATTATAGGAAGATTTCAATTTATTTTTACTAGGATTTATAGTGATTTAATGCATCTCGTACAGAGATGCCTTAAGAAAGTAATTGGGTGATCTCTAAAATGAGGGTATATTTGGGAATCATAAAGAGACTTCTTTATAGGATATACTTAAATTGTTTTTCCAGGTCATCAAAAACATGTAAGAAAACAGGCTGGTTTTGCTTCATGTCTAAACGAAATTTCCTGATCTTTTAAAACCACTTTTCTCTTCTGCTCATTTCGACTGTTTACTGCATCAGCAGGTTTATAAATTCAGTTGTCCTGGATATTATTTTTCTTTCTCCTATGCGAATTCCTTCTGAGGTCCAGAAATGAGGGAGATTGCTAAAACAAACACACATATGACTTGGGGAAATTCATCCACAGTTTCCTGCTACTATAAATCCCTTAAAATAAAAAAAAAAAACCAAACAAACAAAAAAAAATGAGCTGTAAATGAAGTCTGCTTTGCTACTCTCAGTATTCATTCAAGACACAGCTAGAACTGCTATCTGTCTTCTGCATAACTCACTTCATGAAATTGGCAGACAGCTAATATTTTCAGTGACAGTGAAATTGAAAAGGCAACTTCTCAGCCATTTTGGTTCTTCTAAATTAAACTTGGTTTCATTTATTCACGTGTTATTTTCCTATCATGCGCATTGTTTTCTGTCTTTCCTCTCAGAGCGGCTGTATTTTTTAGTAATCCTGGTATCTGAACAAGGTAATTCTTTCTGCAATGATTATCTGCCAAAAACTGATCATATCTTATAAGACGGTCCAGCAGGGTGATTTAAGAAATTATGTGTATTACATGTTCAAAACGGTGCAACAGTGCTTGGCTTACTCCTGACAGACTTTTCTACACATTTGTACAGGGGATAGAACACATGGAATAAGGTTTTCTCAGGTAGATTACTGTTTGAATGACATTAACTTGCTTTCTTTTCTCATAAATGCATACATCTCAGACACCATAAGAGAAAAGAAGGCAAAGAGGAGACTCAAAAGCGTTAACTTGCAGCAATACCCTATTGATATCCTACTTTGTTGAGCACAGCTGAAGGTGATTCAAAACTGTCTGCTGCTACAAAGAGTTCTCATTATGCTAACAGAATCGGACTAAACTAGCTTTTACTTGGTAGAAACATTGCTGGCTGAGCTAATGAAAGCATTGTTCTCCATCATATCCAAAAGGTAGATTCTCAACCTGCATGAGAAACGTGATGACAAATAATAGAAAAGTATTCATGTATTCTGGTACCTATGGATGCAGTTAGAAATACAGTTTTTAAATCATGCAGTTTTTAAATATGTAGCAGGATGCCTCAAAGATACCAAATGTTTAATAAAAGGCAAGGGAGGTGATTCTGCCCCTTTACTCTGCTCTTGTCAGACCCCACTTGGAGTACTGTGTGCAGTTCTGGAGCCCTCAGCACAGGAAGGTCATTAAACTGTTGGAGCGGGTCCAGAGGAGGGCCACGAAGACGATCAGAGGGCTGGAGCAGCTCTCCTATGAGGAAAGGCTGAGAGAGTTGGGGCTCTTCAACCTGGAGAAGAGAAGGCTTCGAGGGGACCTGATAGTAGCCTTCCAGTATCTGAAGGGGGCCTACAAGAAGGCTGGGGAGGGATTATTTACAAGGTCTTGCAACGACAGGACAAGGGGCAATGGGCTTAAACTGGCATAGAGGAGATTTAGACTAGATGTTAGGAGGAAGTTCTTTACAGCGAGGGTGGTGAGACACTGGAACAGGTTGCCCAAGGAGGTTGTGGCTGCTCCCTCTCTGGAGGTGTTCAAGGCCAGGTTGGATGAGGCCTTGAGTGACCTGTACTAGTGGGAGGTGTCCCTGCCTATGGCAGGGGGTTGGAACTAGATGATTCTTGAGGTCCCTTCCAACCTTGCCATTCTATGATTCTATGATTTATTTCATAGTAAAATTTCATGTGCTGGTTTGAGGCTAATTGGAATATTTTAATAGAGAAAATTACTCTATAGGCTGTGAAAGGAAAACATGGTGACGTCTGCTTCACTCATAGGCTTGCTGAGATGTTTAAGAGAGGAAACCAAAACATTAAAAAACACAGTCTGTCTGTAGGGGTACAGCGATTGGGGCGGTCTAGCAGCTTCTGGCTCTTTCTCTTCTCTGCTGAGTAATCTCACTAATCACTTTTCTTCTAACCCCCCTGGCCGGTCCTCCACACTCACCTTGCACATAAGGCAAACCTTGGGTAAGGTATAGGGGTGGGGAGAAGGTGGAAGGGTGGTTGGGAGCCCCTCCTGGGGTCTCTGATTTCTGGGAGGGCTGTTGTGTTTCTGTATTATCTTTAACTTGTATATTTCTGTAAATATTCCTGCATATAGTGTATATATCTGCTTGTACATCATGCAAAGCTGTAAATAGAGCTTCATTCCTTAGCTTCCAGCCAGCTGAGTTCTAGTCTGGGTCATTTTGCAAAGTGTGGTGGGGAACTCTCAAACCATCACATTTCACAACAATAACAAATAATGAGTTGAACAACAAGAAAATGTACATTACACTAAAATAAAGAAATAGCATGTCTCTAACATTAACAAAAATCATTTAAAAAATCATTTAATATTGAGATGAGCTCATTTTTTTATTCCAATCACTACTGAACATATTTGGAACTCCTTTCTTCCAGAAGTAGTCCCAATGTGAAAAGTCTTGATCCTACTAGAAGCTTCTAAACCAGTGTATACTTCAGTGATATCGAAACATGGTTTGTTTGAACATTCATTCTGTAAACCGAAATTTTTTATTAAATGCAGAGACAGAACTAGGAAACTCAATTTAAAATTACTTTAAAACAATATCAGATATTGTCACTAGTCTATGAATATTCAAATACCTTCTCATATTTTTTAAATATTATCGATTAAATCTCAATTTGGTATGATAAGATCCAAAACGAACCAGCAACTCTTTAACTGTCCATTCCATTGTGAATTACATTTCCAAATAGAGGTTTTAAGGCAGTAAAACCAGATATTCATAAATATATACCACAACTTAGTATCTAATTGCACAGGACATTTTTTTAAAAATGTAGTTTTTTACCATTTTCATAGCATGAAATCCCTCTAAGTCAAAACCAATACTACATTTTAAAGGTTTAGTTTTTCAACATTTATTTATAGTAGCTTCCGGTCTTTCTAGAAATTATGTTTACACATTAAACCATACTGAAATGTATTTTGAATTACCCTCTATTTCTTTAAAAAATATGTATGATAGATCCACTAGAATTTCATTTTTAGTTTTACAGCTGATCTGAATCTTAACACAGACATCTATTGTAAGAGAACTGAATTCCTAAAAACTCACTTTTTGAATAGCAACATCAGTGGCAAGATTTCAAAAAAGAGCTATAGACTGTAATGACTTTCCTGTAAAAGAAGAAATACTGAAAAACAGCCCAAATCTGACTGTAGGTTTCCAGCTTTTTTAAAAGTACCTGCTTGTGTCGATTTGCTTTTTGACCTCTAGATGACAAAAACAACCAAGTGAGAGTCCTTTCTTATGTGATTGCAGAGGAGGGCAACGAAGAAAGGCCTGGAGAATTAATTTTACGAAGAGAGACTGGGGAGCTGAGGCTGTTTAGTTTGAAGAAGAGAAGTCTGAGAGGAGACCTCATCGATCTCTACAGCTACCTGAAAAGATGTGGAGAGGTTGGTGCCGGTCTCTTCTCACCGGTAAATAGTGATTGAACAAGAAGGAACGCTGCGAATGCGTGGGTTTAGAGTGGAAATGAGGAAAGATTTTTTTGAAGGAAAGATTGATCAGGCATTGGAGTGGGCTGCCCCAGGAGGTGGTTGAGTCACCAACCCTGGGTATGTTTAAAAGTTGTCTGGATGTGGTCTCTGGGAATACAGTTTAGTATGAACCTTGTAGGGTAGGGTTATCAGATGGGCTTGGTGATTCTGGGGGTTATTCCAACCTGCATGTTTCTGTGATTCTGTGATGTCTCAACCTGAGAACAAGGGAATTTGGGATGTAATCCTTGTATTTTCGCATAATTGGAACTCCGCAGACTACTCTCTTTCTAGCACCCACTTGATAAAATATTTTCATCCTAAGTTGAAGAATATGACTAAAAGCCAAATAATAGGTCCTGTTAAATAAACTTGAGAAGACAGTAATAATTGCAAGGGAAGAAAAAACTATTAAGGTTTAATAAATACTAGGAATCAACCAAAAATCATGACAACAGATTGACTGTAACAGGGAAGAGCAGAATTATGTTATTAGGAAATATTTTCTACAGTTTTTGTTTTCAACATCTGAGGTACTTCACCTGAAAATACTTCACTTTTCCCTGAAACATGTCTTCTGCTTACTCCATTTCATGATCTCCATTTATGTTGAGTCATAGATAGAAATTTTGTAGCTATTATGAGACTTTTATTCTCCAGTGAATTGCGAAATTAGGACCATAGCATTGAATATAGTTTGGAAATGAAGGATCATTAGTGAAGTTGGGGGAACACAACAGTAAGGTAATGTCAGAAGCCTGATGTTTTTGAAGAATGGTATGATTCTGGTACACTGATATGAGCCTTGGGAAACAGAATCTCCTCTTTTGTCTGTCAGCCGACACATAGTGAATTGGTCTAAAGATGGTAGATGTATAAGCTACTGTCACCAGATGTTTCAGATGAAAGGGCAAAATATCTCAGTAAGCTGAGTTTATACAAAGACATCTATCATGCTTTTCTGTGAAATATCAAGATCAGTTGTTGTCATTACTCATGATGAGGACACAGAAAGGAAACCTTTCAACTTAAGGACATATTCACAAAAGGCAACAAGAAAGTACATGGTGTCTCCATGCATCCAAGTTAATTTTTGCTACACTAGGCAAAAATTCCATCTGGCAGCAGGAAATCAGTATCCTAAAGGGACATATTGTATTTGTTTCTGCATCCTAGTGATCTGTTGAGGGAGCTAATGCTGGAGTCCTGAGAGTTTTTGTCACAACACCACTAGAAAAAAGATGAAGAATCTGGTTTTAGTTGTCTGACCTTTGCTTTAAAGAGGCTGGAAAATATGTGTGCTTGCACTTCTCAGGCAGGGGAGGAGTGACAAGATTGGTGAGGGTGTTAGAAGCATCAGTACTGCAAATCTCGGCTAGTTTGTTTGCATTATGTTGACCACTATATACAGCTTTAATTTTTTCCCTTTTATTCCCCTGGGAAAAAATAAAACTTGTTGCTTACTGCTGAGCAATGATGGAAAAAGAATAGAAAACTGAGTAGGATGAGGGATGTGTGAGAAAAGGACTGACACAGTAAGCATTTTCACAAGTAGAGGTCTAATAAAAGGAAACTTTGGTGTTCAGCTGATCTGGAACCAGTGCCAGATCCTCATGGAAAACTGTGAAGTTTATATTTTGCATTCAGAAGTGATTTCTGTGTTAATCCATGATAGAAACATATGGATGCTACTGATATAAGCCTTTGGGACATAAGCGTCTGGGACACTTAGACTGAGGAGATCTTTCTTTGAGACCATCCCTGGAAATATCTTGATGTGAACTGGGTGTTTGGGGTGGGGCTCATCAACCCATCCAGAGTCTTTACTTTTTTCCCCTTCTTGTTTATAATGCCAGATGAGGCAAGAAGGATATGTGTTTTTTATGTACTCTACATCAGAACTGCTTCTCAGGCCTGCCCACAACCATGGAACTTATTTCATATTTCTCCTTCTGAATATGTGACTTTTCTCTTCACCAAGGCCACTTGAAGTCACCTGTCTTTTATTTGTTGCAACGGTACTAATTTTTATGTTTTCAGTTGCACATATCTGAGTAAACTGATGCTTACTTCAATTTCCAAGTCAAAAACATCAGCATCATTGTGAAGTCACTCATTCTGAAAGAATGTGTTTGCTTCTGAAATACTTTTTTTTTTTTTCTTTCTTTCTTTTCTTTGCTTTTATACCTGTCTTTCTTTGGTCTTGCTGGCCAAAATCTTCCTTCTGTCCAGGATTAATGTGATTTATTTAAAGTACACTTCCATTTCTTGTTTCACTGGAAATAGCATTTGGGCAGACTTTAAGCAGGTCTCACTTTCTAAGAATCCCCTTTAATTTTTAATATTTTCTTAGAAATGGTCTCTTCTCTTTGAATTTAAAGAGAGGTTTGACCATAAAGCCCAACAGTCTGGAACAATTTTTAATAATGACTTGCTTCCATGTATTTTCTTGTAATAAGAATCATTAAACAGATGGAGGAGTATTAAAGTTGTCACTAAATTAATATGTCATTTCGCTGTGGAAAATTACCTGGAGAACTCTTTCAGTCTCAAAAGTTTTATACTTCCATGTACAGCACATGAGAGACATCTGAACAGGAGAGATTTGTTAATTGAAGCTCTCACACAACTCTGAATATATGGCAGTACAAGGGTAGCTAAACTTTTCTGCCGTGAGCTTATTATTCATTATTTACACTTATTAACAGTAAGCTGATTCAGAACATGCAAGTTTCAAGGACACTTCAAAAACTGTAAAAATGCAATACTGTGAAAAAAATACCGTGAGCCTTTAGATAACAGAAATGTACTGAAAGTGAAATTTAAACAGTGACAGAATACATGAAATCTGGCAAATTAAACTGAGCAGTTGCACAAAAATATTTAGTTTGTTTGTTTCCACACAATGGAATTCTCTGCAGTGATTTATCTGCAAGTGCCTAAGCAAAACCATACCTCCAGTTCTATATTCCTCTTCTGGTTTTAGGTAAAATGTCACACTAGGTGGAGAACAGTAGGAAATATTTTGGTCTGGATCAGGTGAGCAACTGTCTTAGCTGTGAGGGGGCTTAGGCCTGCAAACAGAAACCTCTGTATGTGGTTTAGAACAACAGCTCAGGGTTCTGCCTGAACTTAAAAGGGTCATATTCAGGAATGTTTATTTTCTCTGAATACTGTCTATTCAGGTTCCAGTGCTGAGCTCAGAGAGGATGGTGACAGCTACAACAGAGATGAAGCTGTGTTTACTCAGGCTAGCTACACTAAGCTGGTATTACTAAATCCTACATCCTAGTCAATATTCTCAAGGGCAGACATCACTTAGAGGTTCATCTAAACTCACTAGGGTATATGGGTACTCAACAGTTTCTTGAAATTATCCTACATGAATATAATCAATAAAACAGGTTTTTAAAAACTTAATGTTAGGTATTTGAAGTTGAAAAACTTTCAACAAAGTCTGTTTGGATCCAGGATATTTTAAAAGTCTGAAATTCCTATGAGTCTGAAAGTTTTCTGAAAGAAAGTCTGAAAGAAAAAAAAAACAAACTTGTATTTCCAGTCATCAAATAATGCCCTTTCTACTTGGGCTAGCATTTGAATTAAACCCCACACTTTCTTGGGGTGTTTTTTTGGTTTTGTTGGGTTGGAGGTTTTTTTGTTTGTTTTTGTTTTGTTTTGTTTGTTCCAATCCTTCTATCAGTTTCATTTTTCAGCTACATCCATATATTATATTAGTGCTATCTAACCAATCTTTTACCAGTAAAAGATAGAAACAGAAATTACTTTTCTGTTTGTTGTTTGTTGTTTGTTTTGCTCTTTCTTCACACTTTTTCTCACAGAACAGCTGACAAAACAAATGTCATTTACACCTTCTTGGTTTTGTCTAAACTGCTGAACAGCTCTGCAAGTCCAGTCTACCACCTGGCACACAAGCAACCAGGGCTGTTGGAGGCATTATTACTCCCTCTTTTCTGTGATGGATAATTTGTACTCAGATTTATCCTGATCTGTAGCCAAGACACAGTCAAAATATGTACCAACAAGCTGGGTAGTTCAGCTGAATCACACCTGATTTAGACATAATGAAGACAATAACTATGCTTACTACATGACCTTTAAGAAACGTATCACTTTTTGGTATCAAAAAAAAAAAACAACCTAGGGGTGGTTATTCATGAATATCTATGACTAATACATCCTCCTAAGTACAGAAGTATTCTCTATCAGTGTCTGGAGAATGATTGGTATGGCAGAGTTATTCTCAGTTGGTTGAAGGTTGTTAAAGTACCTTCTCCAGGGAATGAAACTAGAATATTCCAACCCCACAGCTTTAATTAAAGCCGGTGTTGAGAAACAGGGAACCATAATTGGCTTCCTGTCAGTCTACCACCATTCTTTCACTGCTCTTGCTTTACCTTCCTCTGTGTAAGGATTACAATGTTAAAAAAACCAAACCAAAACCACCACACTAAAGTTTCTCAGAATGCCTGCATCTGTCTTACTTTTTGAAAACAATTAAATGCCTTTTCTGAGGGCAAGCAAGATCAAGCCATGAGTGTTGTTAAATACAGAGTCTACAGAAAAAAAAAAAAAACAGTCTTCATATTTATATATTTTTCTCTCTCTTGTGAAAGTGACATTTGGAAGATACACTGATAGAAACCACATACTAAATTCATATTCTTGAAGCATGATTCTTTTTTACTGTAAAGAGCTCCATGTGCTGACACTGAGAGAACTAAATGAGGTGAAACCTAAGCAAATGCCTGTTTGCCTCAGAACACGTGCATAAAAAGTCTAAAAATAATACATGGCAATCAACAAGGAAATCATGCAATACAATAACATACCGTGATCATACCATATCATTTGCATGATACACGTTAGACATTACTTTCTAAACAGAGTACTGAGAGGCTTAGACATTTGAATGAATCTTGTTCATTTTTTCCTGAGACACTTGTGTATGATCTAGTACAGCCTTGTGATCTCCTTCACCTGTTATGCCTGATATTAAAAACCAAGTTTTCCAGGTTACTCAGATGTCAGGGAGGTTTACTAAGAGAAGAGTTAATTTCTTTTTACCTCGAAACTCTATGCTTTGACAATAGAAAACTTTAGGTGAAAGAAAAGCTTAAACTTCTTCAGTGGTCTGAATGTTGTATTCATTCATTTTCTTTAAATCTCAGTTCATCTGTGACATTTTTCTCTCCTATTTTAGTCATACATTAAAAAGAGAATTATTTTTCTAACTGTCTCACCTCTGCTTAGGCTAAGGTTTGTGTCATCTTAAGCTTACTGATATCAGGAAAGCCTTGTTGTATCTAGTGAAGAGGCTGGTGATTCCTACTATTTGTTTGAAGAGCATATTAGAGACAGATGATGAAAAATACCACAAGATTTCCTGATCAGGATAAAAGGATGAACATTTCTTTGGTGCTTCACTGTCAAAATGCTGATATTTAGAGAGCTTTCTGTGTAATAAATGTAGAAGATAGAAAAATCCCTCAGTAGAACACCAAAGCCTTTAAAATTGAAAAAGAAACCTCTCTTTAATTGATCTTTCTGTCCCTGGTCACATCAGGGAAGCAATTTGTGCCTCCCTCCCTCTTTCAACAAAAGAATAACTGAATTAAGAGAAAGGACCTTGGCAGAATATGGAAGGGTAGAGGCCCTTCTGAGTATCCTGTCATAAAACAGATAAGGTGAAATCTTGCAGCAGTCTTGAGTTCCTCAAATGGATAAAAAATGCTGTCTTGATGTTACACTCAGGTTTAGTCCTTGTCTTTGAGATGACTGAATATATGGTTGCTACTGAGAAGGGACCTCTGACTTGGTGGCAGTAAAGCAGGGATATCTGAGCTGCACTAGCCTTGCCCTATAAACAGCATAACTGTCTACTGCTTCTCAGATGACTCCAAATTTTAAAATCTAGTCTGACTTTTAATGACAAGTTGTGGTTGCCAGATACATGTGGTATGGCCTGTCTCTTTGTCTTCCTGTCTCTTCAATGGAATTCTTCCTGTTGCACATAATTTTGTAATTTTTTTAGCCATTTGTCAGCTGGGGAGATCCCCTCATTACTATTCCATTTTTGTTAGGTTGTTGCAATATAGAAACTAAATTCACAGGTTAAATATACAGCTCTTGTTTAAAAACAAGGCTTCTTTTTAAATGCAAATTTTTTAAAAAATAATGCATTACATAAGTTGCATATTTTTAAAAGCACAAAATAAAGAAATGGACAATAATACTGCAGATGATAAAATTATATGTCAAGTACTAGTGGCAAGCATTGCTGTGACAGCAGAGAGTGTTTAGCTAAAAGCTCTCAAATCGTTTTGCTAATGCTTTTGCTATCCACAAGGGATCTCTTATGCCAGGCAATGGTAGTTCCTCCTGTTGCTTTTCTTAATTATAGCTTCTCATATGAATATGCCCCCTAATCAGAAAAGCTTTTAGATAAATTAGGTTGGATGCTGATTACAATCAGAGAGACTGCAAGAACTTCCACAGAAATTCTTGTTTATGCTGCTTGTATTGTAACTAGGCACAGACATGCTGTGTCTGTGGGAGCTCTGGGTTGCTAAGGATCTAGCCTCTGCTGTATCAGCAGTTTTCAATTTAAGAAGCCACTAAGAGAACTAGAAATAAGCTCGACATGGATTAACCACCTGACTATTCAGCCAGCTTCTTGAGTGTATTTTGCCACCTGTACTGATTTCCATGCCATGGCTCACAATGCCAAACATTTTTTTAGCTTGAGCCCCAGCTCACATAATCCATGAAAGTCTTGAGGTGGATTTTCTTTGTATCAAAAGACTGGGAATGATTTCTAAGTTATTTTTCTTTGTGTACAATTGTCCTTACTTCAGTAAGGATCATGTAACAACTTTGTTATGGGGTAGGTTTGTTAGGCCTCGAGCACAAGGCTTATGAAGAGAGGCTGAGGGAGCTGGGATTATTTAGCCTGGAGAAGAGGAGGCTCAGGGGAGACCTTCTTGCTGTCTACAACTACCTGAAGGGTGGTTGTAGCCAGGAGGAGGTTGCTTTCTTCTCTCAGGCAACCAGCACCAGAACAAAGAGGACACAGTCTCAAGCTGTGCCAGGGAAAGTTTAGGCTTGAGGTGAGGAGAAAGTTCTTCACTGAGAGAGTCATTGACTGTTGGAACGGGCTGCCCAGGGAGGTGGTGGAGTCACCGTCCCTGGAGGTGTTCAAGGTGGGTTTGGACGTGGCACTTGGTGCCATGGTCTAGTCTTGAGGTCTGTGGTGATGGGATGGACTTGATGATCTTTGAGGTCTCTTCCCACCTTGGTGATACTGTGATAGATTCACCTAAATTACTTGGAGCTGACACAGTGTTGATGCTTGCTGTGAGGAAAGATATAACCTTTGTGGAATAATGCCTAATATTTTATCATCTCTCAAAATTCCAGAAGTCCAAATTTAATAATTACAAGTCTCCAACATTCATTTTGTAAACAGATATTAAAAAACATAATCTAACTGCAGAAATATAATTCTTTTTATAAAGTTTTTTTTTGTCTTAAACATTGCTTCTGAGATTGAGATGAAAAAGAACACTTAACTATCACCAAAGTTTCTGATGGGAAACTACAAAAGCTGTCATTCAAATCCAGGTAGTGAAATGAAAAGGTATGCTCAGCCCCATCCATTACTATTGCATATGCTCGCAGAGACTATCTAAACTGACTAAGGAAGAGGTAGTTTGTTCTTAAGATAAGTTGGGGGGGAAAGTCATTCCTCAGTGATGAGATAGGCATCAGAAAGGCATCTTTGGCTTTCTCAGAATCAAATAGCTCTGAAGGATTATGGAGAAGGAGGAATGGACAGGCAATTTCAAGATTCCTCCTATCTTCTGATTAACAACAAACAGGAAGAAGATGATTCTGGAAATGAACTCCTGTGTAAAAGTAGAGTTTGGAATTTTTGACCAGCAGACCACTTTGAATAAGAAGCAGCAGCTGTGAAATCTGGAAAGTCTCCATATTAGTGAAAGGAGAATCAATCTACCAAACTGATCAGGAGAGTGCTAAATTGTCAGCGAGGGAAGACAGTAGAAAGGAGGTAAAAACTAACAATTCCTCAGCATAAGTTCAAGAGGTTGAGAAGAAAATTGTCCAAAACACAAGAAATTAAAAAAAAACAAACCCGAACTGTCTATACTAGCATAAGAAGCCTTGGCAACAGCAAAGAATAGTGCATTGTTAGTTAACTAGCAAGTAATATTTATTAATATAACTGACATTTTCTTGAAAGATTAGAAATCATTTACTCCAAAGTATTTAAGGAGCATGACAGTATTTTGTGTTAAAAATGGTACCATCTGGTTATGTCTATGCTAGCAAATTAAACAATGCTGGGGAACTTTTCTGCGTGTTGGGACTTCATTGTCCAAACCACTAAAAGCTTCAAACAATGATTTGACATAGATTTGGCCTGCATCTACTAGCACTTTTCCAAACAATTCCTTGGCACATTATGTATGTTAATATTGGACAGAGACCACTCCAAATAGGCAGCTTGTATGTGGTCACCATGTGTAGAGGGTAAAAGAAATTAATAATAAGGACATGGGGCCCCAGTAAACGGGTAGAGTACAGGGGGGTGTGGGGGTGTGGGGAGTGTGGAGTGGGGAAATGCAATTTGCTGCTTTTTTAATCTGAGTATTATGTGATAAAACTCTCATTATCTCACTGGTGAAATGTTGAAATTATAAATTGATTTTGTATCTGCAGTGTTATATCTGAGAATGATTCTTTATTAGACTTATATTGATACACAAGGAAAAATAATCACAGAACTGGTGCTTATTTAGGAATGCAAGTTTTTGTAAAGTTAGAACATTTGTGCAACTAGCTGGATATGCATTGGCAGAGGGATTGCATCAGTACTTACACATGTGATATTTTGGGGGTTGTTTTCTTTCCTTTTTTTCTAATTAGTAGGAAGGACAAGTTGAAAAACTGTAAGTAGCTATGTGGTAAATCATATCAGAAACAATAATCTAAAAAAAAATATGATAACTGAGAGAACATAATGAACTTTTCACTAGGTATGGAAAAGCCATAGTCACACTTAAAAAGTCACACTTTTAAACACAAAGTTAAAGGAGACTGTAGCGATAAATGAAAAAAACCCTAAACTGACACAATTTTTCAGTTTCTAAAGGGGAATGACAAAAGCAGGGAAGCTACTGTGAGTGATTATAAACCAAAACTGAATATAAACTTCAGAAAACTGAGAAAGGAAGCAAAAAGACAGAAGATGTGTGTCCATCAGGATTAAGAAGATGTTAACCGTTGCTGCTATTAGCCAGAGAAAAAAAGAATATAAAGCAACAGAGCAGACAATCACTAAAGCTGGACAAATGTATACTAAATATATCATTTAAGAAAAATGACCAGGTTGAATGGGGTTTTCTTTTGCAAGTAGTAATCAGTCCCTTCTACACCAATAAAAAAGTCGTAAAACACTCGCAAGAGCTAGATATCTTTACAATATCGGGAACTGAGGTCGCACTGTCATCTCAGTGGAACCCAGAAGCAGCAACTGGCATAGGAAATCTCTTGTGTTACAATCTGAGCTTCAAGCCCCATAGTACTTTGCTCTAACCAGCATTTTCATTTTGAATCTGGCATGAGGCAGGGTAGTTTTGAGTAACAGCAGCAAATATTCAAGTTAACTCACAACAACCACACACCTTCTATTCTCACAGGTAATTAGAGATAGAACAAGAGGGAACAGCCTCAGGCTGTGAGTGGGTGGTTTTAGACTGGACATTAGGAAAGAGTGGTCAGGCATTAGAATGGGCTGCCCAGGGAGGTAGTTCAGTCACCAACCCTGGAAGTGTTTGAAGGTCATTTGGATGTGGTGTTTGGAATGTGGTTTAGGGTGAATCTTGTGGAACAGGGTTATTGCTTGGACTTGGTGATCCTGTGAGTCCTTTCCAATCTGAATGTTTCTATGATTCTGTGATACTTCAACTGAAGTATATTAATCTGATCAACTATTTGGGGCTCTGTTGAGATGAGTAAAATGCCTGTATGTTTCAATTAATGCAGGTTTCCTTGAGGCTCTAATAATTTACTTCTTTCTAAGATTCTCAGATGTGTTCTGAAGTCTTATGTACAATGTATATATATATATATATATATATATATATATATATATGAGTGTTATAAAGCTTGATAAGTATGAAAGTACCTCTTACAAAAATGGCATTTTTCCAGTGGCAGAAACAACTTTAGAAGACATATTGAGCTTTTCAGTAAATTGGTTGCAAATCATTTTGTTGTTTGGAGCGTTGGTTGCATGGATAATGATAGATTCTGACAAGGCAATATCAGTTGGTCCCAAAAAAAGAATGCTACAGAACTTTAATATAAACAATGCCATTCAGACTTTCGTAATATGTTCATAGACAATTTATAAACAGAAACAGATTAAATTAGAATAAAAAAAAAAAAAGCTATACACACACACACCTACCTCTTGCCTGAAATTTTATTTGCAGGTGTTCCATCAGCCAAGAAACAGACACAATTTGAAGGGGAAAAAAGAGAAGCAGTGTTTCTGAACTGAACTGTATAAATTTCCTAGAGAACAATTCTGGTTAATTTGAGCAAGTATTTGAGTTAGAAAGAAGTCCCAGGGAGAATTGAAATTAGGATTGGTCACCTGGTCATCTTTTCTCAACACTCCTTCATCCAGAGGACAACATCAAAATCTTAAACTAATCCCCTGGAACAGTGAGTAGAATAACTTCTTGACTTGTATTCTGTGTGCATGAAGTAGAAGCAGGGAAGCAATCTTCCATATTTCCAGCCAATGTCTACATGTAAAGTGAAGTTTACCCTGAGTACCACATCTTTTAAAGCACACTGCCAACACAGTAATGCTACAGTGCTTACAGCACCATTCTGGTGGATGTTCCTGACACTAGTCAGGAAAAGAATTCTAACCTTCTGTCTAGCATCTGGAGGAACAAATATTTCTGAAATTTAAAAAATCCAAAATCTAGACTATGAAATTTCCAATTGTATACCTTTTATTCGCTGGCATACATAACTATTCTATCACTTTTATAAAAGTGAATTACGAGAAACACTTGGTAGAATCTAGACTGGAATTTTTTGCTGTGTTCACTTTCTAGGAGACTACAGATGGGAACTACTAGAAAGCAATAAACACATTTAAATATGGGCAAACTATTAACTAAGCTTGTAAAAGAGCAAGATCAGCCCATAATGCACACGTATGCTGCATACCACTGAGGAAAAAAAATCCAACAATAATGCTATTTATCAAATGTCTGCATTGTATGACTAACCAAGTTTATTTTTTAGTATTTATACAAAGAACAACAAAAAAACCAGCAGATTACAAGACCTCTCAGAATAAAGTAAACTTCTCTTTGGTTCTGACAGCAGTTTGGTGTAAAGATGAAACCACTGTCAGAAGGCCCTGGGTGACAAAGTATGGTTATAGTATGGAGATCTTGTTAGAACTCATGCCCTCTGAGATGCCCTTTGTCCACAGTTGACCTATGCTCTGTCAGAATCACACCTGTGCCATACGCTGTCTCCTTGGTATTTCTTGCTCATCCATGAAACAAAACACACATTCACACCTGCCACAGGAGCTTCTTACTTGCTGATAGCAACATCCTTAGTATCCACCCTTGCTCAATGAGGAGGAAACCAAATGTCAACACACATTTTGGTTGGCAGAGCCTAAACAGGTTGCTCACTGATGAATATGAAAATGATGTTCCACAGGGAATGAAAGTACACAGTACACGTCAGTTCCATTTTTGGAATATCTTCTATCACTGCATGAAATTAAGGATGAAAATTCTTACTGTATGAAAAGAAATGTATCTTTTCATACAGTAAGTATTAGGTACAGAAGTCTGATTTTAGCCATTATATAGGGTACTTTCACTGGTCAACCTCCTCAATTACCAAAGTTGAGGGCTTAACTCCATCACGACTGTGCCCTCTGACTCTTCTGAGAAGCAATTTTTTAGGTACTACCTTCTAAATATGCTTTATACAATAACGTCAAAATTCGCTCTGCAACCCACTCTTCTGTCATTTAGCATCATCCTTCCAAACACTTCTATATTTCACTTTATTCCTCAACAAAAAAAACCAAACATACCAGTCATGTACAGAAAAAAAACAATTATCTAATGATTATTTGACTCAATGTACAAATGGAGACAGGAGTCACTACTGGAACCTAACTCAGATAGTTGAATCAGCGCAAATGAGATCAGTCCGTTACAGCAAAGGGACTGGAAACAAGCAGCAGAAAAAGTGGAAGGAACTTTTTTAGCAGTGCTTTTATTCCTGAAGGAAATACGTCATGAAATAGCTTCCTTGCCCCAGGCATTTCAGGATGCAAACAGCCCAGCAGCACACACAGCATGTGCTATACCCACACTCAGGACATAAATTCTTGGTTCTCAGCGATGCAGTACTGTTTCCTTTCTGTACACATTCATGTAGCCATCAAAGGTGAAGCAGGTGGAGTTTTTTCAGTGTTTATGCCATTTTTTCCTGAATATATAGTAGGGTTAATTGAACTTTTATTTTAAGTTGTTGATAAAAAGAAGCTTTGTGGCATCGTTTGAAAAGCAGCAATGAAGCTTTAATTCATCTGCTTTTCATCCAGTGTTCTTTTCTGGCTTCCTTTCTCCTTCCTGCTACACAATGCAATATTATGATGAAAGCATTTAAAGTAATGACAACTATATTAAGAACAGATCGCTTCAGGAAAAAAAAAATAACCATTTTTCTGTGTGTAGGCAAAAAAACCAGAAGTTTGCTTGGATTATGAAGGCCACACATACACTGGGCAACTGTCTCATGATCTTTGAAAATTATCTAATTGAACCACAGCTGTAGATAATCACACATAGCTGTTACACTCAGAGTCCCTGTGACACCATTCCTTGCTCTCCACCCCCACACAGGTTTTCAGCCAGATTGCTAAAACAGGAATATTACAGGGTATTTAAAATCATGGCAAAAGATACGCGCTCAGCTATCAACATCAATATGGTAGTCCATCAAGGTTTCCTATGTACGCTCCACAGAGGAACAGAGATACGGTTCTTCAGAAGCAGTCAGATAAATTAGGATTTAATGTGTATGATTTAAATCCCTCTTTGCTAAGCCCTTTTCTCCTTTCCACCGACAACTCAAGGGAAACTGAGCATATAATGTAGGAAGAGTCGTTATCGTATTAAAGCTAGGAGCACGTGTAGGCATACAGTTAATGTTAAGTACATGAGTAGCCACTGAAGCATTTTAAATGCATTAAAGCATGTCTAAGCATCTTGTTACGTTACAGCCAGTGAACCAAATTCAGGCACTAAGAATCTTGCAAGTTATTTTGTCTGGGTACCTGATGGACTTTTGGGAATGCAGCAGTAACACAGATTTCTGCTTCTCTGTGTTCAGCTCAAAACTGAGGTTGTAATGCCTGATCTCAGGTCAACAGAAGCAGATGGGAAGTTTGTACATTGAGGTGGACTTGTAGACTTCTTGCGGAGGAAAATGGCCAAAGAACGTATGACAGCTATCAAAGATGTTATAAAGATTAAAAGATTTTTTTTTAAATAAAAAAAAAAGAAGAAAGAGAGAATTACAGAGTGAAAAAAAAATCTGATATTTGGAAAAAAATATTTTAAAGTTAAAATATTGTGGCAAATATTTATAACTATTTAGTACTGTATTAGAAACAGGATACAGACTAATAACTGGTAGACTAGTATAGAATTGCAACTCAGACTAACCAGATCAGATATTTAATATAAATAACTAAAGAGAATATGAACTATTACCTCTGTGTAACAGAATTACCTCTCTCCACTATGGAATGACTGAGTCTAGATTTTTAAGAGATAAGTTGTAATAAAAATTTGAAAAATGCTTTTTTTTTTTTAAATGAAAAATGCATAGAATTCTCCTGTTATTAATATTTTATACCTATAAATTATTGGATACATGCTCTATCACACACACAAATATAAATCAAGGCATAAAACACTTTCTTGCATGATGCAATCTAATGAGTCTTTAAAGTAAGAATCAATCTGTTTAAATAGGAGATACCAGATGTATATTCACTAAGATTAAAGACTTCTCTCATCATTGCATAGAAGATTTATACTTATAATTCCTTCTACAGGATGGAGAAGAAATATTCATGAACAGAAGGCATGATGCTGTGTGATCTAATGCTGAAATCCAAGAATTCCTGTGCTCATAAAGGCATTGCTGCAGGATTTGGAGTCTTATTTTCCCATTTGTGTCCCTTGGTCTTCTCAACTGTAAATCTGGTGCACTTCAATGGTTTTATGAGGAGAGCTAATTAAATTTCAATATGTAGAATGTATAAGATAAGAAGCTAAAGAATAGCATTTTTATTCTTATAATCATCTGGGATTCAGAATGCCAGGAAAGGAATGTGGAATATGCATGGAGTGTGTTAGGTGCATGCAGGCATCCTGATGTACTTGTAATATTTTATATCACCTAGAATCGTAGCATAGTTTGGGTTGGAAAGAACTTTTAAATGTCATGTAGTCCAACTCTATTGCAATGAACAGGAGCATCTTCAACCACATCAAGTTGTTCAGAGATCAGTCCGACCTGACCTTGAATGTTCGCAGTGATTGGGCTATTGCCACCTCTTCAGGAAACCTGTGCCAGTGTTTCACCCCTTTCCCTGTAAAAAAATGCAATCTTTATATTTAGTCTAAATCTCCCCTATTTTAAAGCCATCACCCTTTGTCCTGTCACAGAAGGCTCTGCTAGGAATTCTGTCTCTCTCTTTCTTATAAGCCCTTTTTAACTACTGAAAGGCTGCTATAAGGTTTCCCCAGAGCCTTTTCTCCAGGCTGAACAGCCTCAACTCTCAGCTTTTCCTCACAGGAGAGGTGTTCCAGATCTCTGATAATTTTTCGGTCCTCCTCTGGACCCACTCCAACAGGATCACATTCTTCTTGTGCTGAGGACTCCAGAGCTGGAAACAATATTCTAGGCGAGATCTCACCAGAGTGGAGGAGATGGGCAGAATCACCTCACTTGACCATGCTGGACATACATGTTTTAAAGCAGTCCAGGATACAGTTTGCCTTCAGGGCTGTGAGTGGGCTCATGCCTAGCTTTTCATGCACCAGTGTCCCCCAGTCATCCTTTGCAAGGCCGCTCTCAATCCTATCATCCTCCAGCCTGTATTGATACTGAGGATTGCCTCAAACCATGTGCAGGCACTTGCACTTGGCCTTTTTGAACCCCATGAGTTTCACAAAGGACCACTTCTCCAGCTTGTCCCTCTGTCTGGCATCCTGTCCCTCAGGTATGTCAACCACACCGCTCAGTTTGGTGTCATAGGCAAACATTTGTCAATCTTGTTGGTGAACATATTAAACAGGACTGGTCCCAGTATGTCTGCCTGAGTGACACCATTCACCACTCATCTCTGACTGGACATGGAGCCATTGAACAGTATCCTCTAGATGTGACCATCCTACTAATTTCTTATCCACTGAACAGTCTATTCATCAAATCCATATCCAATTTAAAGAGGATTTTGTGAGGGACTGAGTCAAAGACTTTCCTCAAGTCCAGGTAGACAACATCCATAGCTCTTCCCATGCCCCCTGATGTAGTTGCTCCATCTTAGAAGGCCACTAGATTGGTCAGGAAGGACTTGTCCTTGATAAAACCATGCTGACTGTCTCAAATCACCCCTCTGACATCTGTATGCCTTAACATAGCTTCTAGGAGGATCTGTTCCATGACCTTGCAAGTCACAGAGGTGAGGCTGACAGGTCAGTAGTTCCTAGGGTCCTCCTTTGTACCCTTTCGGAAATTGAGTGCAGTGTCTCCATTTCTCCAGTCACTGTAGACTTCACCTGACTTCCATGATTATTGAAATATCATGAAGAGAGATATTGTAGTGGACTGTCTCATCCATTTCTTGTTCATTGTAAAGTGCGTAAGTGGGTTGGATCTATAATGAAAGCAGTATGCTAATAATAATATGAAAAAAGAAGTAGTATGGGTTGGAAGGGACCTCCAAAAGTCATCTAGTCCAACCCCCTGTGCAGGAAGCAAGGGTATCGTCAACTGGATCGGGTTGCCCAGAGCCCTGTCAAGCCTCACCTTGAATATCTCCAGGGATGGGGCCCCAACCACCTCCCTGTGCAACCCATTCCAGTGTTCCACTACCACTGGGCTTCCATCTGTTGGATGTAATGTAATTATATAACATAAGGTTTGTCTTGATTTCCTGTTGATGTTGTTGTGACTTTTTATGGAATATGAGAGGCTATATCATATACCTTGTGGGAGAACCAAAGCTGAATGTTTCTTTATTCCAAGAAGAGTTAAATCTGACCAGAAGGCTTTCTAGCCCCTAGGGCTATAAGGTAGTCTAGATTGAGGCTCCCTTCACCTCGCATTGAACAAATCACCTTCCACTGGGAGTGTCACATCTGATTTCATTGAGGTCAGGATTTCAACTCAGTGTCTGTCAGTCACTACTGAAAAAAAAAAAAAAAGACAAAGTAACTGCTTTGTTTGTAATATGTAGATGTGCAGTGTTCTGCAGAAAAATGCTCCTTTTGCTCATCTTTCATCAATAAAATGAGACACAAGCAGAATCTTGGGCTTAAACTGCAGGAAAACCTGTCATTTTACAAACACTTGCATCTTCAGAGTGTACAAAAAGTAACAACTAATTCCAGATCAATAACTTGATTTAGTTTTTTTGACAAGTGATTGCCCTCCCCCCCAACCCAATTCTTTGCTTCAAATTCCTCCCCTCACCCCCCTACCTCTCCTGCCACATTTTAGAATTTGGAATTAAAAGCATAAATTATATGTTGTAGCTTGGAGCTAAAAAATTTTTCTGTCTCTGAATGTTCTTTTAGAACCACAGCCAGCCAAAACTAATTCAGCACAGTCTGGCTGAAGTGCTTGGAGCAGTCTGTCTAAACAGCACAGGCCTTCTTAATTTACCAAATGCTCACACTGCCTCCAATTAGGATGAAAGTGACTGTGCCATTGAAGAAAAAAGTAACTTGACTCTTTCAAGCAGCAGCTGAGAGACTATGAAACCTTTCACACATCAGGCTTTCAGACTCAGGTCAGCTCCATACCTTTGACCTTCTTGAGGGTCTAACAAAAAGCTAACAGGAACAGGAAATCTTCCCTGTTTGGACAGCTGCTGCGTATCATATGCTACATCTGTCATTGTGGAGACCAAGCTTTTACTACCTATCAAAGTCATAAGCCAGGTCATTAGAGCAGACTGGCTCTTCACAGTCCTTGGGTCATCTTGCTGAGCAAGCCAGAGAACACCTGAACTCCCTCCTATCCTGCTTGCGCTATCATTTGCTCCTCAAGAAATGAACACTGGCAGAGATTTCAGGAAAACTTCTTGTGTGCAGCCACAAAAAGCACAGCAGCACAGACATCTTTAGCAAGAGGAGACTTTTTGGATTGGTGTTAGCACTTAGGGGATTGCTCAGATGTGTTATTCCCTTTTCACACTTCTAACAAAAATCTGCGCACGTGGAATTTCAGTTTGAGATCTAGGGTTCTGGAACACGATACTTGTGCACAGACAGGAGGTACAGGAATGGCGTTTGCTTGTGCTTGTCAGTTATAGCTACACCCACAATGGTGCACTGGATGACTCAAGGAAGAGTATGCAAATACAGAATTAGAGTCTGTAGCACAAGCTGAATATACCAGCAGGAAAAAAGTTGCACTTTCTAACATTGGTATAGTTGAATCGCAACTTTAATATTAATCCTATAACTATGTCATAATATTTTGTGCAAGCTAGGTAATAAAAATTTGTTGTAAGGAGACACATTATTCTTGTAATCAAAGCAAAAATATTTTGCTAGTAAGTTATGCCTGTTATGCAGCAAAAAATCTGAGGTGGCCCTTATAAGTTATTAAGAGTGGAACAAAGACAATTTAGAAATAAATATAATTTTATTTTATGTTATTTTAGTTCTATTTATGTTATTTTAGTTTTAGTATTCGGAAGGGTTTAGCTTAAGTGTGAGAGAAATGCTTCATTGACATTTATTTAACTTGATTTGATTTCCCTTCTACTAAATCTAATTTTATATAATTGGAGAAGAGTAAATAGATCTTAGGGGATTAAAACCTGAAAATAAGACTGAAAAAAAACCATGAAATTTGTATATGTAATTGCATTATTCTTTAATAATACGGCTGAAGGCCAGTCACTAGTGGAGTGCCCCAGGGATCAGTGCTGGGCCCCATCCTCTTTAACATCTTCATTGATGATCTGGACGAGGGCATTGAGTCAGTCATCAGCAAGTTCGCAGATGACACCAAGCTGGGGGCTGATGTTGCTGGGTTGGAGGGCAGAAGGGCTCTGCAGCAGGACCTCGACCGCCTGGACAGATGGGCAGAGTCCAACGGGATGGCATTCAACAAGTCCAAGTGCCGGGTCCTGCACTTTGGCCACAACAGCCCCATGCAGAGCTACAGGCTGGGGTGGGAGTGGCTGGAGAGCAGCCAAACAGAGAGAGATCTGGGGGTGCTGATTGACACCCGCCTGAACATGAGCCAGCAGTGTGCCCAGGTGGCCAAGAAGGCCAATGGCATCCTGGCCTGCATCAGGAATAGTGTGGCCAGCAGGAGCAGGGAGGTCATTCTCCCCTTGTACTCTGCACTGGTCAGGCCACACCTCGAGTACTGTGTCCAGTTCTGGGCCCCTCAATTTAGGAAGGACATTGAGGTGCTTGAACGTGTCCAGAGAAGGGCAACGAGGCTGGTGAGAGGCCTGGAGCACAAGCCCTATGAGGAGAGGCTGAGGGAGCTGGGACTGTTTAGCCTGGAGAAGAGGAGGCTCAGGGGGGACCTTATTGCTGTCTACAACTACCTGAAGGGTGGTTGTGGCCAGGAGGAGGTTACCTTCTTCTCTCAGGCAACCAGTGACAGAACAAGAGGACACAGTCTCAGGCTGCGCCAAGGCAAGTTTAGGCTGGAGGTGAGGAGGAAGTTCTTCACTGAGAGAGTAATTTGTCACTGGAATGGGCTGCCCAGGGAGGTGGTGGAGTCACCGTCCCTGGAGGCGTTCAAGGCACGTTTGGACATGGTACTTAGTGCCATGGTCTAGTCTTGAGGGCTGTGGTGATGGGTTGGACTTGATGATCTCTGAGGTCTCTTCCAACCCTTGCGATACTGTGATACTGTGTGATACTGGTTTTTATGTGTGCTGGTAGACTTAAAGATATGTATTCAAAATACCAGAGTTCTACTTCTGTTACCAAGTTGTTCACAGGGTTTTATTTTGTTTGGGTTTGGACTGCTGTTGTGGTGAATTGGTTTGGAATTTTCAGGGATTTTTTTTTTGGGGGGGTGGTGGTGGTGGTGGTGGTGGTAGTGTCAGAATTGGTTTTGTTTGAGGTTTTAATGGGTTTTGGTTGTTTGTTTGGGTTTTTTTTTGGTTTTTAATTCAATTTACTTTCAAATACCTAAGGAATTGAAGCAAACTTCCATCTATCAGGGAAGCCACAAAAATAGATATTTTCTGGTGATAATAATGCATGAAAATAATGAGGGGAATATTATTCTGTATTTCATCTCAAGAGGAATTCCATCAACAGACATCTCTGCATTCTATCAGATGCATCTACTTCCTCTCTCATATGCTTCCATGGAACTATTAGGCTGGAATGAAAATGGAGAAGAGAAAGGATGTAATTTAAATCTTCACAAGAGAGTCAATTTAAAATATGGAAAGTTCACAAATCAATAGTATTAAAACAGTTATTGAATTTAAATATTAATAAGATGGGAGGAATTGATGGGCTGGAACTGGAACTACTTAAAGTGGAGCACACTATATAGCTAAACCATTAGCTTGAAATAGGAAATCTAATTTTCCTACAACTGATACACCTAAAAATTGGAAATACACTGCTGTGACTGCAACTCACAAAAGTGGGCATTAACATCTCTACTATTACACTTAACTCCGTAAGTGCCACATACATTTTATCCCTTCTTGATTACACAGTGGTAGACATCAATAGTAGACACAAAAGAATCTCTGGATAATATACTCTCTATGACATATCTTAAATACATACACAAAATTTAAATGAGGAGCATGGCCCTGTACTACTGAAATCAAGTTGGCTATAAGCTATAGAGTGAAATTCTTTTGACTGTCAGTCACATCACAAGCTACGTTACTATGCCAGAAAACATTTTTCTCATCATTTCTTTCAGTAGAATTGTAAAAACCTTCATGTCATTGCACTATGCTACTGAAGAACACTATTTCATAACCATTCCTGTGGAGCAGCACTTAGGTTTTTACTGTGACAACAAAACAGATAAGAAAGCATTTAGCAGAGAAACATCACAGAGATGTCTATTTTCTATAATTTAGTTCCATGACTTTGGATTCCATAGGGGTTTGGTTTGAGTTTGCGTCTTGCTGTGGATTGTTGGTAGTGGTAGAGTTAGAGTTGTTTTCCTTAAATGAACAAAGTATAGAATACTGTTTCACCTTCTTTTGGGATGTTATTATACATTAAGCAATATTTTTCAGCACACAACTGAAAAATAGTTTTTCATAACATGAAACAGGTCATTATTTGACCATTAAAAATATTTCTATGCACCACGCTATTAGCCTGGAATATGCACTAAGATTTACACTGAGAGCTGCTGTTTGATCTTGCAATTGTTCTTTATGAAAATGTGTGCAATGCCACAGTTACCTAAACATTTGAATCTCTGGCCTGAGAATGTTTGTCACTCCTGAAGACTTTCATAATCTTAATTTACACCTGGATGAGGAAAAGAGATTTTCCTCAGGATGAGTCACTCATCTGCGTAGAGGATGTGATAAAATTGCTTGTCTGCTTTTTCTTTGTTCTCTTGGGTTTTTTCCCTCTTATTATTAGCATTGAATTTACTGACCATGGGCAAAATGAAACACTATATGAAACACTTCCCATGGATCAGAGAAACATTTCCACTCCTTTGAACTTGTCCACAAGGCTGCTATTTCACCTGAAATGATACAGTCCTGTGTTTACTCATGGCAGTTCAGTGAGGGTTGCCTTCCCGTTAGAGCAGAGCTCGTGAAAGTCAAAGTGGTTTGTTGTCTTGGCTCAGTACTGAAAAAGGAAGTATCCTTGGTTGTGTTTGGCTTTGTCATTCTGTGAAGCACAAGGTCTGGTGAAAGGCTTTGGTGAAGCCTACACCAAAGATGAAGTTTCGTCTACATTAAAGTGCTGTATATCCAGCTCTCCTTTTACCATTAGATCTACAAAATTTCTTAGGTTTTCTAGAAGCACATACTTGATATTGAGGAAGGACAGACAAGTTTAAAACTGCATTTGTTGATAGGTTCAACATTGTGAACTTTTGTTTTTCTCTGTGCTTGTGTGTTTCTGTGAACATTCATCTTTAATTTTCCACCATAACTCATTGAGTCCTGTAGTTATGTGCAATCTGAAGACATAAACTTCCTGGTGTGCCTAAATCTATGCTGTTCAAATTTTGTTCATTTTTGCACTGTAAGACTTCCAGAAAATTTTCCTCATTAATACTTTTAATGTTTGCATCGCCATCAGATATTCTTTGGATGTTGTTTTGGTTTGGATTTTTTGGGTGTGTTCTAATGTGCGTATATTTCCGTTTTTCCATATGTAAGGAGATATGGTGAGAAAATATGTGAAGTAATGAATGCTTGCATCCAAAACATAGTCAGAATGAATACTTCTATCATTTGACGATAAAATAATCTGACAGATGATAAGATTGATATTAATTATTCTACAACTACAACAGCCTACACTCATAAATAAGCCACTTTGAAAGACAAATGAAATGAAGTAAACAGATGGACTATGATGGATTTCTTTTCATCAGAAGACTAGAATAAATGGAGTATTTTCAGAAGGTAGGAAAGTCTGGAAGTAAAACCAACCTGAGTTAGAAGTAGGGAAGTAGAACCAAGCTGAGTTAGAAGACTGGAAAATCATCAAAAGTATTCAGGAACATTGACAATGGTAAAAAACCAACCAAACAAACAAACAAGAAAAAAAAAACCAACCCAAAAACTCTATTATTTTCAATTTTTAAAGTACTGTTGGATATAAAATGCCATTTGTGGCTCCTGCAAAACTCTCAGAGATTTAATTTACAAAGGTTGTCTGGAATGATGGTTCCAAAACTGATATTCAGTTAGGCAGTTCCTTGGATGGAGTAGTAAATGTGCTTCAGTCTTACAAGGCCCACTGATAAACTGGCCTGTTGCCTTTTAGGAGATAGCAAGAAATAATAAGAGAACTGAAAACACAATTAGATATGCATTATGAGAAATAAAATATGATAATTTTACATGCTAGCACACTTTAGAAATGGGAATGACAAAAGCAGAAGCAAAGAAGATGGTAATACCGAGTGGATGAAATTGCATGTGATATTTTTCCCCCTAGACTTCTCTGATTTTACACTGGTTAGTTGAGCTTGGCTGGATGTCAGGTGCCCATTAAGCTGTTCTATCACTTCCCATCTTAGAAAGGCAGGGAAGTGAGAAAACAATACGAAAAAAAATTGGTCGGGTCAGGAAGTTCAAAAAACAAAGGTTGCATGCAGAAGCAAGGGAAAACAGAAGATTTATTCTCTACTTCCCATCAGCAGGTGATGTCCAGCCACTTCCCAGGAAACAGGGTTTCCATGTGTGTCATGGTTGCTCTGAAAAACAAACATCATAACAACAAATACCTCAACTCCCTTCTTTTAGTTAGCTTTTATTGGTGAGCAGATGTATGGTTTGGAATATCCCTTTGGTCATTTGGGTCAGATATCCTGTCTATGTGCCCTCTCAAGATCTTGCCTATCACCAGCCTGCTGATTGGAGAGACAGCCTTGATGCCTTGGGAGCACTGCTCAGTAGTCAAAATGCTGGCATGTCATCGATACCTTTGTAGCGACCAATATAAAGCACAGCACTGAAGGTTGCTATGGAGGAAATCAACTCTATTCCTGTCAGACTCAATATATCCACCAAGCATCTTTTATACTTGATGAAGTCCATAAACTTCACATACTTACATATTCCTTTCAAGAAGCATTGTGGAATAATGTTGATTTTTCTGCCCTGTGGAATCCATTTGAATTAGAAGCTATGTGACTTCAGAATGGATGATAGGAAAGCTCTCTTTGATGAAAAGGGAAGTGCATCCATTGGATCTGGGAATCTGAGAGATCTCTTGTTTTCTAGTTGTGTCAGTCAAGATAGAAGCATGTTTTACACAGTCTGGTTTAGTCTCAAGTTAAGGATTGGTATGTAGTCTCTCAGCAATGGACGCACTTCACTTCTTAGGATAACACACCATGGCAAGAAAGAATCATTTCTAATTTTCAAGCACAGTGATAATCTGAGACTTAAATACCAAAGGACAAATCAACAAACAGAAAATATAAGCAAGCACTCTCATTGCGGTCATGGTTGCTGAGATGAGCCAAATCATGACAGCTCTGTGAGGATGGGGAATGATTCCTCATGAGAGAAAACAGAAGCACACAAGTAGCAGCTGGAGCATGGTTGTGACTCTTGGGATTTGCGCTAGGCAAAATGACACACACATACAGATACAGAAAATGCCCTGCTGCAGCAGAAGACAGCTCTCTGCTAATATGCTCCTCTGGGTCCAGCTGTATCAGTCTTATTATGTAACTGATTAAATGGAGCCATATTAATTGCACCTCTCACATACTTAACATTGTTGGTGGAAGTATGGTTGTTACAAGTGTGAGTGCATCTGTTAAAATCTTCAGCAAAAATCTAGTCAGCTGGTGTGAGAATCACTGGAGTAAAATAACTACAGAATAAAGTTTTATTTACTTGAACTGTGGACTTTCATACTTTTAATGTCTCAAGTCTTTGATGCAACCCACATGACGATTCAGATGACTGTCATGCCATATGAGTCAGCCAGGCAAGAGCATGCCTCTGGTACCTGAATGATTTTAATTGCAATAGAGACTCTGTAATGAACCCTGTTGATCTTTGTTGTTTTGTCTGCAGCAGAGTGATTACTGACATGGGTAGGGTTAGACCATGTAGCAAAAAGTAATTAATTTTGTTTTCCAGTTGCAGTGAATTTTAACCTTAACATCAGAGAGAACGTCTGTGTTGCTGCTGATGCATGCAATAGTAATGAAGGGTAAAGGGAAGCTGGGGGGAGGGAAGGAATTAATGACAAAGTCAGTGTTACAGAAAAACAGATCGGGCAGACTGTAGGCATTTCAGGTCTGTGTCTTCCTTCATAGTATTGAGTATTTGCAATCAGCAAGATAAAAAAGTGCTGAAGGTGAAAATCAGTTGAATAGGGAATGGGTTATTTATCATGCTAGTAAAGAATTCTTCTATTTACTTTTCCATATTTCCTTTATTGTAACAACTTTCTTTGTTTATTTATAAGAGGCTGAAGATGTCTGCATTGCAGCATAATTGGTTCTGGCTGCTAGCCACCTGACAAAGTTAATTATTGATTGTCTGTGCATTGGTCCTGTGAGACAATCCAATGTCTATACAAATTAGTTAGAGGCAATTGTCTCATGAAATAGTCAGAATAAATCCTTTATACCTTCCTAACCAGAACTGTGATAGATTATTGGCTTTTTGAGGCAAAGGGTGAAGTATTAACTACTTTTCATGAATGACAAGACTTCTTCATTGCTGAGCTCAATTTAAATCAAAAGGTACAAGGACTAAGGAAGTGAACTCACAGACGATTCTGAATAATATTGATTATTTTCAAACCCATGTCATTTTAATAAAACACTGATGCTAATTATTTCAGGTTTTGAAGGGCTAGGATTATTTTATTCCTGGTATTTAATTTCAAAATACAACTTTCCCACTACATTTTAAAATTATGTTAATGTATTTGTATCTATAAAAACTAGCCACACACAGTTCTCTTGAAAATAGATAAAAGCTTCCATAGGATGAACAACATCCGGATATTACCACGTTAGCATACACAAGCACAGACCTAAATACTTGTTTGGTTAATCTTTAATTAAAAACATTTTTAAGTAATTCTGTTTTCTGCATTAATTTACCCATGGTGAATCATATGACATAAATGAAGTAAGAGACAAACTCTCAGACTTGGTGGTGAAGCAAACTTCAAAGAGGTGGGGAAATCTTTGTTTAGCAAGGCCTGTTGACACATCGTTTTGCTCTGCCTGAAGAAGTTTCTGTTCTCACTCCCCTGCCAGCTCTTTGTCACCGTCCCTTTATACATAGATTACCACCGGTGGAAATCAGCAGCTTCTCAGAACCTTCCCTTCTAAGCTTCAGTTCAAATCAAGCTAGGAAGTTTTAAAAGCTGATCTTTATTAGGAGCTATGTAGGACTAAAAGTGGTTAGGGAGTGTTTACACAAGATGCTCAGCTGGCAAGAAGGCAATACAGGCTACTGGAAGTAGGCTGGAACAAAAGAGTACTTTTTGCCTGCACAGCTGCAGTTAGAGGGGGATGTGTGAACAAGCCTTAAGGCTCCATAGCTGCTTCCCAGAACTGTGGTAGACTGGTCTTCTACTAATGCAGATAGATGCCGTTGCACAAGAGAAACAGTGGGTGAGAAAGCAATAATGCGTCTAGCAGGGCATCCTTTGATCCTCCCTTTCCCTGATTCCTGGTAAATTCTTAAGTACCCCCTGAGCAGTGACTTTATGTTAGATCTACTGTCCAGGGACTGTGCAGCAGTTCAGAAGTCAAGGCAGAGTTTATGAACCACGTATGAAAAAGATACAAATTTAGGAAAGCATTTTCTTGTTGAAGAATACAATTGCTAATGTACAAATCTTCGTGAGTTTCTCACAGATACTCCAGATAGAACAAATACAGTTGTTGTTCATCTCCATTGTAAGAAATGTGTCTCAGGCTTTGCAAAAAGAAACTCGAAAACTTCTACAGAAAACACTTAAGAAAAATTATCACAACTAATTACTTTAAATTTGCACAATCCCTGCTTCCCTCTCTCCCCCAGCCTCCTCTTCTTAAATGATCTTATAATTCTCAACTAAGGGAATCCCCACCATGCCCATTATGTTGAACAGCAGTAAATTTTTCAGAGAAAAAAACATACAACTCACCTCTGGTCTCTCTTCGTTTGTGCCTGTCTGAGTATGTTTAGCAAAATTGGTGAAACTGTGCTGATATAAAATGAGAAGAAAATCAGCTCTTCTGAATAAATGTTTTAAAATCCCATCTCATATATTCTTGGCAAGAAAATTTAACCATTGAGCTCTTAATTAAGAAATCTTGTTATGCTCTGAAGAAAAATTCTTCCAATTTTCTTCAGATTCATTCTTTCTGAGCATGATGAAACTGTTTCGCTTCTCATACAGCATTTATGGAGGCTTGTCAAGCTGTACAAATTCTTCACATTTTTGTGGCTGGAAAAAGCACATTTAGAGCAACTTTAACACTCTCAGCAAAATTATTCCTTGTCTTTTCTTCAACCATCATTGAATGACATGTCAGTGTCATTGCTGAGTGCACTTCAGCTTTCTGGTTTAAAGAATTAACTATCATCTTTGTAGCATAAATTAAAACCTCTTGAAATCACATCTTTTAATATAATATATACTCACTTATATAAGGGCATTTTCTAATATCAGTAACCTTCATTGAGTGAAGAGTGTCCTGACATTCGTCAAGAAGAGTGTGGCAAGGATATTGAGGGAGGTTCTACATCCTAATCTGGATTATTCTGTACAATTCTGGGCTTCCTGGTTCAAAAAGGATGGGGAACAGTTTGAGAGTGTACAGCAAAGGACTGCAAAGATGATTAGATCTCATGAAGAAAGGAGATGGACTTCAGGTTCTGGAGAAGACTGAAGAGACATCAATGTTTAAAATACTTAAAGTGTGTGCGTCAGGAGGATGGGGCCAGTCTTTTTTCAGTGGTGCCCAATAACAATATAAGAGGTAACGGGCACAAACTTGCATACAGGAAGTTCCACCTGAACATGAGGAGAAACTTTTTTATGTTGAGGGTAATGGAGCCCTGGTACAGGCTGCTAAGAGATGTGGTGGAGTCTCCTTCGCTGCAGTTGTTCATAGTCTGTCTGGACACTGTTCTCTGCCATCTGCTCTAGGGGAACCTATTGTGGCAGGGGAGTTAAACTAGATAAGGTCCCTTCCAACCCCTGTGATTCTGTGATTCTGTGAGTGCTGCTGATGTTTGTGTACTCTGTCAGTCAGTGACTGTACTCACAGTTAGTTACCTCCAATACTCACCACAGCTGTCAGCCATGGCTTAGACTATTAGAGAGCAGTCACTGTTAAAAAGACAGAACTGCAGTTCATACAGGTGCTAATTATTATCAATTACTGTGCTTTATAAAATTGAAATAAGTGAAAACTACTTTTCTGAATATGTAAGTACTGTTACAGTCTTTAAATTGAAAGTGGTTTTCTTTCTTCAAACTTTTATGAACCTTTAATGAATGTATTGATTCATTCAAGTGTATCTCGTACATAGAGATCTGTTCACAAGGCAGGTCCAAACTGGAAAGAAAAAATCAAATGAGGTCACAAAAATCTTAGTTTAGTGAAATATCACACAAAATGACATTACTACCCCTAAAATCTTATACTTCTTTGTGAGCTGAGTTTTGCATGAGCTTTCTCAGTAATTCCGTTTCACTCAGTGTTAAAATAGACTCTCTTTGAGTAGTGAGCACTGAAGTTTTACATGGGGCAGCTAGCAAATCCAGTCCAAGGCATTATACCTTGACTTGGTAAAACATAGGTGTTGCACTTCAAGTAAATTATAAAGTGGAGGGATTAGCATAATGATAAATAAAGTCATTTACAGGACTTCTTAAAAGATGTGATCATTAAAAGTCACAATAGTCACAGAAATTACTGTGGTGTTGTGATGTTTTAGTTAAAAATATTTATATAAAAGAAAACTTAAATACAACAAAGTTTATCTAAACCCCTGTTGTACTTAATTTTCATTCATATGCATATGAATGTTCATAGCACATTGCTATGTTATCACAATTAATTCAAAACTTTTTTACTTGCAAAAAGAAATCAATACAAAGCAAAGAAACTCAGGTTAGTATTTGTATGTGACAAGCTTTATTTGATCTGGATTTTTTTTTTTAAGTGTAAATGAATCAGATTCATTCATTCAGCTTCTGTGGGAATTTAACATCTAAATCCTTCTGGCTTCTTTAGAAAACCTACTTAATAAGCATTGCATGGTTACTTCACATAGCTATGAATGTAGAATATCTTGACTAAATGCCACTGGAAATACTACTGATTGAAAATAAAGAGCTTCTGTACAATAAAGTGCATTTTCTGCAGGTAATACTGCTTGCTTTCTCTGTGGAATCAATTGTACTGGAAGTTCACTGTAAAAGATATATAATCAGATGATGAGAAAAATTAATCTTTGGGTAAAAACTGTTTTGTGATTGATACATCTCTTGTCCTCAAAATTGAGTTTAACTAGCATTTAAATAGTGTGTGGCCTCTTGTAAAGGGTTAACCCTCCTGGGTGGGTGGGAGTGGTCAGAACTTGACCCCATGTCTGCTTGACCCCAGTGTAGTGTTTAGCCCACTCCCACTTCCTGTCTAGACCCTCTTGCTCTCTTTTTCCCCATGGCCTGTGTGCTTGACACCATCGTCATTCCTGTTCTCCTGTCTTACCGTGTGGCCAGTCCCTACCACACAGTGGACATCTCTTCAGTTCACTGCCATCCATCTGGTTGTACAAATGTTTTCTATCTTGTTTTCCCTTCCCTATACCTATTTGTAACTCTCCTACCTTAAACGCCTTTTATTTGTTGTCAAACTTTTCTTTTACCTTCCATAGCCAGACTGTTCTTTGGGTGTTTTTACCCATTCTGTCTCCTCCTTTCTTTCTTTCTTTCCAAAAGGGGTGGGAGCGGAGAAGGTATCCTACTATTATTGTATTGGTTTCCCCTGGGTAGCTAAACTCAAACCAATACACCTCTTAACGCTATATACTCCTGGGAGTAATGGAATGGGTCAGGAAACATGCCTTTTATTCATGAATTGGAGTAGGAAAACTGCTGCAAAGCTAAGGTGGGTTGTAAGGGACCTTTGGAGATCATCTACTCCAACCCCTGTCTTATGCATCCAGCTCGTGTTATCATCTGCTCACTGTAGGCAGTTCCATTAGTGAATAAACAATGATTGTAAATGAGAGAATGGAATTAAGACAGCACAAAGCTTTCTTAATCTAATTAATTAATGTTCAGATTTTTTTTTAACTATTGCGATTTATCAGTTGACTTTGAGTTGCTGAATGTAAAAGACAAAAGAAGGTATAAAAAATATCAGTGACACTTGCAGCCTTAAGATTTCTGTTAATTTTCCTTACAGAAAATGTCTTAAAGAAGTAGTCCTCATATATCACCTACAGGTGACTCCAAGATGAGCACAGAAATCAAATTTACTATACACAGATAACTTACAATGTCACTTCTTTCAAATCTTTTTTTGCCCTGAAAGTCATAAGAAATATTCAATCATTTTGCTCTATTACATAAAATAATAAAGGATAAAGGTAGATCTGTTAAATGGACTTTTCAATGTAAAAAAAATGTCAAGAAAACAGATAGATCCTGCTTACTCTAGCAAAGATAAAAATTGGAGTTTACAGGACTGGAGCCAGAATCTGTCTAATACAAAAAAAAGGTGTCTAGTGGGTTCTGTATCATTGGAGAAAATGTTAACATTAAAATGGGAAAGTAAGAAAGTTAGGAAGGAAGGAAGGAGTAGTAAACATTTTAATGGCCTGGTGGATTTCCTAATGTGCACACTTGGGTAAGACTACAACATCCTTCTGTGATTAGGACCTGAAAAAATTAAGGTAGTTGAAAATCTTAACTCTCTTCACCAGTTTTGGATTGTGGCAGCTATTCCATGGTATGACAGTGCAGGGACAAGCAGTTATCATGATATAGATTTACATAGATTTTATCTCTCTCAGTGTTGAGAAATGCTGAAAAGAGAAAAAAACCCCAACCAACCAAAAAAAAACCAACAACAAAAACCCCCCCACAAAATAAGTGCATTTAAAATCACTTTTAAAACAAAACATATACAAATTTCCTTTATGCCACTTATGAAAAGCAATCCACAATCTGAAAATTTGTTGCAGATAGTATGCAACCTAAGAAGTCATAGAACAGAACAGCTTTAGTAGGTATTTATGGATAGATATAAGCTATTTAGCTCGAGTTTTCATAGAATTATCTAGTTCCAACCCACTGCTATAGGTAGGGATACTTTCCACTAGTACAGGTCGCTCAAGGCCTCATCTAACCTAGCTTTGAACACCTCCAGGGAGGGAGCATCCATAACCTCCCTGGGCTGTCATGTTTTCTGTTATGTTTGTAATAGTTCTATGTGATCATTTAGAGGGTTTTGATGTCTGCTTGGAAGTTAGTATTATGTCCTCTTCCTTCAATAAGGCAATGACTAATTCAGGTGGATCACTATGCGTGGATGAATCTGGGGACAACTAAGTTGACGCTCAACAGTGAAGCTACAAGTGACTGTAGAATGAAGAACGAGTTCTCTGCAAAGAAAGAGCCTGAGGAACAGCCAGAATTGGAAAACCACAGGAAGAAATAAAAAAGCATACACACACAGGCTTTGGCAGTGTGCTCAGGATACCATGTTCACAGGAGTGCAGATTTGTGCAGGGTTAGTGTTAATTTTTTTTTAAAGCTGCACTGGCTCTTCTTTACAGTCTCCTCAATACGAATGAAAATATTAAATCTTAGTAAATAACTGTGGCAGTTGCAACCACTCCCCATGGGGGGAGGGCAGACCTCGAGGTGAAGCTTGTGAGGAGGTGATCTTTATCATCTTTTTATCTCAGATGCCCCCTAAGTCTATGATCTTTTTGTTTGCTTCCAGAAACCACTATTTGAGCAACTGACCACAGTGAAACCAAGAGAGGTGTAAATAGAGTTCTGCTATGAAGAGAAGCTCGCTTTTGCTCTTGCTCCACAGAAGCAGCCTTTACAACTCAGAACTTCTCCCCTTTAGAATGAAATTTAAGGAACCTCACACCCACCCTTGTCCATGGTGAGTACATATATCCATGGGAGATTTTCCTTTTGTGAGTTGTGTGTATATTTTGGGTCATTTCTCCAAGTAGAGAAATAGAGGGGCAATGGGTTTAAACTGGCAGAGGGGAGCTTTAGACTGGATGTTAGGAGGAAGTTCTTTCCAGTGAGGGTGGTGAGACACTGGAACAGGTTGCCCAGGGCAGTTGTGGCTGCTCCCTCCCCTGAGGTGTTCAAGGCCAGGTTGGACGAACCCTGGAGTAACCTGTACTAGTGAGAGGTGTCCCTGCCTATGGCAGGGGGTTGGAACTAGATGATCCTTGAGGTCCCTTCCAACCTTACCATTCTATGATTCTATAATTTATTTTACATTTATTCTTTTTTTCTTATTCACACAGCCATTCAATTCAGGAGAAGAAAATAGTTACCAGATAGGCTATTAAAATTATTTGAGTAGCTAGAGATATATTAAACCTCTTACAGAGTTTGAAAATAAACTCTGGTCAGTTAGTGCTGAAGATCCATGTGATAGTCAAGGTGTACTTTCAAATAATTCCATCAATCCCCTTTTAAAAGACTGAGTTCCCCTGACTTAATGAATTTTCTTATTCATTCAATGCCACACCAAATATATCTATCAGGCAAAAGAGGCTAAATCTTGAAGCAGCCACCACCTGTGGCATTTTGGTTAATTATATTGTGATCTCTCATGATATTTTAAAATACAGCAGATGATTCTATGTTACTCTCCCTTTTAATGTCTATTACTACTGTACTGTTAAGTTCTTCAGACTTTTTTGCAGAACCCTGGACAATGGATATGCTTTCTTAACTGCTCAAAGTAGTGTAGACTCTTGACAATTGTATTTCAAATAGAATATTAAGAGAACCTGAGGAACTCAGGTTGGAGTGCACCCTCAGCAAGTTTGCAGATGACACCAAGCTGTGTGGCACAGTCGACTTGCTAGAGGGCAGGGATGCCATCCAGAGGGACCTGGACAGGCTGGAGAGTTGGGCCCAGGCCAACCTCATGAAATTCAATAAGACCGAGTGTAAGGTCCTGCATCTGGGTAGGCACAATCCCAAGCACAAATACAGGCTGGGTGGTGAATGGCTGGAGAGCAGCCCTGAGGAAAAGGACCTTGGAGTCTGGGTTGATGAAAAGCTCAATATGAGCCTGCAGTGTGCACATGCAGCCCAGACAGCCAACCGAGTCCTAGGCTGCATCAAGAGAAGCGTGGCCAGCAGGGCAAGGGAGGTGATTCTGCCCCTTTACTCTGCTCTCGTCAGACCCCACCTGGAGTACTGTGTGCAGTTCTGGAACCCTCAGCACAGGAAGGACATGGAAGTGTTGGAGCGGGTCCAGAGGAGGGCCACAAAGATGATCAGAGGGCTGGAGCAGCTCTCCTATGAGGACAGGCTGAGGGAGTTGGGGCTCTTCAGCCTGGAGAAGAGAAGGCTTCGAGGGGACCTGATAGTAGCCTTCCAGTATCTGAAGGGGGCCTACAGGAAGGCTGGGGAAGGATTATTTACAAGGTCCTGCAATGACAGGACAAGGGGCAATGGGCTTAAACTGGCAGAGGGGAGATTTAGACTAGATGTTAGGAGGAAGTTCTTTACAGTAAGGGTGGTGAGGCACTGGAACAGGTTGCCCAGGGAGGTTGTGGATGCTCCCTCCCTGGATGTGTTCAAGGCCAGATTGGATGAGGCCTTGAGTAACCTGTACTAGTGGGAGGTGTCCCTGCCTATGGCAGGGGGTTGGAACTAGATGATCCTTGAGGTCCCTTCCAACCTTACCATTCTATGATTCTATGATTCTATAACTCTTACTAAAGTTCAGAACTAAGGAAAATAACAAGATACCTAGAGATACAAATCTGGGAGTTGTTTGGGTTTTGCTTTTTTTGTTTGTTTCTTTCTTTCTTTTTTCACTGAGAGACAGAAAGTTCGAAAGCAAGACTTTTCAAGGTTCTTGATTAAAAATTAGATGGCTACTTGTCGGTCTGGAAATAGAGCCAGAAATGGAAAGAAAACTTAAAACTACTCAGTAAAGAGAAAATCTGTTATTTTCTTGATTAAATCTGTCAGACCAACAGTCCTGGAAGTGAGCATCTTTCTTTAACACCAGGTCCATTCTGAGATTGATGAACTCATCAGTCACTCTGCAGTTAAGGCTTAACTGTCAGTTCTACGGGTATGTGACAGGATGACAGCCCCCAGCGGCCTCCAGTATAGTCAGATCTACACATATTATATATTTAGTCCTTAGTCTGACGGCGACGCTCTCACACAGACTCCTCTGAGAGGGAAGACATATGGCTTGGGCACAGGCAGAAGGTAATGAAGTTAGATGATTTCCACATTTGTAGCAAGCTATCAACAATATTTTCAGGGAGACTTGATAGTGGCTTTCCAGTGCTTACAGGGAGCCTACAGAAGAGACAAGGAGTGACTCTTCATCAGGGCATGTAGTGATAGGATGAGGATTATGGCTTCATACTGGAAGAGTGTGGATTTAGATTAGATATTAGGAAGAAGTTTTTTACTCTAAGGGTCATGAAACATAGGAGCATGTTACCCAGAAAAGTCTGGATATCCTGTCTCTAAAAGTGTTCAAGGTCAGTTTGGATGGGGCTTTGAGCAAACTGATCTAGTGTAAGGTGTCTTTGTCTATGGCAGGGGCCTTGGAACAAGACGATCTTTAAGGTTCCTTACGATCAAAGTCATTCTGTGATTCTATGACTGTGCAGTGTGCAGGAGCTCACATTTACCTATCCATCTTTCTTGAGCTCCTTTCTTTGTCACTTTTGTTCCCTGCTGTCCTCATGTACTCCTCTCTCCCCAATTACCCAGTGATTATTAGGCAACATCTAGTATTCTTGCAAATTTGATTTTGGAGTAGAGACACGGCTCTTCGAACTAACTCAGTTCCAATTTCATGGCCCTTAGTATATATCAGCACTGTGCAGTGCAACATCATATGCTATAATAGAAATTTCAGATGCATTGAACTGATAACCATGCAACTGAGTAAGGACAGCTGTCTTCCTGACAGCCTGTTGTGGAACCTACCGGCTCACTTGGTGTAATGGAGGGGTAATTAATTGATGGGAGAGATTATTTTCAAATATTAGTATTGTTTATTAATATTCAATATTCAGAACTTTTGCCACCCTGACCACTAACTTTAATAATAATTGCTCATGGAAACTTTATAATAACATAGGAACTGGAAATAACTAGCAAAAATATGTATAATGTTAATTGAACTGGAAGAAAAGATTCTTGTGGTCAGTGTGCCATCTGTGGTCACTACACCGCTTGCCCACTAGGTGGACTCAATGAACTCCTTTCTGCTTATGGCAGAAGGCAACGGTGAATTACAAGAGACTTTAAATATTTACTCAAAATATCTCCCAACCCACGGGCCTGGCTACAGCTTCAGATAGTTCCCAAACACTTTCAGGGAGTTCTGTTACTGCCTTGTCAGCTACTGAGGCTTCTGATTCTTCCCAGGCTGCCAGGGAAAAGATGCAGACAATCTCTGCCCTGGTCCTGGCATCCCTGGATGATCTGTGTATCTCCAGGACTTTACATCTTGGCAGGAGGCTTCCAGGTATAGGCAGGATGTCTTGCCATGTGCAGTCTCAGCACAGATGTCATGCTGGCTATACAGACCGATCACATGGAGGTATTTAGAGCCTGTTCCTGGCAAACTCCAGGTAGTGGAGTTTCCAGGCAGTTCAGGATGCAATAAGGCAGTACAAAGCAGGCAAGCAGGAATACAACAGCAGAGATCATTGTGTTACCTGCTTATGTCTTTTTATCAGTACAGCCTGAGACTAATGGGCCTTTGGACACAGAATAGCCAATCAGAATCACACTTTGCCAAGCTCTACTACACTAGGTGAAGCCATAGGCTTACTTTACCCTTTTTAGGGCAGAACACAGGCCTTGCACAAGGCATACACGAGCTGAGCCTGTGTACCTTGTTTACTACAGGATGCAAACAACTCTGGGCAGGCCAGCGTCCTCAGACTCAGTGGCTCCAGGTTCTTTGCCCTCTTCCCTGTGCTTGCTTCTCCCAAAAACAGAAGGAGGGAGAGCAGAAAAACATGTCTGGGCAAGCCAGGACATGTATAAGCCTATTTTGGCCTGCTTAGGCCTACAATGACACTTGCATCTAACCTGAGAAGTGTTACTTCTGCGTCTTGAATTGCAGACTGATTTTCATTGTCACTGAGCCTTGAGTTGGCTATTGTCATAGAATACATTTGCAGAAGTTGTGCATTGTTTCTACCCACAAGTAGAACAAAAAGCTGCAGATTTAAAGATAAAACGTTGTGTCACTCTAAAAAACCTTACTAGCATGCCTCATCCTTCAGCTTTCTCTCCTATAATTTTAGGTTTACATTAATTACTATTAAAGAACTTGAAGCATAGTCCTCTCAGATAAAGAAATGTGTGCAGTGAAAGGTGAAAGACCATCTGGAGCTTAGATTGAGTGATATTAAAAGGCTGATTAATAGTGTAGTGTTTAAAACCGAAGAGGAAAATCTCAAGCCAAACCATTAGGCAATGTAATTCATTACATAAACAGACATTTCAGTGCTTCAGGGAGGTCTTTGTCTTTCTTATTTCTGTCCATCTAGCTCTTTTAATTTCTGTTTTGTAGGTATCTATCTTCAGTTTAAAATTGTGGTGGTTTCCATTCCAGATACTATCCTTGTGTCTCCTTTTCTCTCCTTACATAAACTTCAGTAACTGTCCCTCTTAGCTGTTCTTGAACTGGTGCTTGGCTTAAGTACATAATCTACATTTAACCCCTTCTAGATGAACACGAAGTAAAATAGCAGACACAAAAAAAGGCAAAACCAAAAAACCCCCACACCACCTCAAACTGAACAAGTCAACAAGAAAAAGTAATTAGATTGCCTTCTAAGATCCTACTTTCTCTTTTGCTCCTGTAAGTATTATTAAGCTGAGAGTTTTTTATTCTTTTCAGGTGGCAGAAAATTTCTAGTGGTTATAGGCTCTTAATTAACTATGCTACAGAAAAATTTGCAGAACCAAGGACATCATCAAAAAATTAACAATTGATGTGCCTGTTCCGCCCTGCTGTAATTGCTAATATTTATTAATGGCTGTTTCCAAAACCATGAAACAGGAGAATTGGAAAAGAATAACAATAAAGAAGGGCTAAAGTTGTTTACAAAAAATATATACTAAAGGAAAAAAATAGCAGAGAGAAAGAGCGAGCTGTAGAGTCAAAACAAAAAAATATGGACAAAGGGAAAGAATAGATCAACAAAATGGAACAGGCTTATAAAAGCATTAAGTAGAAGGACAGGGAGAAAGTGAGATTCCTATCTTTAAACAGAGGAGAAAATCGAAAGGATTGATAAATGAAGTTATTTCTCTGGAATACTAGCACAATGAAGGATGCTTCTTTTTTTTCTTTTTTTCTTTAAATTTATTTATTTTTTAAAGGAAAGGCAGTCATGGGATACAGACCAAGGACAAATTCTCTTTGCATATATATTTGGTCTAATTTTATTGACAGGGAATTTTTGCATATAAACTATGCAACATGGTATTGAATTAAATATTTATCTAAGTTTTAATTTTAAAAGCATATATTTTTGTAGATTGTCTTACATCAGATATATTAAGCAGGAAACAGTTCAGTCTCCTGGCCAGGTAACACACTTATTTATGGTAGAACCAGTGACTCTTCAACCTACAAGTTCAGTAATATCTATTATAATTATTTTATTTTTAGCTGCACTCAAATTATTGCAACTTTGTTATCCAATCCTTCAAGCACAAGGTAGGAAAAAAAAAAATCATCTCAGAGTCTCTTGCCTGCCACTGGCCAGCTGGTAAATACAAATGAGTTTAACCTGTGTTCATATTTGCACAGATTAAAATCCAGAGAAAGTAGAGAACTAAGTGTAGTTACTATGTATGTAAACAAATCAGAATCTAGATTCAAATCACAGAAGTCAGAAGATGTTTCATAACAAACATAAGGAGTGAAATCTGTTCCAATACAAAGCCAAGTATAATAATCTAGGATATCTTGGTTTAAATAATACCTATAGCTTGTACAGTTCACATTGGGGAATTTCAGCATTCCTCTTGATGAATTTTAGTGAATCTAATTTTTTTTTTTAATTTATCCCATCAGGGGAACTAGATACTGAGGACCCAGCCCTGTTTTCCTTATAGTGAATTAAAGTTTTGTTTGACATAATAGTGGGAAAAGAATCAAATCAGAAACAGTATCTGTGTGGTTTTTGCCCCAGATTTACAGTGAGTCCATTTCTATTTCTATGTATGAGAGCAGGAATTTGACTGTGCAACTGCAATTATCTGTGAGGAACAAGCTGGAAATCAAATCTCCTTTGGGATCTCTATCAGATAAATTTTAAAACTGCACCATATAAGATCAGTACAAATTCAATAGATGAACATACACTCACTTTCACAACCTGTATTGTAACACATGGTATGCTCAAGAAAACAGCGGAATCTACCTTTTTCTCTCTTCTTTTTGACACACAGTTGTGACAGTTGTATTTAATGAATTTGTGTACTTTATACCAGTAAATAAAGATTTTTTTAAAATTTATTTCTTTAAAATAAAACTACCTGTCTTGATCTGGTTTTAACCTCACCAGTATCTGTAGATACTTTCTCCTTATGTATTCTCTCCATTTGGGGTGATTTTCAAAGGCATCTGATACAGGGAGAAGCACGTGTCCCACCCGATTATGGTGGTAGCAAATTTGTAATGTACATTATAAAATGATTGCCATGGACATGTAATTGAAAAGACAAAAGCAAACACAGCCTTGAAGTGTTGTAGAACAGTTTTGTTTTGCCACAGATATACAAATGAACCTACCCACATTTCTGTAATGCATTTGAGAGTTACTATATTTATTTATTTGCTGGAACTGCAGCTGTTATTAATACTTTCATAAAGAAATATTCCGCCAGCATTATAACTGTGATAAGAGTACAAAATGTTCTGCACAATTCACAGCATGCATTCACTTAAGACAGATTCACAGAGTGCATTGGGTTGGAGGGGCCCCTGAAAGGTCATCTTGTCCAACCCACCCTGTAGTCAGCAGGGACACCTCCAACTGCATCAGTCTGATCGTGAACGTCACCAGGGACGAGGGCTCAACCACACCCCAGGGCAGCATGTTCTAGTATTTCATCACTCCCATTGTAAAGAAGTTCTTCCTTATGTCCAATCTATATCTACCCTGCTCCAGTTTCATACCATTGCCCCTCACTCTATTGCTACAAGCCCTTCCCCAGTCTTCATGTCCCCTTCAGATGTATAAATGTGACTATAAGATCTCCCCAGAACCTTCTCTTCTCCAGGCTGAACAACCCCGGTTCTTTCAGCTTATCATCTTTGTGGCACTCTTCTGGCCCTGCTACAGCAGATCCACATCTCTCTTGTGTTGGGGACCCAAGAGCTGGACACAGTACTCCAGGTGAGGTGACACCATAGCAGAGCAGAGTGGCAGAATCATCTCTCAAGACCCACTAGCCACCTCTTTTTTGATGCAGCCCAGGATGCAATTTGCCTTCCCGGTTGCAAGTGCACATTGTTGGCTCGTGTACGAGAACCACTTCAAATACATTCTGTAAAACATAAAATCTAGACTGTTTTAACAACTTTAGATGCACCCTGAGTCTTTCCATTTTCAATGAGGGTGTGGGAATTCTAGAAGATTTGGTGGAAGTCGAATTGTGTTGGTATTGAATGAGGAGGTGGTCTTGGTTTTTCTTTTCTCAGGTGTCTGAGAAAGAGAAGACAATGCCCGCTGAATGTGGATTTCACTCCAGTCAGCCACATTCTAGAAAAACATCTATACACATTTTTTATTCTACTGCTCATTGTCTATATTGTTTTTATACAATGTATGCTCTATCAATGTCTTTCTTCCACCGTTCTGCATCGTTAACATCACGTCAGATATCTGCTAAAAACTCAGTTTTTATTAACTGTAGAAATTTGCTTGCTACCCTGCCATCCCAAAGTTGCTAATGTATGATAAGCTGCTTTTGCAATAGATATTTAATATTATTGGGGGGCAAAAAAACTAAACCAACCCAGACAAAAAAAGCCTCCAAAAAGCTACAGACAAAATAACGCTCGCGCTGTTTAACCAGCAAGGTCTCGGGAAAGCAGGTTGGAACTGTTCCAGAGGACCATGAAGATGCTCAGAGGGCTGGAGCATCTCTCCTATGAGGACAGATTGAGAGAGTTGGGGCTCTTCAGTCTGCATAATAGAAGGTTTCGAGGAGACCTTATAGTAACCTTCCAGTATCTGAAGGGGGCCTACAGGAAGGCTGGGGAGGGACTGTTGACAAGGTCTTGCAATGCCGGGACAAGGGGCAATGGGTTTGAACTGAAAGAGGGGAGATTTAGACTGGATGTTAGGAGGAAGTTCTTTCCAGTGAAGGTGGTGGCACTGGCACAGGTTGCCCGGGGAGGTTGTGGATGCTCCCTCCCTGGAGGTGTTCAAGACCAGGCTGGACAAGGCCTTGAGTGACCTGTACTAGTGGGAGGCATCCCTGCATATGGCAGGGGCTTGGAACTAGATGATCCAACCTTACTATTCTATGATTCTATAAAGTATTGCATTCAGATATTAATTTCTGTGCTGTAAACAATGTATCGAACACACTTACATTTCAAGAAAGTTCTCTATTTGGCTTCAGAATTTTCAAGGAACACATCCTTGCATGATCAAGTGTCATTAAGGTGGTAAAATCTGCACAAAAATTTACAAAATTTATTTGCTAGTCTAATGCCAGAAGTACTGCAGGATAAAAGCTGGCCGTAGTTTTGTGGATCTTCCTTTCTTCCAGGAGGTCAGGATTTATCAAATACTCTCTGGTTCCCAGCTCATGTCTTTAAAAGTCTTTCTCTCTCTGTGTCTCTTCCCGACAGAAAAGAAACAAATGTAACAGGGAGCTAATCCATTTGTGAGTCATATGTGACAGACAAGAATTAAAGCCAAGAATAAACTATAATTATATAAACTCTGCATCCTTAAAAGCCAAGACAATTAACATGCAAAATGTGGTAACCTCCTACCATGATAATTAACATGCAAAATCATGGTCATCAAGGCCATTACCAAGGGTGAATGTTAATGGAGAAAGGAATATTTGCTTGCAGTGTTAAAATAAGGAGAAATAAACAAAAAAAAAGGCTTTTGTTTCATTTTGCTCATTTTTATTGAGCAGAGACTACCAAGCTAAGAACACGCAATATGAGAGGCATAATGGACAATAATGAGTAATACTTAGGCCCTGTCTGAAGAGGAAAGGTTGTTGATGTTTAAAAATGAGCTTTCTCACCCAAATGTTTTACAAGATTTCAAAAGAGCACAGGCAAGTAATACACTAGCTATTTGAAAGCAATAAGAATATTTCTCTGACTGACTGACTAGACAAAAGGGTCAAAGAGATGAGGAGTCTAAAATCACACAATGATGTAACATGTCTGGGGTTTTTCTCTGGCTTCAATTTCTCTAAGTACTGTACATGCTATATTATGCAAATTGTCTCTTATTTGAATCTGATTAAATCTATTAATAAATTCTGTTTTTAACTAGACCACTTGAATCATTGGATTTCTCAAGAAATATTAGACAGTCTGTTCCAAAGACCTGAAATAACATTTACGATTTAGGATGATATCAGGAAGGGAAAGCATCTGTAACTATGTGACATTCTTAGAAGAAGAGATTCAGATGTTATCTCCTGGAAGAAAATAAGTTACAGACAAAAGAGAAGTGCTGTGTAGGCAAGGTTTCCTAAGTCTGTCAGGTTATAAAGCTAAGTCAGTAATTGTTGGATACTACAGAGTTTTTTCCCCTCTATCTATTTTGATAACCATGGGAGAAAAGGTGGTAAACAAAGAAATGTGTAAAACAGGACCAAAAGTGGAAGAACAAGGAAAGGCAAAGGAACAGCAAAAAAAAAATAATTTTTTAAAAACCCAAACAAACAAAACCATCCAAAAAATAGAGGGGAAAAAAAAAGACTGGAAGAAAAAAGGATCATGGAGGGAAGAACATGAAGCAAAACTGAAGATGAAGCAACTGAAATATGGCATGATGCTATAGCTATTAGATTAATAAAGCAATCCTTTATTCTATTAAAGCGAGCTTCCTCTCTTGCCTTGCTAGAGTTTCCTCTAAAGTAAAAAGTTTCTTGTAGAGGCAATAGAATATTCTGTAGCCCAAGGAATTAATCTCCAGAAACCACACAATACAAGACCACTGACCTGTTAAGACTGTACCAGCTCTACGCTGATTAAGAGAGGTTCTTCCTTTTTGGTGTTTGTCTTAATTGTTCCCCTTCCTCAGAGTCCATTATGCCTATACAACACAGTTGCCACAAAGATAGCCCATGTACAGCAGAACAGCTCTTTTTCCATTCATGTTAAGGTAAAAAAGTACAAATTCTGTCAGTTCTCAGGCATGGCACAGGTTCCTAAGAGTAGCTAGAAGCCTTTGCTCCAATGGGACTTTATTGGATGGCTATCTATTTCTACCCATTTCTATTATTGTTACTGATTGCCAGGCTGCTCCTTGAAGAAATATGCCACAGCAAGAGTGAACGGATGGGTTTCAAAGCACCAGTTTCTCCCTTGAAGTGGAGCTTAACAAATAAATATCCCTTCTATGGAAAGGAAGACAGTCTCACCAGTAGAGCACAAGAAATTCTCACCAGTGTGCCTTATTTGTCATAAGTACACTTATTGCAAGTGTAGAAGAACTTGTTTACATCTCTGTCTGCATTCTTCATAATCTTCACTGTCACTCAGATTAACATGGATGCTTCTTCAACCTGCTGGAATAATTGGTCAGAAAAAACCTAAAATATTCTTCAAAATTCCCAAATCCTTCCGCAGACTATTTTTAGACAGGTTTTGGGGGAAATTAGTATTTGCCTCTCTACAAGCACTTTGCACTCTAACTGCTGTGGTGATAGACCAGCCAACCAGAAGACCATCAAAGCTGGTGAAAGGTCTAGAGAACAAGTCTGAGAAGTGGCTGAGGGAGCTGAAGTTGGCTAGCCTGGAGAAAAGGAGGCTGAGGAGAGACCTTATTGCACTCTACAACTCCCTAAAATGAGGTTGTAGCAAATAAAAAGTGACAGGACAAGAGGAAATGGCCTCAGGTTGTGCCAAAAAAAGTTTAGGTTGGATATTAGGAAACAAATTCTTAACCAGAAGAGTTGTCAAGCACTGGAACAGGCTGCCCAGGGAAGTGATGGAATGACCATCCATGTACGTATTTTAAAGGCATGCAGATATTGTGCTGAGGGACATGGTTTAGTAGTGGCTTGGCAGGATAAAGTTTGGACTTGATCTTAAATGTATCTTCCAACCAAAATGATTCTGTTAGCCTATGATCATAGATATTCTAAATTGCCTGCTTCTAAATTAGATCTCCTTATTGTTTTCTGCTTGTACTTCTGTTTCCTTTCCCTGTTCTTACTTGTACTTTAATTTTCTTCCAGAACTTGAATGTCATCAATATGCTGTTTATTCCCTTTTTCCAGATCATTAACAAGGACACTAAGAAAGACTTAATCTAAGGTGAGGCATTGCTTCATAACTCAATCCATTTTTCTTTAGCTGTGCATCTTGTTAATGATCTTCTGCACAGATTTTAGTAAATACAACTATGCTTCTGTGTATCAAAAGCGATTTAAATTAATTTTATATGTAAGGTTTCATTATTTACTTCATCAAGTGCTTCACAAGGATATTTCATATGTAGAGCTTTATTTCATCTAGTGATTTTACAGTTCTATTTTTAAAAAAGCAATCAAGTTGTAGGAGTAAAATTTTATCAGCTTCTTTGATAGATGTCACCTGCTTTTTAAGGTATCAGAATTGCTTCAAAACAAGACTAGTTGTCCTCAACAGGAAATTGTGAGACTGGCTCTTTGACAGAAATTTAAAAGTAAAATAAAAAGAGGGGGGGAAATGGCAGAAAGAAAAAAATTACTAAAGTGAGCTAAGAAACAAACAAAAAAGAACATCTATGCTAGTACCTACTTCTGACTGTAGCTGAAAAGCGGGAAGGGGGGGTGTGTGGAAAATCAATCCTTTTTACCAAATATATTCCCTTTCTTCCACCTTCTCTGTATCTGGATTCATGCTTGAATGTGATTCAGTGAATTCTCATATCAGAGATTGACAGACACTACTTTCAGGAATTCAAAAAACTTCTGCATCATTAAATTTCATAGTAAACTGATTTGGTATTTTGCAAGTAACAATGTTGGCTATTGGTTGTGACAGTATTTCTTCCAGACCTTCATCACATCATTCATGTTTCCACATTTTATACTGTAAGAAGCAGTGAACAGGTTTCACTGATGGCCTTCTCTATGTAATTAGTGATTTATATGCATGCACCATACTTAGCCTCAGTTATTTTTAATCTCTTTTGGTAAGGCAGCTATTACATACCTCTGATCAACTCCACCTCATCCAGTTCTTCAGCTGGAATTTACAGCAGCAGATACAGATCAAGGCACGGGGGCACTATGGGTTTAAATATTACTTATAGAGGTGTTTCCTATTTAATTTTCTGGGTGCTTCCATGTTCATTCTGTCCCTTTGCCAACTGTAAGCATTGGTTCATGTTTTTGCAGTCTGTAGACCAGTAAACTTATATACAAAAAAAACCCCTCCAACATATCTTAAACTAGCTCTTGAGTGATAACAGTTCATCGAAAAGCTATCTTTTTGTTACTCTATGGAGGATTACTTCTCTCATGTGTCATTTACCATTATAGATAGTGAATTTCATCTTTCATTTTGGTTTGAGATAGATCCCTTACTTTCTTCACTGTAAAACAAAGACACTCCTTCAGCTCCCCTGCAGTGAATTCATATGGCCTGAAACTGTGCCAGGGGAGGTCAACACTGGATATTGAGAAAAGTTTCTTTGCCAAAGGAATGGTCAGGCACTGGAACAGGCTGCCCAGGGAGGTGATGGAGTCATCGGTCCTGTTAAGTGTTCAAGAACCATGTGGCCATGGTGCTGTGGGACGTGGTTTAATGGCCGTGGTGGTCTTAGGTTGGCAGTTGGACTAAGTGATCTTAGAAGTCTTTTCCAACAAAACAATTCTATGATTCTATGGTTTAAATTCTATTCTACAACATTACTTCTTCCATGAGTGTGGAAGGTAAGGTGGAAAAGGTACTTGACTGACACAGAAGGTAAGTACAGAGGGCAAGTAGGAAGGAAACGGGAAAGGTAAAGAGATAGGAAAGACAAACTGAAGGGGACAGTAAAATGATAAATTAATTTTAAAATGAGGGAAAATCTGAAACTGTTCAGGCTACTTGAATGAAAAATTCAACCATTTATATATCAAAATAAGAAACCCATATTCTGCAGTTAGCTCGGGTCCTTTGCACTAGACAGCCATAGTGGAAGTCTTGTGTGCCCATTTGCATTTCTGAGTCTTGAGTTAATATTTTACTTAAGTGAGTATTTTGCTACTGAACACCAGTTGCACATGCTCAGCCATTTCCTGTGCTTTGTACCTTCCTAATAATGGGACTACACTTGCTTTTTGCAGAAAAATCTACTTTCTGACGTAAGTGTGACTTTTTTTAAAAAATTTTTCCTGTTTGTATGGCAAGAGAATGCCTGGAGGTGGAGAGTTTCTCATGCAGATGGAGCTAAGTGTGCTGAGTCACTGTCCTTTGATGTGTGACACTGTCTGCAATACATTAGAGAAAGGTTTAGTCTCTTTTCTGCACCCCAAATACAGAATTAATATGTCTCTCCATCTTATTAAAGTCCTTCTGATATGTCATGTATGGATTTGAAATCACCTGAACTTGGTTTTAACTATATTGTAAATTAAATTAGTTATGGTGCTGGGCCTCTTTTTCTTTGTTTCATTAATGGCTAAAGTGCTTATATAAAGTTCAGTCTAAATATAACAACGTTTTGTTCTGAATATGTCTTTTTAGAGTGTTTACTTGGCATTTACTAGATGATACCTCTAAATAATCTAATTCCAGGAAAAGCTTCATCAAAAGGTCATTTTCTAAGCTGAAAAAGTCACCATGATTTTCTTCTGAAGTTACCTTCATTTTCCTCCTCAAACTGATGGCATAATACCCCAGATATCCTTTACACCCCTTGGATCCTCTTCTACCACTAGTATTTCTATGCTGGAGTGGTTATTTATTGGCAAACACAAACTGGGAAATGATAGGAAAGAGAAGTCTCACATGATAACTAGGCTCAGCTGGCTGAGGCAACTCCAGTGTAGTTGCCTCAAAGTCACTCGCTCCTGAGACATTACTGATGTACAAGAATGGTTGCAGCCATTCAGGGGACATAAAAGTGTGCAGTAAGTGACCTTCAGCCATTCCTTGTTTTCCTACCTCCACAACTCTGACTTCTCTGGTTTGCATAGAAGAGCAAGACTGTTGTCTGATCCTGTTTAATCCTGTCTACTATAATCAGACTGATTCCTTGTACAATACTTCTGATTTTTCCTGGGGTAATTCATGCAAGGTCCTACTCAACACTGTCGCAAAACTTATGTCTTCTGTTCAGCTATCATATTTTTCTCTCTGTTTCCTTCAGTTTCATTCTCCCTCCTTCATGTAAGGATTTTTAATTCAAGATTACTTAACCATTAATGGAGAATTTCAGTGGAACCCTATCTTCTTGAATGACACTAGGACAAAAATAACATGTCAAGGAAGACTGTGCAATTGAAGAAGTAATTACACAGTGAGGCCTTACAGGCTTGCAAATGCTTATAGTAGAAGCATTTTTGACTATTTTTATTGCAATATGATTTTTATACATGACTTTGCAGATCTGATTTACCTGAGATAGGCTCTTGGAGGTAGTGGTAATGGATATTACATGAAAAAGCATCAGCTGGATTTAATAATATACAGGACATTAGAATTACACAAAAGGACAAACTGCTCTTTCAAAGTGCTTGTTAAATAAATAGTCAACTGGCATGCAGAGGGAAAGACAAAAGAATGGACTTTGTATTAGTAGAAGATAAGAGTTTGTTTGGGATTTTTTCCCCTATATATTAATTAAATTATCCTAAAATCAAGCTGACCAATCTTATTGCACTTCTTGATCTTCCATCACCCTTGTATGTTCTAATCCTTTTACTTAACTATTTCCTTCTTTCAATCCACCAGAGATATTGAAGTTGCCCTTTGAAGCACATAGAGTTAAGATTGTTATCATAAGGTTAGGCCAGTTTTATTTTTTAAAACCCAAAGAAAATAAAACTCTCAGTCCAACAAAACAAGATTGTTTTAATTGGATGGTCTCATGCTACAGTAGCTTCTGCTGTGGTAATTTGAAATCAGCCTTTGTGTGGATTTGCAAAACCTGCAGATAGAAAATAATAAAAGATTTAACTGTCAAACTTTAGGCAATCTTACCTGAATTTGGCTTGATAATTTATTCTGCTTGTGATAAATCTCTTAACTTGTTAAAGTGATTTCTGTTTTTCTTAATAGAACTATATTTTGCAAAAATCTGCAGCAAAATATAGCTCTTAATTCTCCAAAAAGCATTCTGAAACAAAGCCCTTTAATATGCTCAGGAATTAAACCTGATTTTACAGTTAAAGTATTTTATTTTCTTATTTATCCCTCTAGAGTACAAATATGTCCACCTCTTCTGTGTCACATTATATCCTTTTAATTCAGAATGTGTAATCTGTTTTACTTGGCCCCTGTTTCTTAAGTGGAAAGATGAACTAGCATAGCATAATCTCATTTGAATTAACATCAGCTGTTCTCAGTGCTTCATTACTTATCACATGGCTATGAGGTCTTGAAAATCTCAGCAGTTTTTTTTGTTGTTTGGGTTGGGTTTTTTTGTTTGTTTGTTTTGTGATAATACACACATTAGCAGAACATGGAATGCACTAAGATCAAAGCGCACGAAAAGCAGCTCATCTGGGCTGACACCTCCAGTATTAATGGAGTATGAAAATGCACATCCTTTATATTATCTTCCCATTTGGCCTGTTTTAATGTGAATACATTAAGTACATGATATGAGTCCTTAATTCATTACAGGACACTCAGGCTTTACTTTTTCTTTGTCTTGTCAATTTACTGAGGAAAAGGTTTTGTGCTTTCCATTTGTAGTGGAAATGAATTCCATTTGCACTACTTCAGATAGAAGTTGAAGTTCAATAGGACATTTAGGAAGAAAAAAAAACAAAAAGTAATTTGAAATATTATTAGCGAAGCTTTTGTCTTGATGAACTTTGCTTCCAGCATGGATGTGTGTTTCATTAACATCATGTCCTCTGGACAAAACTTAAGGCTGACCAGGATAACAGGAACAACATGCATCCAAGCAATCAAACAATATGGATTTGTTAAGAACAAATTGATTCAAAATGGTTACATATCCTTCTCTGACAGGTAACAGACATCATGAACTGAAGACAAGTGGTAGGTGTCATGCATCTTGGTTTAAGGAAAGCTTCAAACAAGATGCTTATGAAATGAAATAAACATTTTGTCTGGTTTCCTGACAAAATGGAGAAAGGTATTGACTGGGATTCTGCAGGGGTCTAGCCAAGGTCTGGTGCTGTTAAAATTTCTGTTAGTAATCTCTTTGATGGAACAGAATAAGTTCTTATTGAATTTGCAGATGACAGGAAAAGCTGAAAGTGTACTGGAGGATAGGAATGAATTCAAAATGATTTCGACAAGCAGAAGCATGATCTGGAATAAAAGGATGCTGTTCAATAAAAGTAACAGCACTAGGCAGGAATCATCAGGACAATACAATATCAGAAAGGAAAAAGGGATAACAGGTGATCGTAGTTCAAGTCTCGTATTTGATCACAGTCTGAATCTAAGCCGTTATGTGTCCCTGGGAAACATAAGGAGGCGTTCATGCTGCTAAGCATATGAATTAATACTTTTCTTTCTGCTCAGCATTTTTAAGTCCCCGGAGAGACCGCTTCTTCAGTTTGGGGTAACACATTGCAAATAAGAGATGTACCAATCAGAAAACATCAAGAATGTTTTGTGTCTTGAAAACCTGTGGAAAATGTAAATATTTAGCCTAGAGAAACAGAGGGCAGGAGAATGTTTTCTGGTATCAAAGATGCAAAAAGGCTGCTACAAAGAAAAGGAAATCTATTCTCACTAGCCATGGTATGTGATGAGGGAATACAATGAAGAGAGAGCTACATCAAAGAAGTTTTAGTTTAAATATTGTACAAAACTTCACAGCAAGCGTGGGGAAGCACTTGAAGAGTCTGCTTAGGGGAAGTTACAAACATTAATGAGGTAATTAAGATCAAGCTATAATTTTTTAATTTTTTTTTTTAAATTATGGGTATATTGAGGTGCTCTGGAAGCCTTCCTAGGATTTTTTTGTTCCCCAAGAATTTTTTTCATATTTTTGTAAAATTGCTCATCTCTCAGCTTTTGAGTAATAACAAAGAATACTAACTAAATAAAGTAGCATTTAAAAGAGGGGTCATTTTTTAGATGTGTAATTTGTTCCTCTTTGCGTTTACTGTATTTTTCCTCTTTTGTCTTCTTGCTTTCATGTTTTCTCCCCTCTTCCCATTCATCTCTGTAATTTTATAAACCTCATTTCCTGTGAGAGCAAAAAACCTCTTGAAATTGATCAGTTGACCTTTTTCAGGCTCTCACACAGGAAGTGTATTCATTCACTACATCAATGATTTTCAGATGACTAATGAACCATTGGCATTATTGTGGCACACAAAACACACTAGGTTCAACATTAATCATTTTCTAAAGTTTGCAGGTGTTGCATAAGAGAAGATATTTTTCAATTTCTTTTACAAATGGCAATGTTGACTAGACTAGGGAGGAGGAAACCAAACACAGCAACAAAAAAACAAACCAAACAAAACCACAACAAAACAACAAAGTAGGAAAAAACCACCAATTTTTGTCTAAAATGCATGAGTTAATTACAGAATTGTCAGGATTGGAAAGGACCTCAAGGAGCTTATTCTTCCCCTGTACTCAGCACTGGTCAGGCCACACTTTGAGTGCTGTGTCCAGTTCTGGGCCACTCAATTCAAGAGAGATGTTGAGGTGCTGGAACATGTCCAGAGAAGGGTGACAAAGCTGGTGAGGAGCCTTGAGCACAGCCCTGTGAGGAGAGCTGGGGTTATTTAGCCTGGAGAAGAGGAGGCTCAGGGAAGACCTCATTCCTGAGAGAGGTTGTAGCCAGGTAGGTATCAGTCTCTTCTCCCAGGCAATCAGCAACAGAACGAGGGAACATTGTCTTAAGTTGTGCCAGGGGAGGTCTAGGCTGGATACTGGGAGGAAGTTCTGGGAAGACAGAGCGTGATTGGCATTGGAATGGGCTGCCCAGGGAGGTGATGTAGTTGCCATCCCTGGAAGTGTTGAAGAAAAGCCTGGATGGGGCACTTAGTGCCATGGTCTAGTTGATTGGATAGGGCTGGGTGATAGGTTGGAGTGGATGATCTTGGAGGTCTCTTCTAACCTGGTTGATTCTGTGATCATCTAGTTCCAACCCCCCTGCCATGGGTAGGGACACCTCACACTAGATCAAGTTGCTCAGAGTCTCATCCAGCCTGGCCTTAAAAAACTTCCAGGGATGGCGCTTCTACAGCCTCCCTGGGCAACCTGTTCCAGTGTCTCACCACCCTTATGGTGAAGAACTTGTATCTAATGTCTAATGTAAATGTACCCTGCTCTAGCTTGGATTCATTCCCTCTATTCCTATCACTACCTGACACCCTAAAAAGTTCATCACCAGCTTTCTTGTAGCTTTCTTCAGATATTGGAAGGCCCCAATAAGATATTTGAGGGCCACAATAGGGTCTACTTGGAGCCTTCTCCAAACTGCACAACCCCAACTCACTCTCTCAGTCTGTCCTTATACGATAGGTGCTCCAGCCCTCTGAACATCCTTGTGGCCTTTCACTGGACACATTCCAGAACTGATTTAATCAGTGTTGGATGTTCAAAATCTGAATGTCATAATTTTATTTTATTTCTAATTTTTCATCATGTAATCTGAATAAGACTTAGAACTGAGAAACTAAGATTCCTAAATAATTTCAGGAATTGCAAATTATATAGAGGAAGGAACTGCAAATTATATAGAGATAAAGGCTGTCATGGAAACATAATATTTATGTACAGAATCATTTGAAACATGCATAGGACATTTTACCTCCCCAGCTCATGCACCAAAACTCAAAATCTTTCTTTATCTCCCTCCCTGGAGGTGTTCAAGGCCAGGTTGGAGGAGGCCTTGAGTGACCTGTACTAGTGGGAGGTGTCCCTGCCTATGGCAGGGGGTTGGAACTAGATGATCTTTGAGGTTCCTTCCAACCTTACCATTCTATGATCTTTGTAGTCCAGTAATTATTGTCCTTGCAATACATGATTCACTTTTAATGTTGAGGTTCAATGGGCTAGGTTATTATAAATATATGTCATCTGAAACTTTTTGGAAGAAAGCATAGCTTATTGTCTTAACTGTCCATTTAGAAATTCAGAAAAGATTCAAAGTCATCACAGATCCTGGGGAAAGCTCATCTCATGCTTATAGTTACTGAACATTTCAGAAACAACCCAGGTTATGATACACATTAAGAGAAATAAGAACAATGATTTCTGCTTGTAATTTTTGAGGTAATTATTATCATTATTATTACTATCTTTTTCATTTTAGAGTTATTATTGTGGTTAAAAGTTAAAACCGAATTTGGCTGAGGCAGCTTTTCAAGTCAGTGTCCATCTGAAATACTGCTGTCCCATAAGAGCCTCGACGTGACAGTCAGGAATCACAGTTCATCACAGGAACATATCGCACTGATGTCATCAGCTGGGCAGCATTAGGACTTCCTCAGGGACAGGAAAGGAGCCAACTACAACACTTTTGCTGACAGCTATCCAAGCATTATTTTACTCTTCCATCTGTTTCTCTCTCTCTCTAGTCTACTATTTCTGTTCCTTACACAGAAAGGTCGCCTTCCATTCTCTGCTATTTCATTATTAGCTCTGCAAAAGCTGTCCAAAGTGTGTTTCTCTTTATATACACAACAAGAAGGTACCAGAGAGGAAGGAATGCGGGATTTCTATTTTTAAAAGTACACACTTTTTACTAAAAACAAGAAATAGCTCTGTTTAATACAAAATAAATACATACAAATAACAAATGAAAGTGCGCTGATAAAATCTTTCCATTTGCAACCTGAATTTTTCTGAAATTCCTGAGGGAAAAAGTAAAAACAACATTCATTCTCATTTCTTTTTGGCTTGTATTTTCCAGCTCATTGGCCTGCTAAATATGAGGGCTCTCAGCCAAGTTTGGGGCAAGTTTGCATAAAATTGTCACCAAATTTGCATAATATAGATCTAAGAATAAATCATAGTGTTTTCAGTATCGTAGTGCAGGATACAGGCCCCATGGTTCTGTGAAGGTCATTGAAAGGCTCTAACTTTGCTGGTGTAGGAGCAAGTCTTGATCTATCCCCCTAGAAACTTGCTACAACAGAACTGGTGTTTTGCATAGTACTTTGTTGTTTCAAAGGACTTTTAAATATTGAGGTTGTGGGTTGACCTTGGCCAACAGCCAGACATCAACAGCCCAGTACAAAGCAGGGCAGAGAGAGGATAAAACAGCCCATGGATATAGACAGGAAGATCAACTTGTTACAAATTTATCAACTACCACTATGAGCAAAATAGATTAGACTTGGGGAAGATTAGTTTAATGTAATTTATTGCAAATTAATATGAGTATTATTGCAAATTAATATGAGTAGTGAGACACAGTGAGAAAAATTAAAACATCTTCTGCCCATCCTTTTTCCCAGACTCAACTTCACTCCTTCACTTCAGACTCCTTTACCTCCTCTCTCCACTGATGAAAAAGGATGGGGAATGGGAGCTGTAGTCACTTCACAACAGCTTGTCTCTACTGCTCCTTCCTGCTCACACTTTTCTCCTGCTCCAACATGAGGGCCCTCCCATGGGATGCAGTTCTTTATGAGCCTCTTAAAAGTGGGTCATTCCCAGATGCTGCAGTTCCTTTCTGGAAATATCCACTTGCTTCACATGCTACAGGGACTGCTCTGGAGCCTGCAGCATTTCCTTTCCTTCCTTCTTCTGTGACTCTGGTGCTCACAGGCTTATATTGTACATTTTTTTCCTGTCTAATGTTTTATGACCTCCCTTAAAGTCATTTTCCTGGAGATGCAACCCATTTGACTGAAGGGTTTGTCTGCCTGCTAAGCTGTATCTGCTGTAGCAGTAGGAACCATTAGTGTCCAGTACAGGCCAGCCTAGGTCTCCCTTCACAGATACCACCCAACAAGCCCTATAGCCAACACCTGGGCATGGACATCCAATTTTCATGCAATAATGGGAAAAGGAGAGAAGAGTAGGACATTAGTTTATCTCCTGATATACACATTGTCAGGAGGATAAAGGATAATAATATGCCATCTCTTTTTTCCCCCAGTAATCTCCATTTGTTGTCTCACAGAACTTGTAATTCAGGGGCAGTAAAGAAGATGTCTCATTCTCTTTTACAGCTTGCAGGACCTATAGGTAATTGTTACAAATGATGCAAAATTAATAATAAATACTAATTTTGATATCCAGGTGAAGATTGTTAATAACTACAAAAAATTGTTTATTAACATTAGGTCTCACCAGAAAACTTATTTACAAGGTTCGAAATGCAGGGTTTGGAAATTTATATGCACAGGGAACAGGCAAAACTGAAAGACTGTAAGATGTAACCAGCAAATGCAAACATTTTACTGGGAGAGAAGGCTCTTGCAGTCATATTCCACTTATGGTTCATTATCCTGCTTAGCCACTAGATGGATGCAGGAAGCTCCTTTCTGCTTATGGCAGAAGGCAATTAGTGATTACAAGAGGTTTTAAGTGTTTTCTCACAAAATATTATGAGACAGTACCCAAAGCACATGGAGGGGCTGCTGTCAGTGGTCTCAAAGCTGCTAGAAGCTTTGGAGTTTTCCCAGGCTCTTTTCTCAGGCAGCTGGAGTCTGGCACAGTCTCTGACCTGGTTCCTCTGGACTACCGATTCAGCAGAAGCCTTGCAGAGGGGCAGGCAGGATACAATGCCATGTGCAGGCTTGGCACAATGTCACACTGGCTATGCAGGCTGATTGTCTGGAGGCATTTAGAGCCTGTTCCTGGTAAACTTGAGGTAGTGGAGTTTCCAGGCAGTTCAGTATGCAATAAGGCAGCAGCACCAAGAATGAATACAGCAGCAGAGAGCATGTTGTGCTACCTGCTCATCCCTTTTTATCAATACAGCCTGAGACTAATGGGCCTTTGGACATAGATTAGCCAATCAGGATGGCAATTTGCCAAGCTTGACCATATTAGGTGAAGCCAGGGCTTTTGTTTTCCTTTCTGGTGGTTGCTTCCCCCAGCACAGAATAGGGGGAGCAGGGGAATATGTCTGGGCAAGCCAGAGTCCTTAGACTCAGTGGCTCCATGTTCTTCATCCTCTTTCCTGCAGTTGCTTCTCCCCATAGCAGAAGAGGGAAAAGCAGAAAAACATGTCTGGGCAAGCCAGGACATGTATAAGCCTATTTTGGCCTTCTTAGGCCTACCACAACAGTAGGGATGATATTTTCTGGGGGAGAAAGCAAAGAAGTTAATTCTGAGCCTGCTAGATGACACAGCACACCTCTCATAGGCCTATTATATGTTCCACCATTTTGTAAAGCCTGCATTAGATCTCCTTTCTTCATCTCCAGGTACTCTGTCAGGTTCAGTACCATGTCTGTTTCTCTGCAGGGGTTGCTGAACTAACTGACTGCTGAAGAATTCTGCTTGCCCACTCTTTGGCTTCATTGGCATGCTCAAGATTTCCTAGAAATGTAAGGCATCTTCTGGGCTTTCAGAGTTATTTCAGGGTTATTTTCAGTGCAGCATTTGAAGCTCTGTAGGGAAATATCCAGATCCAGAGCGCGTCTGTGTAGCAGCCCTGCTTACTTATCTGTTTTTGCTGTGCTGATACCTCATTAGTATCAATCCTCTTCCCCTGTCACTTCCGTCATGCTGCCTTATGTTAGGGCTGGAGAAAGGATATTTGTTCAGGATTTTTTTTTTTT
>VWZE01006198.1:0-16058 GCA_013396675.1 Eubucco bourcierii | reverse complement strand
AAAGTGTATTTGTTCAGTATTTTTTTTTTTTTTTTTTTTATCATTGGGACTCTGCTGTTTAGTATTTTAATTTCTTTTCCCTCTCTTGTTTTCTGCTTCCAGCAGAAAGTATCAGAAAAAACAGACTCTCTGATGGGCCTGTTTCAATGAATGTGATCAAATGGTTGTTAAAATGTATCAAATCAAACCTCATTTAACTGCATCTGACTAGTCCAAACTGACTGGATGCACTAGTCATAGTAGCTCATTCCAGTTACATATTCAGACGCTAAGGAAAAGAACATTTCTCTTTGTTTTATTTAGCTCATCCAGTTTTCCTATGTTGTCCTAGAAAATAATCTGTAGAAAAAGTAACAGCAGTTCTCCATATATGCTATGATTGTGCTTCCTCTGTGATAGGTCTTTATAAAGCTACTATTTCTTGGGTGCATCCTCTGATAATCCCTGGACAATGTGGTTTAATTATATTAGCAATAAAAGTGTTCCACTGTGTGCCAGAGTTCTCTAACATAGAAAGTGAACAAGGAAGCTATGAAGTACAGCTAAGGCATCACTAAGTGACTAAAAGAATTCTCTAGCCAAATTGTTGCAAGATAAACTCAAGTCTTTATGTATTTTTTTCTTGAGGCTGGCAGTCATTGATAAGATTGGTAGGGGTTGGGAGGGAACTAGTCCAAACATCCTGCTACCACAGGTTTGCCTAAATTAAGTTTCACAGGACCATGTACAGGCAGGTTTTGAAAGTTTCCAGAGGAGACTTCACAATCTCTCTGGCAGCCTGTTCCAGTGCTCCAGCACCCTCACAGGAGAGAAGTATTTCCTTCATAGAAGGAAAGTGTCACAGAACACAATCAGATTGCTCAAGCATGATTTCTTCTTTGTGAATCCATGCTGACTATTCCTGCTAACCTTGGTTTCCTTTACCTGCTTTAGGCTGACCTCCAGAGTGAGCTGTTCTCTGTACCTTTCCAGGGACAGAGATGAGGCTGGCTGTCCTGCAATCACCTGGGTCCTCCTTCTTGCCTTTTTTGAAGACTAGATTAACATTGGCTTTCCTCCAGTCCTCAGGCACTCCTTTTGTCCTCTGTGACCTATCACAAATCACAGTATCACAGTATCACAGTATCGCAAGGGTTGGAAGAGACCTCAGAGATCATCAAGTCCAACCCATCACCACAGCCCTCAAGACTAGACCATGGCACTAAGTGCCATGTCCAAACGTGCCTTGAACGCCTCCAGGGACAGTGACTCCACCACCTCCCTGGGCAGCCCATTCCAGTGACAAATTACTCTCTCAGTGAAGAACTTCCTCCTCACCTCCAGCCTAAACTTGCCTTGGCGCAGCCTGAGACTGTGTCCTCTTGTTCTGTCACTGGTTGCCTGAGAGAAGAAGGTAACCTCCTCCTGGCCACAACCACCCTTCAGGTAGTTGTAGACCGCTATAAGGTCCCCCCTGAGCCTCCTCTTCTCCAGGCTAATGATGGAGAGTAGCTTAGCAATAACCTTAGCTGAGCTAACTCAGCACTCATAGGTGAGTCCCATGAGGGACCATGGATTTGAGGGTGTTTATCTTGTCTAGATGATCACTAACCCAGTCGTCCTTGACTAAGAGAGAGTCTTGCTTGCTCCAGACTTTCTCACTCATCTCCAGGGGACTTGGATTTCTGAGTACTGCCAGATTTAATTCCAGCATGTCCTCATTGCAATTTCCTCATTGCATCCCTACATGTTCTGGTAATATTGCTATATTCCTCCCAACTGGTCACATCCCTTTTCCCACATACTGTAAATCTCCTTCTTTCATTTGCGTTTTTCCAGAAGTTAGTTACTCATCCATGCAGTTGTCCTTTGCTTTATACCTTAGTCATACAGATGCATCGATCTTGAGCCTGGGAAAAGTGATGATTGAATAGTAACCAGATCTCTTGGGCCATGCTTACTTTGGTGTAAACTGAGAGTAAAATAGATAAAAACTGGTATAAATGAGAAGAAAGCCATATATATATAAATAAATAATCAATTGGGAAGAAAAAAGGAAGATAAAAAGGCCTGGTTTAACCCCCATATATCTATTAAATAATACAATTTACTGAAGTATAGATAACACAGTCTTGAAATATCACATGTCTAAATTCATGAACAAAGGACTGGAATCTCATCTTCTATATTCCTCCCAATGGAGGCTTAATAACTTGCTTCGGCAGGAACATTATAAAAAAGAAACAACTCAAATGTATTTGGAAGCAAACACAGTGGAGGAAATGTCTCTCTCGTTGTTATGAGAAGCTACGAAAACCATACTGAAAAGCTATATAATGTTGTAGTCAAATCACAGGAGGAAAGAAAACATCAAAACAAAGTAAATTAGAAAAGAAACTAAGCCCAGGAACCCAGAGGTACTTTACAAACTCTTCGAGTATACAGTAGTCAGAAAATGCTCTATTTCATAATTACTGTTCAACACACAGGGAGAAAATCCTTGTTTTTGTATATAAATCAAAATGTTATTTTTAAATCGATGATGAAGTATAAACTTGGAGAAATGTTTGACTCATCAAACATATTCAGCTTGGTTATTGTTGTGTGCCTTAAAATACCAGCTGTGCAACCATAATTATTAAATTTCAAAAATAAAGCAAGCTGTAACTGTAAGAAAACTCATACCACTGAACACAATCCAGAGACATTTATGGCAGCTAGGTCAAGTGTTCAAAGTTGTTCGTTCTTCCAAAACTTGAGTTTTTTCAAACCCCACTGTGGCCAGATGAGTTTCAGCCATACATTAAAAGGATTAAATGTGAAAAGTTTGGAATCAGGACAGACTGCAGTGTAGGTATTTTTAAAGCTTCAGAGCAAATTTAAAGGTGACTATTTAGATAAGTTATGAATTTCCAGCTGTTATGTTTCTTGTGCTGCAAGAAAAAATAAACTTTTCTTTTTTTTTTCTCTATGTCTTTTGTTTTAAGTGAAGGAAATCTACTAGGAGCAAATATATATTTCAGTTTGATGGAGAGCTGGAAAACAGGAAAAGCACTATCTCTCTAATTGTCTTTAAAGGAATTTCACAGTGCCCTTACAACAGGCAGTAGGAACAGAAATGTTTTTTTACGTGAAAAGTGCAGTCTGTTTATCCCACAAAGGGACAGGAGGAGCATACAGAATCATCTGAGAACAGATGGGAGATGTATTAAATTGTCCATTTCTTCTGCTATCTCTTATCCACCCATAAATGAACAAGTACCTTTCATATCATATCACATCGCCCCAACAGACCTCTTCCCAACACAGTTTGCAGACCTCTCCCTGCTGTTCTTTACCTCTTTATGAGTGACTCTAGAGCTCCCTAGCTGCATACTGCTCTGCTGTGCAGCAATATCACCTAGGGCTATTAATTTGGGACTTTTGCTGTCACACATTTAGGGGACACCTCAGTCCTTCCATGAGTAGTAAACACATTTAACCATTCACCTGACAAATCCATCTTTGGAAGATGATATTGCTGAGTGAAGTATTGAAGGTTTTCTTAGCAATGTCAGATAGTCCATACCCATTTTTATGAGAGTCTATAACACTACAAGCTGTCTCCTCTTGTCTTCATAATACTCATTCATATGGTTTTAGGTTGTTATATAGGTTCTGCTGTTGCGCTGTGATTAGAGCTCAGTTATCTTGATATTCTTCTTGGAAAGTCTTAAGCAGACTGTAATGATTTGATCCAAATCATATATGTGTGTGTGTATACATATCCTACATCATTCTGAGCAATGCTTGCTGCATGACAGAACTGGGCATTGCTGGGATTTGTGAGGCTCTCTGGCTGTTATGCAGTTTGTAAAATGCCTTGTTCCAGGGTGGGAGCTGTGCTTTCTCTTTTTCCAGTTTTGATGTTTGTGTAGGGACATGGTGCAGGTTCCTCTATGAATTGGAATGTCATCCCAGGACTTGAAAAACAAATCCTATAGTGACATGGTACCTCAGAAAGAACTGCATTAGGTAATGGGACTCATTTCCAAGGGAGTCTCATAGACATTTGGGCCAAGGAACATGGCATTGAGTGGGTATATCATAGTCCTTATCGTGCACAAGCTGCTGGGAAGGTTGAATGTTACAACGACCTACTAAAAAACACTCTGAAAGCAATGGGAGGAGCTTTCCAGAACTGGAATGCACATTTAGCACAAGCCACTTGGCTGTTTAACACCAGAGGATATATTTACTAATCCTGTCCAATCCAAACTGCTACATGCTGTAGAAGGTGATAAGAATATCCCAGGTAAGAAGGTCTGGTTTAGTCCTACTCCAGCTAAAGGCAAACCCATATGTGGGATTACTTTTGCCCAAGGACCAGAATGCACCTGGTGGGTAATGCAGGAAGATGGAGGAGTTTATTGTGTGCCACAAAATTCCTCAGAATTATGTAGGATATATTATAGAATCATAGAATTGTCAGGGCTGTAAGGGACTTCAAGGATCAGCTAGTTCCAATCACCCTCACATGAGCAGGGACACCCTCACAGTAGATCAGGTTGCTCAGAGCCCCATCTAGCTCAACCTTAAAAAATTTCCAGGCATGGGGCTTCTACAGCCTCCCTGGGTAACCTGTTCCAGTGTCTTGCCACCCTTATGGTGAAGAACTTCTTTCTAACATCTGATCTAAATCTACTCTTCTCTAGCTTGGATCCGTTCCCCCTAGCCCTATCACTACCTGACACACTAAAAAGTCCCTCACCAGCTTTCTTGCAGCTTTATTCAGATATCGAAGGGCCACAATAAGGTCTTTTCAGAGCCTTCTCTTCTCCAAACTGAATAGCCCCAACTCTCTCCATCTGGCTTCAAATAGATGTATATAGATATATAAGATTCATCTCGTACAATTACAGTGGACAAATACAATCTCTAGCAAAAGCAATGCATTGTATTTCTAGTCATTGACAACACTATTGAAGTAGCAGAAATGTACTACAATGACATTAATGACAACCTTCAGATGTGCCTTCAGTTTATGGGTAAAGATAGATGCAGTAAAAGCTGAATGACATGCTAGCCACTTGTTATTTATGTTGAATGGAAAGGCTAATTTATGACACAGATGCAGATACTGTGAAGAAACTAAAGGGTTTGCCTAGTGGTAGCTTAAATTGATTTCAGGGATGCCTGCCAGAGTCCCCTCACTCCTTTCACCAACCCTTCTGGGTCTATCTCCAGCTGAACTGATGCAGAATGCTGAATCAGCAGGAAATACCTGGCTTTACTGTAGGATTTGTTTTCCACTGACTCACAGGGCTGAATGCAGTGCCTGGCAGGCACTGGAGCCAGCACAAGGAAGAGACTGCAATGAATAGCCAGAGATGGCAAGATGAAATGGCTTTAGAGCAGCTGGTAATTAGAATTGTCACTGAAGCCACTAAAATTGCAGCCTATACTGCATCTAAAGACAGTCAGCAATTAAACTGTGTCTTACATGTCCAGTATATATCACCATATTGACTAGTGCTAGATTTTAAAGTGTCAGAAACAAAATACTGACTTGCAATAATCAAAAGTGGAAGTAGATGGGAAAGCCAGGGAAATAACTGTACCTGAAACAAAGCTCTTGGAAACTGGCCTGACTGGAAAGGCATATAAGGATATTTTCAGGTAAAAGCCTGCTGTTGATTGCCTGTTTTGCTCAGGTAAACAGAAATGCTGTAAACTAAGCAAAAATTATAGTCCTAACTGGCACTAATCTTACCTTCTGTTGGAAATTACTTGGCAATATGCCAAATATCAGCTATATAACCAGGCTAAGGATGATAAACCATAATATTATTTGACCAGTATTGATCAAAATAGATACTCATTGTGACCATTTGTTTGTGTTGTTTTTATTAAATTTAGTTTTCCAAGTAACTCAAAACATCCTTTGCACAGAGGACAGACATGACTTCCTTCCAGAGAAGGCTGGACAGCAGCAATCTTTTCACCACATTTTTAACTCCTTTGCCTCTTCAGTTTCATGGATAATATTCTTCCCCATAATTCATCAAAAGAAGATTTGAAAATTACAAAAATGAGATTTTCAAGCCAGAATTCCAAGATCAGCAAAATACTTGACAGATAAATATTTTACTACTAATTAATTTAAAAGTAATAAAATACAACATAAACATTTATGACTATAGCAGGCTGATATTCAAAGAAGCAATGATTTCAGGATTGCTGAAGCAGTAATTACTGAAGAAATGAGAACTGATTTTCTACACTATCCAAAATTTTTAATGAAAATTGCTACCACTAAAAATACATACAGAGAAGACTGTATTTTTGTTAATCATGTTGTGGGAAAGTATACTTGACTTTATGCACAATCCTCTCACAATCATAGAATCATAGAATGGTAAGGTTGGAAGGGATCTCAAGGATCATCTAGGTCCAACCCCCTGCCATAGGCAGGGACACCTCCCACTAGTACAGGTTACTCAAGGCCTCATCCAATCTGGCCTTGAACACATCCAGGGAGGGAGCAGCCACAACCTCCCTGGGCAACCTGTTCCAGTGCCTCACCACCCTCACTGGAAAGAACTTCCTCCTAACATCTAGTCTAAATCTCCCCTCTGCCAGTTTAAGCCCATTGCCCCTTGTCCTGTCATTGCAGGACCTTGTAAATAATCCTTCCCCAGCCTTCCTGTAGGCCCCCTTCAGATACTGGAAGGCTACTATCAGGTCACCTCAAAGCCTCCTCTTCTCCAGTCTGAAGAGCCCCAACTCTCTCAGCCTGTCCTCATAGGAGAGCTGCTCCAGCCCTCTGATCATCTTTGTGGCCCTCCTCTGGACCCGCTCCAACACTTCCATGTCCTTCCTTCACATGATGGTGAGAACCTGTCCCTTGCCTCTCACATCTCCACTAATGACTAAATGGTTTCTCACCTCTGATTTTGTGAACTTGAATGGCTCACACAACTCCTATAACTCCTACAAGGATAGTGCCATACTGGAACATTTTGGTTTCATACTACATAAAAGGCAGCTCATGTTTGACCTCTTCACTTTTAAATTACCTGTGAATTGCTGGTTATAATCAGACTTACTCAAACCATCAACCCTGGTGGCATAGACACAAAGAACAGATTGCCTTACTATGGGAAATCAGCTCTTCAGTGTTAGGATCAGTTCTTTACAGGGACTCCCAGTGATTAAAAAAAAACCAAAAAACAAAAAACCAACAACAAAGGAAGCAAAGCCATCAGAACAAAAAAAATATTTTCTCTTTTGAGATAAAAATACAAAAATCCTTTTCTAAATATACTTCATTCAGTGAGTTTTGCAGAGTCAATCTAGCCCTTTCAGATTTCATCATTAATCATTCAACAGAGCAATAAAGAAAGCCCCAATTTTCAAGCGATATGGTAATTTGTTACTTATGCAAAATTCAGAGTCAAGGTTTGGTTGCAATCCCTTTTATGGACAGCACCAACCAAGTCGCCAGGATGCATTTTCAAACTCACACAGCATTTAGCAGCAGCTAGAGAGCTGCTAAAGTAGTGAAGCAGATCTGCTCAAGCATGAAATCTGGATATTTTTGCAGGGAAGTTTGCCTGATCAATTTGCCAGTCCCTTCTTTTTACAAAAGCAGCAGTCTTACCCTTCCAGATCTTTAAATACTGCTTGGGGGGGGAAAAAAAAAAAAAAGAAAAAAGGAAAAAAAAAAAAAAAGGTCATTTTCCACATATTGTTGACTTAGAAAAAAACTCGTCTTATGTTTTAACTCGTCTTATGCAATTTCCATGTTAACCTGGATGTAGCTCTGAATGCTGAAGTTACTGTGACAAAGACAGGCATCTCACAAGTCTCCCTTGAAAGGCAGCTGCTGAGAGCACTGGTGGGAAAGAACAAATGTCACATTTGGGGGAAAAAACCCAAAATGCAAACAAATTAAACCCAAACAAACAAATAAAATAACCCAGGAAACGGGTCTGGAAAAAATGCCCACTGCAGAATAGCCTTTGAGCTCTGTCCAAAGGCGTGTCATATGAGACAAATTTACCTGCCAAGACTGAGTGTTTTATATCCTGAAATCACATCATCTTAAATGCGGTTCTTCACAACACAGGCATACCTAATTTCATCCACTACTTAACTAATTTTGCTAGATGTTTGTACTTTGTTCACACAAGATTTTTCAGTTGGCCAACTACCCTGAATGATGCTTGGGAGAAGACACTAACGTTAGACTGCTATTTTTCAGAATTAATTTCTACAATTGAAATATAATTTTTACAGCATAGATTCTTTGAAATGTTAAAATCTGCTCAATGGAAGGAGTAGGTAGCAGTTCTAAATTTTAAGAATTTTGCTGGTTTGCAAAATATAACTGACACAGTGAGAAGTAACTTGGAATTTTCAGGGGCAGAATTTTATGTAATTAATAACATCTGTAATTTCAATGATACAATTTAACAAGAACAAAAAGAGTCTTGTGTTTATGGATTAACTTAGCTTCTTTATTCACTTTCATTTAATGATTTCCTCTTAGAGCATCACACAAAGCAGTTATGATATTCTTTTTCCATGTATACAACTATTTAGCAATAAACTTCAGCTAAGTAACTATTCTCGTTATATTTTCTAAATTATTTCATTTCACTTTTAACTTTTTCCACATTTAATTGATTTATAAATTGTCCAAGATAAAATCAGTTCTGAAATACTCCTTATAAAGTATCTAAAGAGAAAATAAATCCTGAAATTCTCCTGCAATAGCAGCAATTGCATCCAGCAGGTACATGAAGTGAACAGGGAACTGCAAAGCCCTACAAGTGCTTTTAAGACAAGGAAGGTCCATTTTCATGTGAATTTGTGCCCACTGAGGTCTTCAGTGTTTTACATCAGCATGTAAATATCATTCAATGTCTCCATTTCTTAATAAAAACTCCCCATGTTTTAACAATCTAGTTCTTCAGGAAGAAAACAGACTTAAAGAAATGGTCTTTGTCAACTACTGTTAATAAAAACTCTCAGAACCAAGTGGGATGACTTTTACCATGGTAGCTAAAGCCTGAACTTCTCAAACAGATCAAAGCCCACACTTGATACACTGAATTGAAACCAGATGTGTTTTCATGGATAAAAGCAAGGGAAGGAGTGAGATGGGAAAGGAGAGCGTTAGACAGGTGTATCCTCACAAATATTTGCGTCTGGTACATGCTGTATGCCATGTGGGGTTTTGGGGCAGCTGTCTTTCTATAAAATTTCAACATCCAGATCATAGCCCTGCCAAAGATGGCATGTAAAAACAGGCTTGCGCTTAAAGCTGGTGGTATTAAATCCTGAATAATAGGAAGGTTTTTTTGGCCAGATGTGTACTGGATAGGTTCTACCTACCTTTTCAGTAAAATCTATAGTTCTTAAAGCACAGTTACTAACAACGTACTGTTTGGTCAGTATTTCTAGGTACTGTGTATGCACTATACACAGATTTTAGGAAACTTAAACTCGTTTCCTTTCTAGAAATCATAACTTATTGATTATAGGATCGCCTAGCTGTCAGACTTGCTTTCCTTTCACACTTCAGATATAAACAGTAATTAAAATTGGAGAGTTAAGCTTTTGCTGCCTGAAAAAAACATACTTTCATCAGAGATTAATTACTTTTTATTGATTCCAGAGTAATAGAGGTTTTGTTGTATTTTTCAGAAATCCTTTTTTGACATTGGACATATGAAGTGCCATAACAGTACAGTTCTAACAGTGGCAAAGTAAAGAGGAGTTGTGAAAAAGAAACAACTAAACATGTTCAGATATCCTAATGCTCAGGAAATATTGCAGGTAAGCCAGGTCTAAGTATGAAGGTCTGTTTTATCAATAAGTAGCTAAAAGGAAAATTAAAGGAGATAAACTGTAGAGAAACTAAATGAATTCTTTGAATCATTTGTCACTCTTAAAGGTAAGGAAATTCCTGTTCAGAAGTTATTTTTCGTGGTCAATCAAGGTGAAACACGAGCAAAGATAGAAGTATCTAGGCAAGAGTTGTTAGCTGTGCAGTGGAAGTTAAATAGCAGTAAATCACTGAGCCCTGATGGGATTCATCAACTCAGAGCACAGAAGTTGTTAAAAAACAAAGCACCTAACTAAAGCAACTGGAAAGGCTGGAAGATTGTAAGTGCTGTGTTCATCTATTTCAAGAAAGAAATTTTATATTATTGGAGAATTGTAAGCTTTAAGATTAAAAACCTGTGAAAAGAGCATACCCCTTGACACAGCAAGTGACCATTGATGAGAAACCATACTGACATACTTCTCAACTCTGTTCTGCTTCAGCTTGGGTGTCAAGCTGATAGTGATGCAAGATGTATGTCCTCAGCACATATTTGATGGAGAAACAAATTTCCAAACTTCCTATAGGAAAAAAAGGTGATTTTTTTTGCTTTTTTTTTTTTTTCCTTCTTCTTAACAGGCATCTTTTTTTCATCTTTTGCTAGCTTTTATTTTCACATAGCTCCCGCAAGTGCTAAGCTACTCTTCAGGACCTCAGAGATCAGACCAGGTGTCTGCATATGGGGACTGAGTTTATGGAGTGTGCAGGAGAGTGCAGTGCTCTGGAGAAGGATATCAGTGAGACAGGAGACGATGGCCTAAACCTTTTGCTCAGTGTGTAGACCCTCATCAGTCTACACAGGGACCAAGTCCCCAAGGAGACATGGCACATATATAGGGTCTGTTATTAGATCCTCAGAGAGGTTCTGGCTGAAGTGGCTTGCCAGGGAAGGAGAAACTCTAAAACTGACCTCTCTTCCACTTCTGTTGCTACAACAAACCTTTGAGTGAAGGAGCTCAACAGGTTCAGAGAAGATGCTATCAGAACTTGAAGGTGTTTCTGGCTTCATGAAGTGGCACTGAATCACTGAAGCAGAGCAGAACACAGAGGGTCTAACCACTTCTGATCATCTTTGCTGTGTCTAGGTATAAGACCTCATGGCAAACAAATAATGATTAAAAGAAAGAAAAAAAAAAAAAAAAAAAAAAAAAAAAAAAAAAGTANAAAAAAAAAAAAAAAAAAAAAAAAAAAAAAAGGTCTACAAAACCCCAAAAGAGTCTCTGAAACAGTTAAAGATTGAGACCACTTTACAGATATCAACTGCTAGCCCTATGCACACTTGGACACAGTTGTGTCATTGAGAGTGAGAATTCTCAAATGAGAGGCTATGGCTTGTCTCAACCTGAAAGCTAGCCTGGATCAAGGTCATGCACTGGCATAGTCCAGCATATGGTTTTGATTCATGTCAAGAAGTACTTTCACAGGCAGTACACAAATACAGTTTAGAGACTAGTATGGACTACAAACCACTCCTGATGAGCCATTTGAGTTAAACCTTTATGACTTGGTTAGCAGAAGAGTTCAGCTGAGAGGATGTGAATTGTCCTGAGACAGAGATGAGTCCATTCTTTGTGTTATTTACTGTTGTGTCAAGGTAAACACAACAGTCATATTGGTTGTAGGGTTATGTAAACTTCTCATATTAAGGAAAGGCTCCACATAAAATGTTTCATTTGCAATTATTTATCCATAGAAAGACTCCTGTAAGCAATATTTATTTTTTCAGCTAAACCTGGGATGAACACAAAATCACATAAAAGACGAAAAGGGTTTGTTTCACCTGCCATTAAAACTCTGGAAGATGTGACCTTGCCCTCCACGCTCTGCTGCAGATATGCTGTTCCAGGACTTTGTGAGAACTAAATAAGTTATTTAAGGTCATACCGCTTAACTATATTTACTACGGCTGCTTTTCTTTACCTGATTGCTGGAAATGACTACTTTTGCTTTAAAAAAAAAAAAAAAAAAAAAAAAATTAAATCCCCTTCTCATTGGCAATCACATTGCAGAGAATCTTTTAGTGGTAAGAAGCAAATCTCAGTAGTGAGTCAGCCAATCAGTCAAGAAAATGACGAAGATTGGGCATGCAGCAATCTTATGCATACGTATTCCCCCTGGCATTGCTCATCAGTGTCAAATTCAAAATGCAGGTGCGTAAATGCTCTTTGATGGCTGCACAGACAGTCATCATTCCATACTTCAACCATTTGGTAAGTATGCTCAGTAGTGTGAATCACTATTCAGATTTCATTCTCACCTGGGAAAGTATTTGTTTTTCTGACCTTTTTTTTTTTTTTCCCCCCCTTCAAGACTGGTGGTTTTGAAAGAAAGTAAGATGGAAGAACAGCATGGGGATTTTGGTCTACTTGAATGACAAATTGGATTAAATATCCTTTCTCATTTTTCTTCCTTCTTAGTCATCTGTCATTCATGTCTTCTTCATCAACCAAGGTCTTAAGTACAAACCATTCTTAGTCACCAGCAGTTGACGTTCAATGCAATCATACAAATGTTCACTGTCGCTAATTATAAGCTTGCTACCTAGGTAGTTGCATCATGAATTTTGATTTTCTAAACTTCAAGAGAAGATGTGTTTTCCCAAAAGACAATTCAAGGTCTATATATCTTCTGGAGAAGAGAAAGCTTCGAGGAGACCTTATAGTAGCCTTCCAGTATCTGAAGGGGACCTACAGGAAGGCTGGGGAGGGACTATTGACAAGGTCTTGCAATGACAGGACAAGGGGCAATGGGTTTCAACTGGAAGAGGGGAGATTTAGACTGGATGTTAGGAGGAAGTTCTTTACAGTGAGGGTGATGAGACACTGGCACAGGTTGCCCAGGAAGATTGTGGCTGCTCCCTCCTTGAAGGTGTTCAAGGCCAGGTTGGATGAGACCTTGAGTAATTTGTACTTGTGGGAGGTGTCCCTGCCTATGACAGGGTCTTGGAACTGGATGATCCTTGAGATCCCTTCCAACCTTACTGTTCTATGATTCTGTGTTCTGAATAGGTGCGTGGAAGTGCCTGTTTCTTTGTATTGTTTGTGTTATTGTCTGAAGAGTGGTTTCATAATTTAGCCTTTTATCTTGAGTGCCTTAATTTAAGGATGGGAGTACATCTCATTTAGAGTTCCTAAACTATTAAAGCCAATCCAAGCTGATATTGTGATACCATCTTACTTTCTAAATATAGTCATTCATGCTCCTTTTTCTGCTCTTCCCTGACATTAGTGCATAGCTCAAACTGGCAAACCATTTCAGGGTGCTAGCATAATGTAAAGTTAGCTTTCAAAAAACATCTTTTGTTTTAGCTGCATCACCTGTCTCACTTCAGAAGGGATTTACGTCAGCTTATAAATTGTTTTGGAACACCACCATGATGTCAAAATCCAGAAGAATGTAGTACAGTCAAGCTCAAAGATGAAGTATAAATCCACAATGTACCACCTGTGGTTTCCTGAAGTGATTCAACATACTGATTCAGACAGCTATGCTTCCAGGCTAAAGATGCCATTCTCCTAAGTTAAAAGTGTCAGTGGGGCCCCAGCAGGGAGTGGAAGAACTGAATGAAGTCCAAATCCTTAGCAGCTGCAGAATATCAGAGTGGAACATGCCTCCATATTATCTTGAAGAGAAGATGCCACTATGCCTGTTTCTGAAGTTGGGCTGTTGTGTGTCCTGCAGCAGGAAATGCTTGGATCCAGACAAAAAGAAAAGGTCAGCAAGGAGCTGTGTTCCTGAATTATCTCTATGCACATGAAGAAGAGACTGATTTCTCTGTGTTAGCCCCAAGACTGGCTACATAAAGCTCTTCTGACCCATAGGCTACAGGGAGGATTTGCTGTGGCACCAAGCCTGACCTCCTAATTCTGTGGCTTGTTAGCTTTGGTACAGTACCATCCCAGTGTGGCTAAGCAGTGTCTAGTTCTGACCAGCTCAGAGTCTGAGCAGAACAATAGTAGGCCTGTCTGAAAATGTCTGTGTACATTAAGTGTTTTAGCATTTGATTAAGTGGTGAATATTCTGCGATGCTGGTCTTTGGACTGTATTAACTTAAGAGCATCAGTTGCAGACAGACCAAAACCCAGGGACTCCTCCTTCTAGTTGAAAACTTTCTGTCTTATTTAGGTAGCCTAGCCTGAGAACTGGATGAAAGAAGAGAACGGGGACCTGCTTCAGTCCTGTAAATGAAGCCACTGTACACCAGGAATACAAGTTATTGAGACTGAGAAGCAGCCAAAAGAAGCTTCAAAGTACCAAATGCAGGAGGTAAAGAAATGTCTCTCTTCCAGTTCAATTCTGCTTGTTGCTATCCTGTCTCCACAAAAATCCTGAACTCCTGTCTCAACAAAATATGATCTTAATTTGCCCAGTGAAGCATATAGCTTCCTGGACCATAAAATGGGCAAGGTCAAATCTACAGCAGCAAAGGCATAGGACACTTAATGCTAGGTCTTCGACTTCCAAGGTGATCCATGAGGACTACCATTATATCAACATTACACCTTTTCATATTAATGGTAGACATCAATAAGTGTAAAATTCCGGTGTCTTTGGCATTTAGATGGTTGTCAGTCTTAATCTGGAGTGCAGAATAACTATAAGTAGAGATCAGTACTTACTCCTCCAGAAAAGGCACTTCTGAATCTTGTTATGTATCTAAAACTAGGTTCTTTCAGAAGCTACAGGTCAACCAATAAGATAAAAACTGACTTTAGACATCTGAGAAGTTAAACAGAGTTTGAAATCCAGCCAACTGCTGTTGGGGATTTTAAAGGCTTTGAAACAATTAAATACCCAAGTCACAATACAAGTTTCAGTCTCACCATAAACTTAGGAAAGATTTCCTTCACTATTTTCTCATCATGTGTTCTGTGTCCTATGGGGTGCACAAGTCTGCCTCCTTCAGAATTGGGGAAAGGCGATGTTTACTTTAGCATATACAGATTTTGCAGTGATTTACCACAAGCCATCAGATCATCTATGATTAGTTTGAACTGGGATAGAAACCACCATTTGAAGGCCTGATTTGAAGGAAAGGGTCACAAGGACACTTGAGCATATGTTTGCCAAGCTTTTAGTATCACTTTTTTAAAAAAATAATTTATATTTCTAAGCATGTTTCTTAGCTGAACCACAGACAGAATTTCCATATTCCAGACAAAAGCATAATTGGTGAACACCACAACCATAGATGGAGATATATTAACTGTATACTTCATTTGAAATGAGCAGTTGTATGGCTGCTGTGAAGAGTAACTTGGAAGTTACTAAATCTTACTCTGGCCCTGTGCCAGCACAGGAGGAGTTCCATCACCTCCCAGCCCTGTTTTTTCCCTATCCCATTAAAGTCAAGCAATGTTTGAATGAATAAAAACATCATAAACCAGGCCTACACAGTTATCCCATTTCTTATAATCAGTATTTATTTTTAAAAAAAATAAAAAATTGTGCTTCTCTTTCATCTGAAGCTATTAAATATTGTAGGATACATCTAATCAGAACAATTGCTAAACATAATTATTTTGCTGTCATGAGCTGAACTTTTCAAAGTATAAAAGAGATTGCATGCTGTATTAAGTTAAATATTGCCCAGTAACATAATTTGTCTATTACAAAAGCGGAAACAGAAACACCCAAATTAAAACAACAATGACAAAATTAACAGATGACCTTAAAACAAAGGAGAGAGAAAAATGGAAAAAAATGTTTTTCATTTGCTCTGGGATTTTATGAGATGTGTTTTAAAGGTCTCTGGACTTGACAAAGATGAAACAATTTGAGATAAATTTTCTCAGTTTCAGTAATTATGGACTTAGGCATTTTTTTCATGTGTGAAGATCCAGTGAAATAAAGATGGTAGCAATCTCTGCTGGTTTGAGGCTAATTGGAATATTTTAGTAGAGAAAATTACACTAAAGGCTGTGAAAAGGAAACAATGGTGATGTCTACTTCACTCATAGGCTTGCTGAGATGTTTAAGAGAAGAAACCAAAACACAGAAAAGTCAGTCTGTAGGGGCACAGCGTCTTGGGCAGTGTAGCTTTTGGCTACTCTCCGGTATATTGATCCCACTAACTACTTTTCTTCTAACCACCCTGGCTGATCCTCCAAACTCGCCTTGCGTGTCAGGTAAAACTTGGGGTAAGGTATAGGGGTGGGAAGAATGGTAGATGAGATGGTAGAGTTTAGGATCCTCAGGGCATCAA
>VWZE01006197.1:19489-35483 GCA_013396675.1 Eubucco bourcierii | reverse complement strand
TGGGGTGGGAAAGAAACTAAACCAGATGGGATGGAAAGAACAATCCCATGAAATAAAGACAAAGAGATACAAATTCAAGCCCTGATGGCAATGATGGCACCACTGGCACCACTGGTGCTGGAGGCAGGCACTGGATAAGTCCCAGACTGGGCTCAGCAGCAGATAGAGACAGATTCAGAAGCTGGATTCTGGAGCTGGATCAAGGAACAGAGAGATCAGGAGTGAAGGCAGAAGGGACAGAGTCCTCCTGGGACACTAGCCAGGGAGAACATGTGTGGAGATATTTGAGAACTTCAGGATCATCATTTAAATCATCTAAATTATATCTACTACTCTTAAATAGGCTCTCTAATATTTTACAGTGATTTCCACTGTACTGCTTAAGCTGTAATATTTAAACTTTGTATTAAGCTATTGTATTAAGCTTACTTGAAACACAACTGATGTTTCCAGCTCCTGTGGAATCTGTAGCTGGAGGTGGTCAGACAAACCACTCAGTGCTCTGTGAAATGTCCTGCTAGGCTGTGCTGAGTAATGCTGCTGCTATTAAATAAATGTATCGTTCTTTCCAGTGTATGCTGGTCATAAAAACCCTACACTTGTAAACTTACTAACTCTGAGATCCCACAAATAGCATGGGACTCACAGAATCCCATCATAATGAGGGTTGGAAGAGGCTTCTGGAGATCATCCAATCCAACCTGCCTGCTAAAGCAGGGGCACCCACAGCAGCTTGCCCAGGATGATAATGTCCAGCTGTGTTTGGAAGCTCTCCAGAGAAGGAGACTCCACAACATCTCTGGGCAGCCTGCTCCAGGCCTCCAGCATCCTCACACCAAGGAATTTTCTCCTCCTGTTCAGATGGAACCTCCTGGGTTCCACTTTGTACTCACTGCCCCCTGTCATGTTCTGAGCATTGCTGAGAAGAGTCTGGCCCCATCCTCTTGCCCTCCATCCTTTAGCTCTTGCTGAGCATTGTGCAGATCCCCTCTCAGGCTGCTCTTCTCCAGGCTAAACAGCCCCAGGCCTTTCCTCTTCACAGAGATGCTCCAGGCCCCTCAGCATCTTTGTAGTCTTTACTGATCTCTCTCCAATAGTTCCCTGTCTGTCTTTCATGATCTCAGATGTACATTTTGGTGGGCTCTGTAATTTTGATCTGAAGTTATTACTGGCTGCCAGGACAGTCTAGCATGTGCATGCATGTGTCTAGAATGTCTTAAAAACCCACTGAAGCACAGATATGGGCACACATTTTGCACTGACTCATCATGCTCTGAAGAACATTCCAAACATTAACTGCTCTCAGCAGACTCGTGAAACAAGGATTGGTGCTGCCACATGATGAGAGGGGAACCAAAGGCATAAAAAGTAAATGACTCTTCTAAGGTCAGACAAAATGACAGCTGAGATTCCTGGATTCCACTGGTGGCACTACCTGCTGTGACAAGATGAATGCTCTTGCTCATTATCTATTTCCTTATTATCCTTTGATAATGCAAAATTGACTAATTGGTGATATTATCACTTGGAGTGAATCACCATATCACAGCATTCTCAAATGCACATCAGATCAGAACTTTATGCCTTTTCCCCCAGTTTAAGAAGCCCACTGATGGATATTTATGAGATTCTGATGTTCCTTTTGAGTTGCTGAACTACCTACAGAGAGAGCAGACAGACAGCAGGAAGCTGACACTGACTTTGGCAAACAGGTTAAATGGTGATGTGCAGAGGGGATCTCCAGTGCCTGTGCATGGAGGAGGATTTTCAGCCTAAGGAATATCTCACCAATGCTGTCAACTGCACTTAATGTCTCCTGATGTGAGCTGGAGAGATTTATTCTGTCTCTCTAAGAAGCGTGAGCACAGGCAGGCCAGATTGATCTCTGGTGTCAGGGTTTGAGGATGGAGAACTAATGACAAAGGAATGGAAAAGCAAAACCAGTGTCTTTGGGTTTGATGCAGTCACTTGAGGGCTCCATGTGGATCCTGGAGGAAGATCAGAGTCTGATTCATTCTGACTCCACATAGCTATGAGCCAGATGTTCGGATCTGCAAGTTCCCAACTTTCCTTTCAGTGAATTATTAGCTCATATCTGGCCACCACAGCTACCTGGGAACCTTCTTGAGCTGCTGAGCTTCTTCCAAGGTTACTTGGATATCAGGAAGTTGTGAATCATTACACAAAAAAGATCCTGTGTGAAGAGCTTGGACTCCCAGCAAATTCAGTGGTGAATTGCACTGTGCTAAAGGACTTTTGTAGCCACCACTCTGACCTAAACTTTAACCTACACTGCTGGCTGGGTCCATGAAGACAGGAGAATACAACTGTGGAGCTGCCTGTGATGGGGATGGGGTAAATGGGTTGTCCTGTATTGATAGGACAAGAGGAACGGCCTCATGTTGGACCAGGGGAGGTTTAGGTTGGACATGAGGAACAATTTCTTCCCAAAAAGAGTTGTCAAGGCCTGGATTGGGCTGCTCAGGGCAGTGGTGGAGTCCCCATCCCTGGAGGAGTTTCAAAGCCATGGAGATGTGGTGCTGAGGGCCATGGTTTAGTGGTGATCTGGCAGTGCTGTGTTAACAGTTGGACTCCATGATCTTCAAGGTCTCTTCCAACTAAAATGATTCTATGATTCTATGAAATACACAAAACCAACAGACTTGGCTCAGCCCTGGTGTGCACCCTTGAGTAAATCATTCTGCCCTGTGCCAGCAGACCAAGTCTCCAGCAGGAAAATGAGCTTGATGATGTGATTCTAATTAGTTTCTTGATTTAATGGCAGTAATTTGACTTTCACGATGGCAGTCCTTGCCCCAGCTAGCAGCAGTAATAGACCTGGTTTCCTTAAAGGCCCATTTACAGTGCATCTTCTGTTGAGCCTTAAGCAATAACAAGCAGAAGCCTGTGGTGACTTCACAGTGGTGGCATTTATGTGGTTAAAAGTGTCAGGGTAGCTGGCCTGAGTTTGACGGCTGAGAGATGCTGGTGTAAGAAATAAACCCCTCATAAACTTAAAATATAGTTTGGATTGATTCATTCTGAGATGATCTTTTTCTTTCCTTGCTGATTTAAACACCTGGAACTTAAAGCCCTCATAAAATTAGCAAGAGGCAAACAAAATCTTCACGGAAATTAAACAGCATGGGATGGGATGTGTTTACACCAGGAGAAAAGCAGAATGACTCCACAGAAGATAATTAAAAGCAACTGTAACAAATGAGCTGATCTCTTTAATAACCTAATGGGCCAAGTGTCATTAAAGTATCATTCTATTTTGGGTGCCTCAACTCCAAATGCTTCCAGAAATTATCTTTAAGCTGGAGAGTTCTGAAAACTTACAACCTTAGTTACTTCGTAGTTAAACTTCTCTGAGGGAGCCCAGAGCTGGACCCAGTACTCCAGATGTGGCCTCACTAGGGCAGTGTAGAGTAGGAGAACCTCCCTCAAACTGCTCTATGGATTCAGCTGGAGGAAGTTATCTACCCCAAGGAAGATCTGAAGGCTTTGGCTGATCTGAAAGCTCCTTGTCAAGATTTCATGATGCCTATATCTCCACCTGCCCTTCCTTTGTCCTGTGTTCAAGGGAATGTGCCATTATTATTTCTTGCCTCTATTTACCTTGATAAGCTCTTCACTCTGAGGAACACTCACAGCTACAAGGCCCTGAGCTTTCAAATTCTTTGTCCATAGAACACCTCCTGACTTCTCTGATAGCTCAACTTGCAGAATTCTGCTAGATTGTTCCTCAGTTTTGAAAAGTCATGTGCAGTTTTAGTCTTCTTAGTTATGGATGATAATAGAGAGTTTGTGCTCAAATGTTTCTTCTGAAAGATTCACAACTTCTGAACATGTTTAGGTCATGGAAAGATCATTAAACTAGCACTGTGCACTCCTAGCCCACAGCCAGCTGTGTCCTGGGCTGACCCCCAGCAGCCTGGGCAGCAGGCAGAGGGAGGGGATCCTGCTCCTCTGCTCCGCTATGCTGAGAACCCCGCTTGCAGTACTGGGGCCAGCTCTGGAGTCCTCAGCACAGCAGAGACATAATAGAGTTGTTCAGCCTGGAGAAGAGAAGGCTATGGGAAAACCCTAGAGCAGACTTCCTGTATTTGAAGGGGGCTGCAGGTGAGCTAGAGAGGGACTTGTTACACGGGCATGAAGTGACAGGACGAGAGGTGATGGCTTCAAACTGGACAAAACTTGAGCTGGATTAGACAGGAAGAGATCTTTCCCCCTGAGGCTGGTGAGGTGCTGGAGCAGGTTGCACAGGGAAGTCGTGAAGGCTCCAAGCCTGGAAGTGTTCAGATCCAGACTAGATGTGGCCTTGAGTACCCTGGTCTAGTAGGAGGTGTCCATGCCCATGGCAGGGGTTGGAACTAGATGATCTTTAATGTGCCTTCCAACCCAACCCATTCTCTGATTGCACGACTCTGTGTGTGGCCATGGCTGTACATCACTGGGAAGACTGAAGCGATTTTCCATCTGCAGTGCACTGTTAAAACCAGCTCCAATGCCTCTGACAACTTGTTACTCTAAGGTGCAGATCAGGAAGACAACAGAGAACAAATCACAGTCAGAGCAGAGCCTGAGATATTAAAGCCATAATTCAGGAACAGAGCTGACAGAGCGAGAGGAGAGAGCGAAGCCCTGGCACCGTTCGCGTGTAACAGAAGCTGCTCTCTGTGTGTGTCAGTGCATCCTGCCTGAGTACAATCACTTGTCCTTACAACAGGGGCTTGTCATTTGGGTCCTGAGCAGTACGAGGGAACATTAAACACAGGAGGGAAAAGGAGGCTGAGGGGAGATCCTCTGGCTCTCTATAACAATGTGAAAAAAGGTTGAAGATAGGCGGTGATCAGCTGCTTCTCCCAAGGACCAAGTGACAGAACAAGAGGAAGTGGCCTCAGGTTGCACTAGAGGAGGTTTAGGTTAGATATGAAGAACAATTTCACCATGGAAAGGGTTCTTAAGACCTGGAACATCCTGCCTAGGGCAGTGTTGGAGTTCCCATTCCTGATGGGCTTTAAAAGCCATGGAGATGTGACACTGAGAGACATGGCTGAGTGGTAACCTGGCAGTGCTCGGTTAATAGTCGCACTTCTGCAAAACACATTCTCTGATTCTGCCATTTCCCTTCCTGTTTGTCATCCTCTGATTTAACCTTCTTCCCAAACCACCAACCACTCTCATAAACAAAGTTCCCCCTGGCAAGAGAAGCCTCTCCAACATTCCTGCAGTGAATGATGCTGCAGTTCTCCCAAAGTTACTTAGTCCTGGCAGAAGGACCTGAAGCACAAAGCCATGCGGTTAGCTATGTGAAACTCAGTCTGCCTCTGCTTTTGTATGGATGTGTCATAACGCTGCAAGGCTTCTGCTCAGCCACCTGAAAACCTTCTGCCAGAGCAGCTTCATCATTTGGTTTCTCTCTCTGATTCCTTAGAAAAGAAATCCTACCCCAGCTCACTCCCATGGCTGCTGCTCTTTGCATGACTGCGGAATGCAGGCATAAGATGCTCCAGAACATTGTTATCCTGATGACATCCAGGGGATTGTGGTGGGGATTATTTGCATTCCTTTGTCACTATCACATAAGGGGTTGTTTATTGTGTGAATTCTGCTCATCACAAACAAAGAATTCTGTGCTCTTGGTGGTAAACCTGAGGCAGTGTTTTAAAATATTGGACTGGACCTGCATTTAGGAATGGGAGAATCACAGAATCACAGCATGGTGAGAGTTGGAAAATATCTCTGGGGATCATCCAGTCCATCTCCGGTGCTAAAGCAGGGTCACCCACAGCAGCCTGTCCAGCATCACAATGTCCAGGTGGCTTTAGAAGCTCTCCAGAGAAGGATACTCCACAACCTCTCTGGGCAGCCTGCTCCAAGCCTCCAGCACCCTCACACCAAAGAATTTCTCCTCCTGTCTAGATGGGTTCCAGTTTGTGCTTGTTGCCCCTTGTCTTGTTTTGGGCGTCGCTGAGAAGAGTCTGGCCCCATCCTCTTGCCCCCCACCCTTTATCTCTTTCTGAGCATTGCTCAGATCCCCTCTCAGGCTGCTCTTGTCCAGGCTCAACAACCCCAGATCTCTCAGCCTTTGCTCCTCACAGAGATGCTCCAGGCCCCTCAGCATCTTCATAGCCCAGATAAACCTAAAGATAAAACCCTTTCCCTGGATATTGTAGCACATGGAATTCCTGTGCAGTGCTAAGGCTTCCTTTCTCCTCTGGTGCCAGGCAATAATTATGATATATATTGCACAGAACTCGAAATGTAAGACAAAGAACAATTAATTCTGAGCTCAGATGAGTCCTGGGTGATTTCCAACATCGTTCTTGTTCCATAGCAAACAGGTAGCTGAAAGCATGTAGCTATTTAAAGCATCATCTCTTCACACAATAAAGGAATCTGGGTGTCAGAAAGAGCAAACCAACCACCTCCTGAAAAACAAGGACTCATTAAAACACCTCTAGTTATCAAGCTAGAAACACACACAAAGTCCCTGCTGCAAGAGATGTTGTGCTGTTCATGCAGAGATCTCCCTGATGGCCCTGCTGGTGGCATTTGTACCTTACTTGTATTCTGGTGATGAATTTAGGAGCAGATGCAGGCAACATGATAGCCTTTCTCTTTTCATCCTACCTATTCTTACTCATATAATTGTCTGCTCCTTATTTGAAACTCCCTAAGCTATTTGCCTCCATAATTTCAATTTTATTCATACTCTAGGGGCTGAAGAAAGAGAGCATAGTGTCTCCTGCAAGAAAAATCCAAGTGATGCTTTTTTGCAGCTGCAATTTAATCTATTCTAAGTGGTACCTCAGCTCCCCAGTGCTTTACTTACCAAAGGTTAGCTCTGGTGCTGGAAATAGAAGATATTTTATCATTTCTGTGCAAGTGTGTGCAGGCAGGAATGCAAATCTGTGCAAGCTCCAGGATTCATCTGAGATGCTAATAGAGCTACAGAGCTCCCCAACTATAGATCTTCCAACGTGAAGAACACATGGTCCTCATCACACCTGCCCAGATATAAGAACTGGAGAATCATAGAATGCACTGGGTTGGAAAAGAAGGCTCCAGGGAGCCCTTAGAACAACTTTCCAGTACCTGAAGGGGCCCACAAAAAAGCTGGAGAGGGACTTTTGACAAGGGCTTGTACTGCTACGATGAGAGGCTATGGCTTTGAGCTGGAAGAGAGGAGGCTTAGACTGGAGATAAGAAAGAAATAATTTACAGTGAGAGTGGGGAGACGCTGAACAGGTTGCCCAGGAAAAAGGATGCCCCCTCCCTGGAGGGATTAAAAAGCAGGTTGGATGAGGATTAGCCTGGTTGAGTGGGAGGTGTTCCTGCCCATGGCAGGGGGCTTAGAACCAGGTGATCTTCAAGGTCCCTTCTAACCCAAACCATTCTATAAATTCTATTCTGTCTGTGGAAGGGACCTCTAGAGATCTGTCTGCTCTTCTACCAGTCTCTGAACATTCATTGTGGTTATAGAAAGAAAATGGCCTTGAATTTTACTGTGGGTGAGGGTGGTGCTTACTTTCTTCATCTCTACAGCTGGCAGTTCCAGATGTGGGGCAGCATTTCTCTTTAGTGCTCTTATACATTTATAGCACTCTCCAGGGGCAAGTCACCTTTCCATACTCCAAAAGGAAGGAGGCAAACCCACTCAGCTCCTTCAGCCATAATACAGTGAACAGAAATGAAAAGAGGAGCAATCTCCCACTGCTTCCATGAGAAGAGAGAATGGCTCAGCAGCAGCAGCAAGCTCTGCTCTGAGCAGAATGACACACAGCATTCGTACAGGAGCTCTTTACCACCCAGCAATGAACTGCTCCTGTTCACAGTGCTCTAAATCCAATCACTCTTCAGGTAACCTGATTTGACACATCTCCCTCATCACATCTAAACATGCTCTTTATTTGCACAGTACAACAGGAGCTAACACCAAAATGAAGTTGGACAGTCTAGTTTCTACTTCTGTCTGCAGCTATCTAAGGACTGTGGATAAGCTTTTTTTCTGCTGCATCTACTACACTTCAGCACATGGGCACGTCACCAGTCACAGACATTGTCAGGAGTTTCATTTGCCCATATTTCAAAGTGAAATAATTTTAAATCTCAGTAAGAGCTCCTGGAAATCTTCCACAGTGAAGACTCTGAGCAGCTCTTTCTTGGATCTCTCTCCACGAAAGTGTCACTCACAGCACAGTGACAAGGCCAACATGTACAGGACCTGACTTCGCCACCTCTAGACATCAGAAGTTCTGTTCCAACAATGACATCACATTGGTGAGGAAAAAAGGGAAAAAATGATGAAGCTTTCCTGAAAAAAAAATCATCCCAAGGCTCAGGTTATACCTGAAACATCTCCCGATGAGCAGGGCCCAGAAAGGTTACACAGGCCTGCCTAAGGTCTACACAGGTCAGCTCATCTGGGGCCAGCAAAGAACCCAAGTTCCTTCAGAGAAGGATCCTGCAAGACAAGTTAGGAACTGGGAAGCATGTTTACTGAATGATAGCCTGAGGTGAAGTTTAGATCTCTCAGGAGGCTCCAGCCACACGATTGCAAATACTTGCTATTTTGTCTGAACCTCATAACTCTAACTTGCTATGATTAAACTAAAATTGCCCTCCCATATCTGCAGGAACACAAGTCCTAATAACAGCTCCTAAATCTCAATATTCTGTTCAGCCTTAGTCATCTGTTTAAAAAAGCAAACATCTGCAATCACATTCTCAACCAGCCAAGGGGCTGAAATCTCCCAAGGGGATGTGCTGGGTTAGAGAGAAATTTTGCTTAAAAAGGAAGCTTACACAAGCAGGATGAAAAATGCCAGCCAAAGACAGCAGCTCTGTGCTGTGAAACTGAACCAGGGGCTGCCTTTTGTGTCTCTTCGGTGCCTGAACAACTAAACACTGACAATGGAGCCTTCCCTATCCTTTGGGTGCCTTGAGAAGGGTGTGACCCTCTCCTCTCTTTTTGTTCCATCCTACTGGGTCCAGTTCTGGGCTCCTCAGTTCAGAGAGACGAGGAACCCAGGAGGTTCCATCTGAACAGGAGAAGAACGTTTTTTGGGGTGACCTTGCTGAGAGGGGGTGGGTGTTTGGACTGGATGATCTCCAGAGGTGCCTTCCAACCTCCACCATTTCATCATTCTGTGATCCCTAGGCTTACCCTAAGTGTCTGCCTTGGTGACATATCATGCTGCTCTTCTGAAGGTATGCAAATCTCTGAGGACTATTCACAGTACAAGCACAACTGGGAGGCCTGACATCACCTCCCAGAGGTTCCTCTGCTCTTTTCACTGACACTGGAGAGATCCAAAGCAGACTAAGTATCTAACTGAAGCCATGGTTCATCAGTGCACAGGCTTTGTTGGCTCTGCCTGGTTAAAAGGTGCCTCTATACCTCTGCCTCTTTGCAGCTCTCAGTTGTGCCAGCCCTGCTCTTTCTGGGATCATGCTGGAATATGGCTCAGTGGTTTTAAAGATGTTACCTAAATACACCTCGTGTCACTCAACTCTCTTTTCCTCTTTGAAGTGACAGCTCATATTGAAACAAATCTGTAGCACTCTGGATGCTTCCTAAAAGTCAGCAATGCATCCACTGATGGTAGTCAGATCCTCCTAGTGCAAAACTAGCCTCCTCCTTCCTAAAATGGGGCTATTTTCTCAGTAAACAGGGGATGCATTTCCATTAGATTGTCATGAGAGGATTCGTGACACACAGATGACCGATGCTGGTTCTCTCCAGTAGAAGGAACTCATACCCACTCCAGCTGGAATGATGTTGTTCCCTCTGTGTTTGGTGAGCTGACAGTTGCTGAGAGGATAAGCCCAGCAGAACAGCTCCAGACAGATCTTCATCTAAATTATCCACAAGGAATTTCTCCCTCGCTCCTTCTCTCATTTCACAGGCCATTGACCAATATTCCCATGCAACCATTTTTTAATAGAAGAGAAAGATTTCCTCCTAGGCAGGGGGAGAATAATGAAAAGATTATTTGCTTGGACAGATCATCTGGAGCAGGGAAATCAGCTGGGATTGTTTATTCAGCAGAAGGAGCAGGATAACTGATGACAAAAAAAATTACTTCTAACCCAGGAGACACATCACACCCTCTTTGGCAAAACACTTTGCACCATGTGGGACCTCTGCTTCTATTTTTTCTGGGTTTTTTTGTAGCTGTGATACTGAAATAAATGTTTTCCTTTATAATAGCCAGCTCTCTATCACCTAGGGAAGCTTCAGCCTCTATCAGCATAGCTGGGTGGGTTTCTTTGCTCCTCAATTCTTCTATGATTGAAACGGAGTCATTTTCTCTCACTAATAGATGCCAAGGACCTAATTGATCAGTTCCTTCCGCAGCAGTCAGCTGTGAGGTACCTGTGACAGGTACTGCTGGGACTTCCCCCTTCTTACAATCACAGAATTGCTTTGGTTGGAAGAGATCATTAAGATTACAAAATGATAGGATGATAGGTTGGAAGGGACCCCAAGGACCATCTGGTCCAACCTTTTTAGGTGACAGTGTAGTTGAAATGAGCTGGCCCAGCACCCTGTCAAGCTGAGTCTTAACACTGCCCAGTGAAGGGGAATCCCCTGCTTCCCCTAGGAGATGATTCCAATGTCTTACTGTTCTCATGGGGAAACATTTTCTTCTGGAGTCCAACTGGAATCTTCCCAGGGGAAACTTGCACCCATCAGGCCCTGTGTTTTCCATGGGACTCCTTGTAAAAGTGTCCATCCTGGTAGCCACCCTTTATGTACTGGTACATGGAAGGTGATCAAGTCCAACCATTCTAAACATCCTAAACCATGTCTCTCAGCATCACATCTCTGCCTCTTTGAAACACCTCCAGGGATGGGGATTCAAGCACCATCCTGGGCAGCCTGTTCCAGTCTTTGATAACCCTTTCAGTGAAGAAGTTTCTTCTAATGTCCAACCCAAACCTCCTGGTACAACTCCAGGCCATTTCCTCCCTTTCAACACCTTCCCAGCACTCCTCATCCCAACAAGCTACTGGAACCAGTTAGCTGTGCAGTGCATTGACATTTTTTCTCTACATGACCTCAGAGACAAAGTGTAATACCTGCCTCTGTGAAATTATTTCCAGCATCACCTGGAGGCATGATCACAGAGCACGCAGGGAACTGCCACGCACGAGCTGCGATCAGCCGCAGAAGGGGTTACAGAAGGTGCTCTGCACTCTTCTGTCACAGCTGCTGTAAATACAGTCACATAGAATCAGTGTTATTAGGCAGGCACTGATGAGATCTCACTGCTAGCTGCATCCCATCATTTTGCAATCGAGAGGATGGAGCTGTATAATCTGTCTTCAGTTCTACCCTGACATCCTTCCATTACTGTCTGAGCAGAAGTGAATCATTCCATAGAGTCATGGAATTGTGTTGGCTGGAAAAGACCTCCAAGATCATCGAGTCCAACCACCAACCCAACACTGACAGGTCACCACTAAACCATATCCCTCAGCACTGCATCTCCATGTTTTCTGAACACTTCCAGGGAAGTGTGGCCAGTGGGTTAAGGGAGATTTTTTTTTTTCCTTCTCTACTCTGTCCTCATGAGGCCACTACTGGAGTACTGGGCCCAGTTCCAGGTTTCCCAATTCCAGAGTGAGAGAGAACTACTAGAGAGAGGCTCTGAAGATGCTGACGGGTCTGGAGCATCTCTGTGAGGAAGAAAAGCTGAGAGACCTGGGGCTGGAGAGAGTCCGAACTCAGCTGGACAGTGTGATCCTGGGCAAGCTGTTGTGGGTGCCCCTGCTTTAGCAGAGGTGTTAGACTGGCTGATCTCCAGAGGTCACTTCCAACCCCACCATGATGGAATTCTCAGATTCTGGGAGTCTTGAAGAAGACTCGAGGATGTTGTCCTTTCTGAAGTACAGTTCAAAGTTACACAGCTGATGATAGCTTTTTCTTGCCAACCATTTTGTTGCCAGGCCTTCATTTTGTGAGGTTATTTTGGTTCGACTTGGCTTTGTGAAAAAGTTGACAAATGAATTTTATCTCCTTGAAGGTGCTGTCTCTCAGCCAGGATGCAATTTTCTCTTCACTTCATTATGGCAGGAGTCAGTCTGAAAGCCAAAGCACACTGACCCACAGCAGCTAAAACATTAATAGAGTGTTTAATTCATGTATTTGAGATAAACTGTGAGAGAAACCCCAAGTGCATCTTGTGATTAATTTGGGTGAATGCATATGTTTGTGCTTCCAGCCACAGCTGCTCTCTTCTGGAGGGAATCAAAAGCATCCATCTGTTTATTCTAATAGTTTCTAGGCTGTGTAAATGGATTCTCTGGTAGAAGTGTCGGGCCCCGGTTTTGGAAGCCAAGTGATTAAGGGAATGAGATCTGAACACTCCTGGAATTCTAAGAGCTAAACAAAGGAGTATAGACACAAACTGTCACTTCAAACTTAATTTGGCTACCTTGAATCATAGAATCATTAAGGTTGGAAATCATAAAGTCTAAGCAACAACATAAGACCATCATGGCCATTAGACCATGTGCCAGAGTGCCATGTCCATACATCTCTGTGACACCTCCCTGGGCAGCTGGTTCCAATGCCTGACCACTCTTGCAGGAAAGAAATGGTTCTTCATGTCCAACCTAAATCTACCCCTGGAACAATTTCAGGCCATTTCCTCTTGTTCTATCACTTGATGCTAGGGAGAAGAGGTTGACCCCACTTCACTTCATCCTTCTTTCAGTAGAGCCAGAAGATCTCCCCTCAACCCTAGGCAACCTGTTCCAGTGTTGCACTGAACCTTGAACAACTTCTCTGTGCCTTAGTGTTCCCCAAGGGAAAAATGGAGACATTTACCTGTTCAGAAAGGGGCCTTGCTTTTTATTCATCACCTTTAAAGTCATGGCTTTATAGCATGAGGAGTAAAAGCTCTTTTGGGTTGCTTGCATTTTATTTTCTAGTAGCACAAAGTAGATTGGGCAGTCCTGGATATTGATTCTGTAAGAACAACAGCAACAACAACAATAATAATAATAATAATGATTATGGAGGAAAACAGGAATTATGTGAAGACAAGGTTATAGGAAGCATAGAAACCTGCCATGCTTTAAACTGTTTTGATTGAATCGGGTCGGGGAGAGGTGGAAATCTGAATAAAAATACATTTTGGTTTATCTTCAATCAAAAATCTGGACAAAAACACACCTTGGGTTATCTCCAATCAAACGGGAACAGAATGAAGCCTAAGAAAATGCCAAGCACTGCTCAAGGTAATACCATGCGGGGCAGGAAAGCACATGGAGACTAATCTGCCAGCCTTCCACCAAGCTTCTGAGGGCTAAAGCTGTCATCTGCACCTTTTCAGTTCTTTTGCTTTCTAAATCCAGAAAGAATACACCAAGAATAATTCAGATCCCATGCGTCATTACTGAGGATTAAGGAGCAAAGAAAGTAAATAATTTCTCAATGAGAAGTTGAAGGGAAGGGGCTGGGGGCATCATTAGGCAAACAAAGACAAGCCCAAGTACAATAGGTGCTAAGTCGACTATTAGTCTCAGCTAAGTGCTGCTTCTTTAGCTTGAACCAGGAAAAGCAGTTTAGGGGAGGAAAAAGGAGGATTTAGCCTGAACACATCCCTTCTATCTAAAGATGTGCTAAACTCAGTAGCAAGGCTCCTCAAATTAGTAAAGGGTTGGAATTTCCATAGAAAACACTCCTTGTTTTCCCCTTAGTCCCCACAGGAGCTGCTCTGCTCTTATTGAGGATGCAAATTCAGTTTTGAATGCTGCCTGATGGAAGGTGTTAAGCAAATGCCTCTTTGAGTATCGCCTCTCCAGCCCAGGGAGTGCAACAAACTGGTTAGTTCTTGTCTCTCGCAGTTTGGAAATGCAACGTTGAACCCTTGAAAAATTTCACCCTGGTTTTGTGCTGCAAACGTGGTTTGAACTATAGAGAAAACACTGTGCTAGGGATTCAGAAAATCCTTGTTCCCATAGTGCCTTTGCCAGGCTATCTGCTCAGTTAAAGCCCTTTTTGCCTGGTTGGTTTTTTTGTTCCTACTTTTATTTTTTCCCATCTCAGTTTTGCAGTTGTGAAACACACAGAGGAAAGTGCGGGAGAAGAAGAGCTGCTGGTTCCAAACAGTCAGCTAATCCTCCCAGCAGAGCAATTAAGGCAGCATTCACCAAACCGTTGAGCTTCTCTGTTCTTTTCTGGTCAGCTTTGTTTTCCCTCTAATCCTGTAGGGTTACAGTGAACCTCTTGACCCTCTTCTGGTTACGGTATCAGGAAGGCCGTTTCTCTGATTTCTTGTTTCATTTAAACCCTTATCCTGAAGCTGCCTCTTTGAGAGCTTTCAATTCCTGTCCAGGCTGCCAGGAGGTCTATATACTCTACAGGAGGTCTATATACTCTACAGATTGAGGCTTAAGTGTTCTGACTGTCAGATCACATGTTCCCTTTACCTTTCTAGCTCAGAAAATCTACAGTAGAGAGGAATCATGTTTTAGTAAAGGAGAAACTAGCTGATAAAACCACTTATTCTCCATTTTCTCATGTCCCAGTCTGCTAAGCATAAGATAAATCTTCCTAACAATGTAAATGTGACCCGAGTTGCCCTGCATTTCCCAGAACAAAAAGCATCAGGCAGGATATTGTTCATTTCTCTCTGAAGTGATCTGAGTTTTTGTCATGAGGTACCAGCAAAACTGGACCTTTAACCAGGTAAACTTATTGCACTCAGCTGCAGATTTTTCCTAAGCACACAGCAAACAGCTGCTTTATAAAATGGAAACCATTTGCTAAGGGCTTTCAGCAGCACAACTTTAAAACCTCATTTTAAAACCGTGGCACTGTCTATTGGCATAGTTACCAGTAAATCCCAATGGCCCTACTGACTGTAACAAGGGCAACACTTTTAAGCTCAAACCACTGTATTTCTGGAAGCCTTAACTTGTTTTTGTTTTTTTTTTCAGTGCTAAAACAACACAAGTCTTGGTATTTGGAGGAAGCTTTTATTTTTAGGATATACTTTTCACACTTTGTTTCTTACTGCAATTTGAAGAACTGGCCAAGCAAACATGTCACAGCCCTCGGTCAGCAAAACACTGTGAAATGTCTGACACACCATGGAAGAGTCAGAAATTCAGCCAAATAGATCACTTTGCCCCTCCAAGCTGAGGCACTTGCATGTGTGTGAGCTTAGTGCAAGTGTTACTGTGGGGCATACTGGGCACCAGAATGAAGATGTGAGGGATTGAAGGAAAACATCCGTAGTGTAAGGGCAGACATTTGTTTACAAAGTCTGTCAGTTACAATGGCTTACAAGAGAAATGTCTGAGCATTGTGCCAGTTTTCTGTTTGAAAACATCATGGGTCAGGCCTGGGCTGGCCACCAGTGGAGTGCCAGAGATCCTCCATGAACTCTTCTGACTTGCCAAAGGGTAGAGAAATAGAAGAAGGGGGAGAGAGTGATGGAGTGGGAAAGAAAGGAAGCCAGATGGGATGTCAAGAACAATCTCATGGAATAGAGACCAAGAGACACAAACCAAGCTGGAACCCGACCCCTGGTGGCAATGATGTCACCACTGGCATCACTGATGCTGGGGGAAGGCACTAGGCAAGTCCCAGACTGGACTCAGCAGGAGATAGGAAATAGATTCAGGAGCTGCATTCTGGAACTGGATTCAGAAACACAGAGGCCAGGATGGAAGGCAGAAGGGACAGAGTCCTCCTGGGACACTGGCCAGAGATCAAGAGGCTTGGCCCTGGTGATCTCTCAGCTGTCTCCTGAAGATGCTATGGAATTCCCTTTTGGGCAGTTGAGGGTCACCTGTCATAGAATCATAGAATCATAGAATCATAGAATGGTAAGGTTGGAAGGGACCTCAAGGATCATCTAGTTCCAACCCCCTGCCATAGGCAGGGACACCTCCCACTAGTACAGGTTACTCAAGGCCTCATCCAATCTGGCCTTGAACACATCCAGGGAGGGAGCATCCACAA
>VWZE01006197.1:0-17242 GCA_013396675.1 Eubucco bourcierii | reverse complement strand
CACTAGAGCAGGCTACCAGGGAGGTGGTGGAGCCTTCATCTCTGGAGACATACCAAACCCAGCTGGCTGTGTGACCTTCTTTAGGTGACTCTGCCTTGGCAGGGGGGTTGGACTGGATGATCTCCAGAGGTCCCTTCCAACCCCTACCATTCTGTGATCTTCAGAGCTGCAAAACCTCAAAATCACTGCACTTCCCAATAGCATCAAACATTTAAAGTCCTCCTTTCAATCCCAAAGAATCTTCTACCATACTGAAGCAGCTTCCAGCTCAGGCTGTATGCTGATGTGGCATCTGCTTAGACATGAACTCCTGAGTACCTTGTTTGGTCCCCCTGTGTTTCCCCAAGTGGGGCTGTGTTAGAGGTGTGTCCATAAATTGTCCTTTTGAGGAAAGGTGCTGGGGCCATTACTGTGGTATGGTCAGTTGGTATCCGGTGGTTGGCACGGGAAGGGTGCAAGAGTTGCCCACTGGTAGGCAAAGGGCTTAAAAACCGAGGATCTTCAGCCAGCCCAATGATAGGAAGGGATGAAGCTAGAGTCATGCAGATGTTGCTGCTCTGAGGAGCACTACTCAGTGAGCTTCTGGTGGCAGAGCTGGAACTGGAGAGGCGAGAAGGAAGGTCAGGTTCTAGCAGCCAGGTCTGGCCAGGTACAAGCCCACTTTGCTGCCCCTCATCCTGGGATTTGAAGCACTTGCAGCAGCAGATTCCAACGCAGGCACCACCGACGACAAAGGCCACAAACACGGACCCGACCAGCAGGAAGGGCAGGTACCCGGGCACTGGAAATGGAACAGTGACGTTAGGCAGTGACCAGCAGGAAGGGCAGGTACCCGGGCACTGGAAATGGAACAGTGATGTTAGGCAGTGACCAGCAGGAAGGGCAGGTACCCAGGCACTGGAAACGGAACAGTGACGTTAGGCAGTGACCAGCAGGAAGGGCAGGTACCCGGGCACTGGAAATGGAACAGTGACGTTAGGCAGTGACCAGCAGGAAGGGCAGGTACCCGGGCACTGGAAATGGAACAGTGACGTTAGCCAGTGACCAGCAGGAAGGGCAGGTACCCAGGCACTGGAAATGGAACAGTGACGTTAGCCAGTGACCAGCAGGAAGGGCAGGTACCCAGGCACTGGAAATGGAACAGTGATGTTAGCCAGTGACCAGCAGGAAGGGTCCTAGGATGGTGTGGGTTGGAAGAGACCTTCAAGATCATCCAGTTTCAACCCTCCTGCCATAGGCAGGGACACCTTCCATTCTAGACCAGGTTGCTGAAAGCCTCACCCAGTCTGGCCCTGAACATCTCCACAATGTCTCTGGACAGCCTGTTCCAGTGTCATCCTAAGTTACAGTCTGGTCTTTGTTCCTCAAGGCACAAAGTGCACCAGGGAACAGGCCTCTCTGGCTGCAGCAAAAAGATTAAAAACATCTAAGTACCTGCTAGGAGGAGACAAGTCAGGCAAAGCCCACAGAGGAGCATCACCCTGGGCTCCACACAGCTACAAAGGTCCCAGATCACAGCTGGTACAAACATTAAACCCAGTTTTGCTGTGCGTCCGACTTGCCACCTGGTTTGTAGGATGTTGGGTCAAGCAGCATCTCCCACTGTGAAGTTTGGGTGGGGTCTCAGCACCCTGATATAGTTGCAGATCCCCCTACTGACTGCATGGGGCGTGGATTAGATGAGCTTCCAACCCAAACCGTACCATGATTTTTTGGTTCTACGGGTTAGCAACACACACATTCCACCAGGGATATCAACAAATACCAGTACCAAAGGACTTAATCAGCAGCTTAAAAGCTTTCCCAAGCGTAGGGATGACAGAAAAGTCGTTGGAGTGAAGCTCCAAGTTATTCTCTCTTCCCATGTCAGGATCTGAATGGCTCTGGCCCATGCAGCCACCAAAAGCACAGTGCCAGGGCTCCACACCTGCCTGCTGCAATGGTTACACCTTGGAGCTCTGAAGGAGAGAGAAACAGAGGAAGGACCCGGCCGATGCCACCAAGGTTTCTACAAGGGATACAAAGAAGAAAGCAAGACTTAAGTGCTAGAGGTAGGGGAAGCTTACCTGGCACTGGGGGCCTGAGGGTGGGCTGCTGGTGGTCACCAGGGCAGCGGCCCTGATCCAGTCTGGCCTCTCTGGAGGAGCAGCAGAAGCGCAAGCTGCAGGTCCCACAGCAGAAGGTGGCCTCGGGGCCATCGTAACGCTCGGGGCACTGGAAGCCACGGTGCCAGCGCTGCAGGCTGCCAGCCCAGCCATGGCAGTACTCTCCAGCCTGCCCAGGGCTGCCTGGCGGGGCGAGCAGCAGCAGCAGCAGGGCACACAGACCCCCCCGTGCCATGGTGGGTCACACAGGCTGGCTCAGCTCCAGCCACTCAGCCCACACTGTCCTTTTAAGACAAGATCCACCTCAGCCCGGTGCTCCCAACCCACCAGCTGCCCACCAAGGCACTGTCTAAACTCCTGTTTCTGGAGGTTTTATCGCTTGGCCTGTGACCTGCCCCTAATCCCCTCTCTTTACAGCAACAAAGAAGGACCCACTAATTGAAAACCATTTGCAGCTACTCCAGCCCCACCTTCCTCATTTCCCTCCTTACTTCCCACTGGGAACAGCTGCTGGGTCCTGCTGGAGCTGGCACATCGTCTATTCCCACAGGCGTTTGGACTGGTGTGGCAGGGTTAGAAGAACAGCTAGGGCTGTCCTGGTACCAAAGCTTGACTCCTCCAGGGGCTTGTCAGTAGCCGAAATGTCAGAGGTGGGTGCCTGGGGACAACACATGATGACAAGTGAGAAATCAGCTTCCCAGAGCATAAAGAAAATAGAGGGAGAAATCAGCTCTCTGAAGTGTGACTGGTACAAACTGGTCACTGTTAACATGGACAATCAATCACATCAATACAAAGAAGATTTTAATTTGTAAGTGTAGAAAAATTTAAATTGGAAAGCCCTAGGTTGGTCTAATTTCTGTCTCCATGGTGGAAAACCTAGAGGCTGACCATTTTAAAGGCTGATTTGCACTTCTGCTTTCCCTGCACAGTGCAACCCTTGAACTACAAAGTGTTTCAGAGGACAAAAATGCCTATTTTAAGATCTCTGCAAGTTTCATCTACACAGGAAAATCCTCCAGCATCCCAAAGCCCTCACAGCAGCACAGGAGTGGTAGTGACCTCTTCATCTGTGAATTTAAAATAAACCCAGGCCATTTGTGACCTTTTTTAGTCCCTCACAAGTCTAACTACTTGTAGTATTAACAGAATACGTGTTTGAAGCATCCTTAGCCTCTGCTTAACTCCACTGAGAACAAAAATGGTTGCTAACAGAGCACTTTGAGATGCAGGGAGTTAGGGCAGCAATTTTTTTGAACCAATATCCTGGTAATGTGTAGCACAGAATTCCCTCCCTTCTGATGTTTGGGTTTTTTTTCACATTGTTGGATTTTTTTTTTGTGCTGTTGTTGTTACTTGGGGTTTTTTGTTTGTTTGGTTTGGTTTGGTTTATGTGTATATTAAATCACAGCTGGGACATTGATGCCTTATTAACTGTTTCATAGGGTCAGTGGAAGCATGCCCATAACGTCAGTGATTGTCATCTTTGCCAGGAACCTTTCATGCCAGTTAAAATTGGTTTTTACCTAGCGCTTTTTTTTTGGCAAGTATCACAGAACAAACATCCCCAAATCCCAGCATGGTAGGGGTTGAAAGTGGCCTCTGGAGATCATCCAGTCCAATCCCTCCTGCTAAAGCAGTGGCACCCACAGCAGCTTGCCCAGGATCACGCTGGCTAGCTAGGCTTGGAAGCTCTCCAGAGATGAAGACTCCACAACCTCCCTGGGCAGCCTGCTCCAGGGCTCCAGCATCTCCACAACAAAGAAGTTTCTCCTCTTGTCCAGATGGGACTTCCTGGGTTCCAGTTTGTGCCCACTGCCCCTTGTCCTGTCACTGAGTGGCACTGAGAAGAGTCTGGCCTCACTTTCTTGCCCCCCACCCTTTATCTCTTGCTGAGCATGGATCAGATCTCCTCTCAGGCTGCTCTTCTCCTAGGCTCAGCAGCCCCAGGGCTCTCAGCCTTTTCTTCTCACAGAGATGCTTCAGGCCCCTCAGCATCTTCATAGCCTCCCCTGGACTCTCTCCAGTAGTTCCCTGTCTCTCTTGAACTGGAAAGCTCAGAACTGGACTCATGAGATGTGTCCTGGGTAGGTCAGAATGGAAGGAGAGGAAAACCTCCCTCCAGCTGCTGGAGGTGTTCACAACCAACATCCCAGTATATCCATGCTTTTTATCCTGTCAATTCAAAGTGGGTCACAAGTTATGCAAGGAGATACAATTTTCATACACAAGTTTTATACACAATTACATTCAGCTGCAGTGGACAGCACAGCACAGGCTGGGACAGAATGAAGGTGAGAGATTTGGGACCAGCAAACAGACCCCTCCCCAGAACACACACAGACACATGGGCAGACCCTGAGCTCTGCATTTCATTTCCAAGAGTTTATCTCTGCTGAGAGACATGGTTTAGCATCAGACTCCATAGCTGGATAATGGATGGGCTCAATGATCTTACAGAACCATTACATCATAGAACTGTTTTGAGTAAAAAGATCTCCAAGATCATTGAGTCCAACCAACCCAACATCACCATGGTCATTAGACCATGTCCCAGAGTGCCACGTCCACACATTTCTTGAACACCTCCAGGTGTGGGAACTCCACCACCTCCCTGGGCAGCTTGTTCCAATGCCTGACCACTCTTGCAGGAAATAAATTATTCCTAATCTCCAACCCAAACCTCTCCTGCCACAATTTCAGACCGTTTCCTCTCATTCAGTCACCTGACACTAAGCAGAAGAGACTGACCCTGACCTCACTGCAACTGAGAGCCAGAAGGTCTCCCCTCAGCCTCCTTTTCTCGAAGCTGAACACCCCCAGTTCCCTCGGCTGCTCCTCACAAGACCAACTGAAGGTCTTTTTCAGTTGAAATGATTTTGATTCTGTGATTTTAAGTAAGCCAAGATCCTATGCAGGAAAAACTAATCGATGACAACGTTGTTAAAATATCTACAGAGAGAGGAAATCAAGCCAGGGCAGCCAGCACTCCAAGTGCTAATGAACAATTAAGAACAATGATGAGCTTTAAGGAATCTGTTAGCATTTGAATACCTGCCTTGGCAGGTGTCTTTACACTCTCAAACCTGGGAGACAGGAGGCAATAATTGCATCCCCTTATCTTTCCTGAGGTACATTTTGTTATGATGAACTCTGCAAAGTGCTAACCACATGCTTAAAGCCTGCCCTAGGCTGCTTTTCCCCTTAACAATACATAATAAAAGTTAATATTGAGCCTGGCTTAATAGCGCTGAGAGGTTGGATGTGGGAATCAACTCTATTCTGCCTCAAGGCAAATATACCTCTGGGCTTAAAGCATCACTTTAGAGTCCATCCCAAGACGGCACATCCCTGACCTCTGGCTGTCTTTGCAAGGGGCTTTGGGGCAGCTTAGTGTTCTAGATTTAGAGGATTAGGTACCATGCAGTCAGTCAAGCTCAGGCTTGCAGAGCTGAAAAGCAGCAGGGCAATAGGTATATCACCATGTGCTGGGATGCAGTTGGAAAGGTCTCTAGTTCTAAGCAGAGATTTGATCTCACATTTCTGAATCCAAGGATCTCTTTAACTGAGAAGGAATCTTCTCAGTGCTCATCAAGAGCTAAAAGGTGCAAGAGGGTGGGGCCAGGCTCTTCTCAGTGGTGCTCAGGACAAGGGGCAATAAACTCAAACTGGAACTGAGGAGGTTCCATCTGGAGATGAGGAGAAACCTCTTTGGTGTGAAGGTGCTGAAGCCCAGGAGCAGGGTGCCCAGAGAGATTGTGGAGTCCCCTTCTCTGAAGAGCTTCCAAAGCTACATAGACATTGTGATGCTGGGCAAGCTGCTGTAGGCACCTGCTGGAGCAGGGAGGTTGGACTGGTCCCTTACAATCCTCATCAGGCTGGGATTCTGTGAAGTACAAGGGTAAATCATAAGTAAATCTCTGTTCTAATTCAGTCACTCTCAGCTTTCTTCTTCTTTCATCTGCTAGGGTGAAATTTTTTTCCCCCTACTTGTTCTTTGCTAGCTTTGGGAAAGTTTTAAACAAAAGGGTTCAGCCTGCTTTGCATGAGAGGACAGTGCTGATGATTTCCCATTATTAACAACAACATCAACCAGTCTTGCTACCTCTTCTGAGCATCCCTGCAGCCAAAACAGCTTGAGCTTTGTATTTACAAGTTACCATGGAAATAGCCCTGAGAGAGAAGGCTTCTTTTCCTTGTGAGGGTTGTTTCTCTTATTTAGGGAAATGTACATTCCCTGTCCTGGATGTTATTGAGGCAGCAAGATGATTACATTTTTCTGTTATTCTAAGCAAAAAGCAGACACTGGAAACTTCCTGCTCTGCAGCTGCTTTGCCTTCCCTGCAGCACCCAGGTTCAGTATCAGTATTTCAGAGCCTTGTGTAACACTGAAGGCTGAGCTCTGCCACCAGATCTCAGGTGTATTCTTGTTGTTCCTTAATACCAGCTGAACTTTCAGCACAAAAGAGAAAGCAAGGGAAGAACTGAGTCCTCTCTACCAACAGGACCCTGCAGTGTGATGGTCACATCCTGTAAGGTGCTGATCAGTTCCCTCCTGATATGAGGACAGTGAAATACTCTATGGTACATTGTCAAACACTTCATGCTCTTTGTTTTTATCATGGTGATGTGCACCACTGCAAGGCTGGAGGTCCCTCTGCAACTCATTATTCCTCTAGATGCTTCAACACAGGAGAGCAGAGGGAGGATGGACTTTGCTGGCTGGAGTGCCTCAGAGAATGAAGATTTCCACTTAATCACTGAACACACAACCACCTCCTTCTCCCTGATCTCCCCATGGAAAGATTAATCCCAGAGGGAAGTAGCTAGTGGAGGATGAATGCTGAACAGAGAGAGGCTCAGAGGCGAAGAAAGAGGATCTCAGGCTCACAGGATGTCAGGGTTTGGAAGGGCCCCACAGAGATCGAGTCCAACCCTCCTGCCAGAGCAGGACCAGACAATCTAGCTCAGATCACACAGCAACACATCCAAACAGGCCTTGAAAGGCTCCAGAGAAGGAGACTCCACAACCTCTCTGGGCAGCCTGTGCCAGTGCTCTGTGACCCTTGCAGTAAAGAAGTTTCCCCTTGTGTTGAGGTGGAACCTCCTGTGCTGCAGCTTCCATCCATTGCTCCTTGTCCTAACCCAGGCAGCAAGTGAGCAGAGCCTGTCGTCATCCCCGACCCCCTGACCCCCAGCCCTCAGAGATTTATAAACATTTATTAAATCCCCTCTCAGTCTTCTCTTCTCCAGACTAAAAAGCCCCAGGTCCCTGAGCCTCTCCTCACCAGGCAGTGTTCCAGTCCCCTCATCATCCTAATCAGATCTGTCTAATCAAGGAACCAAGGAGTGAGCAGGGGGCAGGGGGTAGAGAGCAGGAAGGGAACCAGACTTGGGAGTCTGAGCAGTGGTGCCAATGGGGAGGCTGGAAAGGAAAACTGAGTCACGACAATTCACTTATTTTTGCTTCTTCTTTCTTAGGTGAATTGCAATTTTAACTGAGTCTCAGTGTCAGAAATGTTCACAAAGCTTTCATAAGCAAAGGAAAGGAAAATTAAAAAGACAACAAACAGAGCAGCATGCTGCTCTGAGAGGTGCATGAAGAAGACACTTCTGCCTTTGATCTCTAGGTACTGTTACAGCTAGTTGTTGTGTATATCTAATACTCAGTCCCACAAGAGCCACATGTAATCTCTTGCCTAGTCACAGCAATCTAAACAGAGCAAGCATTTTACAGTCTCATTTTTCAGCTTGCCATTTCTTTAAAGACAAATCCGAGACCTACCACGCCCAGCTGGCACTGTTTATCCTCAGCAAGGAGAAGGGGCTGGCTCACATCAGTGGATTTAACACCATTAGCCCTTTGGGGGCACATTATTTTTTCCTTGAACCAGAAACTTCCAAAAGACTTCAGTAAAAATCCAGGTCTGAAGTTTCCCTTGAGTTAGACTTTACCAGCCCCTTCACTCCTGCTGATTTGCCTCCTTCTCCCAACTGCACATTGTGTTTTCTCCTTCCTGAAGAGCTAGACTTATTTCTCCACTTTTCTACCCCAAGTCTTTTGAGGGAGCAAATTAGATGTTCATGAGTTCCCTGATGGGCTCTTCCCTCTGGAATGAGCCCCCTCCTGATGCCAGCAAAAGGCTGGCCAGCCCAATGACCCTCCTAAGTTAAAAAGACAAACCACCTATTACAGGTGGTTATAAAAAAAAAGAGAATGGCAGAATGTCTTGGGAGGGTGATTTACCAAGCTGTGCTTTGTGAAGGGTTGTTCAGTCTGAATGCTCTTGATTGCTCAGATACAATAGAGCTGATTTTCAAGAGGGGACAAGTCCTGGAAGCTTCTCTGGAAGTCAGCAGGAGCTGCTGGAGCTGAAGATCAAGGTGAGCTCCATTTGTGTAAAGATCAGGCTCAGGCAGTGCTGAACAAGGCTGCTGCTGCAGATGGAACCCAAGAATCAAAGGCAATAAGAGCTGAGCCAAACTTTCATTGCCAGCTCCAATCACAATGTGCTTGGAGTTCAAACAAGTCTGGATATTTTCTTTTATTGAGTTAGTTGTAAGTTTTGCTTTCTTTTCTTTTCTTTTTTTTTCCCCTTTTTTATTTTTTTCCCTGTGATGCAGCTGCTTTAGAGTTTAAAGGATTAGAAGCCTGAAATGCTGGAAATCTCACAGGAAAAGCTGCTCTTAAAATCTCCAGCTCTGAATTGGATGAGTAGCTGACCCCTTGGGCTCTTATTATTTTCTGTTGAATTTTTCTGCAGTAGGCATTTTCTAACTAAGCATAAAAGGCTGCTATTAGAGGCTTGGCTTTTATATCTGAACTGAAGTCAAGTCACTGAGAAGTATCATGACAGCTTGAATCATGCTTCCTATAAGCTTAACTCAAGGGTTTCACAGGCATTTGGGTTCATCAGAGCATGGTCAGCAATAAGTCCCGACAGGGTGTCTGTTGGGCTGTGGAATAGTAATTTCATTTGTGTTTCTGTGTGTGTTAGCTAAGTGTCAGTCAAGGAAACTGTGCAAGGGGCTGTATAAATGAATACTGAAAGAGTTTCTGCCCTGGGTTGTTAATAGTCTTAGCATAATAGAATCCCAGACTGGTTTTGGTTGTAAGGGAGCTTTAAAGGTCATCCAGTCCAACCACCTGCAGACAGCAGGGACGTCTGCAAATAGAGCAGGCTGCTCAAAGCCACAAACAACATCACCTGGAGTGGTTCCAGGAATTGGACATCTCATCCCACCTCTCTGGGCCACCTGGGCCAGGGTTTCACCACTCTCAGTGTCAAACATTTCTCCCTTCTCTCCAGTCTGAATCTCCCTCCGTTAGTTCAAACCATCACCCTTTGTCCTGTCACAACAGGCCCTGCTCAAAAGTCTGGCCCCAGCTTTTTGATCAGCCCCTTGAAGTCCTGAAAATCCACCAGAAGGTCTCCCTAGAGCCTTCTCTTCTCTGGGCTGAACAAGCCCAACTCTCTCAGCCTGGCCTCCCAGCAGAGGGCTTCCAGCCCTCCCAGCATTGCTGTGGCCTCCTCTAGTCCACTGCTGTGGCTCCAACAGGTTCACGTCTCTGCTGTGCTAAGGACTGCAGAGCTGGTCCCAGCACTGCAGATGAGGTCTCAGCAGAGCAGAGCAGAGCAGAGGGGCAGGATCCCCTCCCTCCACCTGCTGTCCCATGCTGCTGAGGATCAGCTCAGGACTTGGCTGGCTGTGGGCTGGGAGTGCACAGTGCTGGCTAATGAGCAGCTTTTCACTCACCAGTACACCAAGTCCTTTTCATGAAGCATTCTGAAGAGATGTACAATGAAACAGATTAAGGATGAGCAGTGAGGTCAGCTCACCTGTGAGCTACACTTGTCAAAGTATTGTGAGTCAGCAGAGCAGAGCTCTGAGGAGGAGTTAGCTCTGTGAAGACCTTCTCTCAAATAGGACAATGGAAAGTTCAAAAAAGCCCAGAGGCCTTTCCCTGAAGTTCGAACAAGCTGGAGGCTTTCTATGAGCTGGCAGGGAGTTGGCATGAACATTTTTTTTGTAACGAGTGAGAAATGGTAGAAAAGGTGAAGACTTGTCATGAAGGGCTTGGAAAGTGGTTGAGAAAAAGGCTGTGAAGATGTTGAAAAGAAAGAAAAGAAACTTATGGTTGATAAGAAGGAGAGCAAGGAGTCAGCAGGGAAGGCTCCAAGAGAGGGGTGAGCAGCCAGAACAGCGTTATATTTATCAAGGTGATAACCATAACAATATGTTGAAAGTCTGGCAGTGCTTCTCCTCAGAACACCACTTGAGACACTGAAAATAAAGAGAAGAAAATTTCTAGATGATTTCCTGCAGGAACACATCCTTCACTGTCAAATGAAGAAAAGAAGGTAAGGTGGGTAGCTTTCTAAATCTTTCCTTTGAAATTTCTGTTGGACAAGGTGATATAAATGGAAGTTTGGGACCCGGGAGCTCCATGTTCCATGTTTCAGTCAGCCTCAAAGGAAGGCAGACACAGAAAATATGGAGAGCAGCAAAGAGACAATCCTTCCAAAAAACCCACCCCACCCAAGGCTTTTCAGAGGAGAGCTGAGGAGTGTGATGGCTGACCTAGAGCAGGTCAGTCCCAGGTGCTGTACTGGGGATTGCATTAAGCAGGGATTTAGTTGTCGACTGCAAGAGTCACTCTTCTGTTTCTCGGCACCAGTCTTCAGACTGCTTTCTGGTTACTGCTTGTTTTTTTTCTTGAAATTACTTTGATGTCTCTGGTGATTGTCTCTCTTGACACTTCCTTACACTCTGCAGACACAAGTTGTGATCTGCTTGGCAGTTCTGCAATTGCTCTGACACTTGAGAGAAGCCTTATATGCCATCAGTCACTTCCTGCTGCTTTGAATCTGCTGGCAGACCCTATGCCACTCCTATGCCACAGGCACTGTGCAACTGGCTCTATCTTCCCTGACTGGTGGTTTGGGGACCACCTGTCATAATGCCTCATTTTATTCTTTTTTTTTTGGTCAAGATTCATCACAAGATTCAAACTGTCTGCATGTTTCACATTGTGAACCATGAAACTGCCTTGAGGAACATGGGAAGACCCCAAGAATAATGCTTGTGAGCAGGGGTTGCAGATCCCCTAGCACCATGTTATTTGTCCCTGTTTCTCCCAGAACAATGTCTGAGCAAACCCTGTGAGGCTGAATGTTGTTTGTTGCTTCAGATTCAAGCTACAGGTCTGCCATGCAGGCTGTTATAAAAGCAGAGCTGAACAGGATGCAAGCCCCTGTGACACAGAAGGGATCACATCCTTGCAGTCCTGGGTCAGAGCTTGGTCTAGATGATCTTGAAGGTCTCTTCCAACCAAAGACATTCTGTGGTTCTTTCCTGATGTGACTCTCTCCATCTCCCTCAGAGTTCCATGCAGGATGAATTTGGCACTAGATGTCTGTCTGTCTTTAACCTCTACCTGGGGCTAACCCACAGCAGATGTTCTATCACCCCAGCAGAGAAGGGGGATCAGGAAAAGGGAAGGAATGCTGTGGGTTAAAATGAAAACAGATTTAGTGAAACAGCCAAACTAATTCAGAAGAGTGTGGCCAGCAGGTCAAAGGAGGTTCTTCTCCCCTTCTGCCCTAGCAAGGCCACAGCCTGAGTATTGGGTCCAGTTCTGTACTCTCCAGTTCAATCGAGACAGGGAACGACTAGAGAAGAGTCCAGCGGAGGATCCAAAGTTGTCCTGAGAACACCAACATGGACATAAACCAGTGAGTTCTGGACAGTGTGGGTAGATGGGGGAGGGAAGGCAGCTGGGATGGGCACTGAAGCACAAGAGCTGGCACAGGCAGTACAGTTGCTCACCTGGAGTTTGAGCAAGGGGAAGTAGTGCAGAAGATGAACAGCTGAAGCTGATGCCCTCACAGAAACCAAGGCTTTCCAGGAAATTTGCAAAGTTCAACTCACTTAAAATTGTTACCATTTTCCATGGCCTCTCAGAATGATTTCTGAGTAGCAAAAGCAAAGTGGCCACTTTTCACTCTCCTCCTCTGCCCAGGGCACAACACAAAACACTGTGTCCTCCCTGGCCCCTCATTACCAAGAGGCTCAGATCATTTAAAGAGGTGTTGGTATTTCTGGATTCTTAATCAAAGCCAACCTTCAAGGTGAACCTCTGAACCTCTTTAAACTTGACCATTACATCTTCTAAGTGATGCTTTAATTTTCATCTAATGCTAAGAAAAGTCTTTCATTCTCCCAGCTGGCATCAGAGATAAGGGACTAAATCCCTCAGACACGAAGACATCGAACACTTCTCTCATGTGTTACTTTAGTCTCCTGCTCGAAGTCTTTCTCTTCCTGACTGATCTTAGATATAATGCAAAATAATCATGGAGCAAAGAAAGGGAAGCAATTTAAAGGGTGGCCATGTTCTGAGCCACTGCCCTTTGTTTTCCAGCCCTCTGAGGGATGTTTGTCCTGAAAGGTTAACTCATGCTGCTAGGCCAGAGCCATGGTAGCTCAGGGAATGCTCTTAGGGATGCACTAGGAACTAGTTGTGGGTTGTAAGATGCATTTCCATGAAGTTTGGTTTTTTTTTTTCATCGGGTTGGAAGAGACCCTCAAAGGTCATCTTGTCCAGCTCCCCCACAATCAGCAGGGACATCTCTAACTAGATCAGGTTGCTCAGGGCCCCATCAAGTTTCACCTTGAATGTCTCCAGGGATGGAGCCTCCACTGCATCCCCAGGCAACCTGTTCCAGTGTTTCACCACTCTCATTGTGCAGAACTTCCTCCTTAAATCCAGCCTCAATCTCCCCTGCTCTAGTTTTGTACCATTGCCCCTTGTCCTCTCACCACAGGCCCTTGGAAACAGTCCCTCCTCAGCCTTCCTGTAGGTTCCTTCCAGATGTTGAAATGCAGCTCTATGGTCTCCCCAAAGCCTTCTTTTCAACAGCCCAAACACTCTCAGCCTGTCCTTGTGGGAGAGGTGCTCCAGCCCTCTGATCATCTTTATGGTCTTCTCTGGGGCCCTTCCAGCTGATCCATGTCCTTCTTGTGTTTGGAGTCCCAGAGGTGGACACAGTACTCCAGGTGAGTACTGACTCTCATTACTGACCCTTCTGTTCTCCCAAAGTAAAACATATCAGGATGTGTTCACTCACTATAGACTGTCCCAGCCCCATGTCACAACCTTGTGTAGAGCAGCCATGTGAGCACAAGGTTCTCGTCATGAGCTCACCAAGCCAGTGCCACCTTACCTCTCACTTTGGCCTGAGCTGGTGACCTGTTTGACTGAATATCTCTTCAGTGCCTTGCACTGGTAGCTCTCAGTTGCACCCCAGCTCTGGGAAGTGCTCATCATTGAGCCTCTCAGGCTGCTTGGACAGTCATTTTAGCACTTGGCCAAGGCCAGACTCATGACCTGCTCCCAGCTCCTCATTGCCTACAAGGTGCTCCTCCAATGACAACACCATTGGTAGAGTTCCACCACACAACAGACAGAGAAGAGAACCATGGAGACCTGCCCAGAGCTCTCTGCAGAGCTCTCTCCTTAGTGTTAGGGATGATGAGGAATGAAGTGCTGTTGGGGAGGAAGAAGGTAGCAAACAGTGGAAACCTTCTTCTCTGGGAGCCAGCAGCCACAACTGGTGTAGCTTTCTTGAACCTCAAACCTCAAGCCTTGCAGATGACCCCTTTTAGCTATTTTCATTCTGAATGAATGTCCATCAATTGGCACCAGAACTGATAAAGCTTTTGCATACTCTGAGGAGATGATGACCTTATTTGGTTTGCAGAACCTTACTCATCCTCATCTCTCCCAAGATGCACCCCAGCACAACATCGAGGTAAACAGGACAGGTGCAAACAGTGGCTTGGCCCTTCAGTGGACAGACCATCACCAGCATGGCAGAAGCCTGAAAAGCAGCTCTCAAGAACACAACTCTGATCTTGCGTCTGAGCAATAAAATCCTCCCTGTGTCCTCTTCCAGCAGAGGGGGCCAGTGACCAAGGAACCACCACCCTGCACAGCCCCTTCCAGGGCTGCAGAGACCCCTGTACTCACGGGAATGCTAACGAAACTGGAATACACAGAGCTGGGAAAAAGAACTTTGACTTTTAGCTCCATCCTTGGGAGGAGCGATTCAGCTTGTTGGCAGAGCTCAATAGAGCTGGCCAGAAAGCCCCAGCACAGGTGTTGGAGAGAAGCAGCCAAGTCCAACCAAATGGTGAGATGATGAGAAGGGTGGTGGCTCACCCCCAGAAATTTCCAGACTGCACAACTTGCTTGTAGCTCCTGGTCAGCTAAAGAACCTCTTTGTGTTCTTAACTAGCATAAGGAGTCTTCAAAGCCCTTTCATTCCGACCATGAGAAAACTTAAAGGGCCTGTTCCTCACCTGAAATGAAACTTTTCAACCTGATTAATCATCAGCAGAAAGTTGTACCTAAAATCTTTTATTTCTTTAGCAGAGAAGATGAAAATGTCCTTTTTTTTTTTTTTCTTTTCTTTTCTTTTTCCATTTGCCACATGTACTCACCTGCCCTATGAGCAGCAATGGCAAATTTTACTGCCTTTAGTGGCCACTTGGTCATAGAGAAGGCAATCTGGGCAACATCAGGCTGGAGACTGGGTTGTCTTCATAGAATCATAGAATGGCTTGTGTTGGAAGGCACCTTAAAGATCATCTAGTTCAAACCCCCTATCATGGGCAGGGGCACCTTTCACTAGATCAAGTTGCTCAAGGCCCCATCCCATCTGCCTTTGAACACTGTCAGGCTTGGAGCCTCCACAACTTCTCTGGGCAACCTCTTCCAGTGCCTTGCCACCCTCAAGGGGCAGAATGTCCTCCTGATGTCTAATCTCAATCCATCTTCTTCCACTTTGAAACCATCACCCTTTGTCCTGTCACTCCTTTTCTTTGTAAAAAGTCCCTCTGCAGCTCTCCTGTAGACCACTTCAAATACTGGAAGGCTGCTATCAGGTCTCCTCAGAGCCTTCTCTTCTCTAGGCTGAACAACCACAACCCAGAGACAGAACTCTAGGGTAAGAATTTGTCTGCTGATTTTACAGATTCACTTCTCCCAGTCGAGCTCCTCTCTGGAGTTGTAACAAATTCCTGAGGCCTCCTGGGCAGAGAGAACCTGCAGCAGGGACAGTCTGGTGGGGCAGGAACAGGAAGACATGACAGAGACAAGTAGAACTATAAGACTAAAGAGCTTCATCTGCTCAGGCAAGGCATCTGTTCTACATGAATTAATTTCTTCATCTCAGCTGGGTGACATTTTCCCACTGCAGAAGTGTCACTGAAGGCAGTGCTGTGTCGTGCTTGGCACACTCCCCAGGAGAGGAGACTGCCAGAGAGGGCTGATGACAAGGGAGGTCAGGACTGCAGGGCACTGTTGAGCCTCCAGACTGAAATCAGGGCTGTTGCAAGTCAGGGTTGAGTTTGCAGCACTGTGTAGGAGCAGCTTGTGCTCAGCCTCTGACATACAGCATGTTCTGAACAGGTTACTGAAGGACACTGACAGCACTGCTGACACAAGGAGCAGCTGTGTGAAGCCTCCACTCTGTCAGCATCTCCTCTGATTCAGGAGGTGAAGCCAAACATAGAGAGTCATGGAATCATAGAATCCTTCAGGTAGCAAAAGATCCTTTACATCATAAAGATTGGGAAAGACTTTCAAGGTCATTGAGTCCAACCCTTAACCCAGCGTTGCCAAGTCCACCACTAAACTGTGTCTCTCAGCACCACACCTCCGTGGCTCTGAAAGCCCTCCAGGGATGGTGACTCCACCACTGCTGCAGGTAGCCTGAGCCAGGCCTTAATCACTCTTTCAGTGAAGATTTTCCTCATGTCCAACCTAAACTTCCCACAGTGCAACTAGAGGCTGTTTCCTGTCATTCTGTCATTTGTTCCTTAGTAGCAAAGCCCAACTCCAGCCTGGCTTCAGCCACCTTTCAGGGAGCTGCAGAGAGCCAGAAGGTCTCCACTCAGCCTCCGTTTCTCCAGGCTGAACAACCCCAGTTCCCTCAGCTGCTCCTCACAAGATCTGTTCTCCAGAACCCTCACCAGTTTTGCTGCCCTTCTCTGAACCAGCTTCAGCTCCTCAATGTTCTTCTTGGAGTGAGGGGCCCAAAACTGAACCCAGGACTCAGGGTGCAGCCTCACCAGTGCCCAATACAGTGGCATGATAGAGACCAGGATGCTGTTGGCTTTCTTGGCCACCTGGGCACACTGCTGATCATCAAGTTGAAATATTAACCCAGCACCACCAAGTCTACCACTAAATCCTGCAGCCTGGCATAACTCCTGCAATCTCTGTGATGTGGAGATGTGGCAAGGCCAGGATCAGAAAGCTGATCCTTTGTGCACATTCCTCCCAGGCCAGAGCAGAGGAGAAATGGTTCAAGTAAAGGAAATCATAATAAAATCCAACTAAATTCCAACAAAATAGGCCTGGTAGAACATCCAGCACATGGTTGTTTGCCATGGCTTGTTACCTACTGCTCTGCTAGCAGTGCTGAGTGTGATAGATGAAGTTTGATATGCACAGTGATGGGGAGAAATTGCTGGTTGTCAGAAGAGCAGCAGCCAAGACAGCAGCTATGTTTATTGGCTTCCAAATTGTAATATAGCCTTAGTTATTAGTAAACCCAGTCTTGTCCTACATGATACTCTCTGTGGAAGCACAGGCAGTCTGCCTGAGGCTGCAGAGTCTGGAAGTTGAGAAGCTTGGGGTCTTCACCTCTGAGAGATGCCCCAGACAGGTTAATTGCTGTCAGTCAGAGCTTGTGCCACCAGCATTGTGCATGGCACTAATTACAGAATCCCAGAATCCCAGTATGGTGGGGCTTAGAAGGGACCATCCAGTCCTTATAGCAGCTTGCCCAGGATCACAATGTCCAGGTGGCTTGGGAAGCTCTCCAGAGAAGGAGACTCCACAACCTTTCTGAGCAGCCTGCTCCAGGGCATCAGCACCCTCACAGCAAGGAAGTTTCTCCTCCTGTTCAGATGGAAAGTCCTGGCTTCCACTTTGTCTCCATTGCCCCTTGCCCTACCACTGGAGGATTCATTCAGTGTGCTCCCACTGGCACATCTAGTTCTGAAAGCTGCACCCACGGTGAGCAGCTGAAGATGAAGTTGCCAAACCACTGTCCATCATATTT
>VWZE01006196.1:28720-60170 GCA_013396675.1 Eubucco bourcierii | reverse complement strand
CACTCCATTCCTCTGTCCATGTCACTGACAAAGATGACACAACTCTCTCACTACAGCACTGAACACAGCTTTAGTCAGCACATCAGCCCCTATCAGACAATGCAAAATGAGTCAGTGACTCCAGTGTAATGGGCAACAGATAGCCACTTCCAAACCCACAGGCAGAATGAGTACAAAGTAAGACGTCTTAACAACCACAGCTAAGACATCATAGAGAGGAGTTTCATCAAACTTATGCTATCCTCAGTGAAATTTGGTGTTCCACTTCTCAAATTCAAAGGTAGAAGGGTCCTGCTAAAAACCCCAGTGATAGAATCAGAAGGACTCTTAGCCTCACTGTTCGTATTTGGTCTATATGACGGAGAAATTAAATACTTCAGTATCAAGAGCTTGCATGTATACAAGTCTAGGAGGAGGGCAGATCAAGGGATTCAGCTTCTTCCCTACTGTCTACTGTAAAGATTCCTGCTAAAACAAAATAAGCTGTGCTTCTTTCATCCACTCCATGAAGACTTCTGTTTTCATCTGATTCAGAGGAGAAAGATTGTAAGTAAATGTTTTTTGACAGAGCTTTCTGACAAGGTAAAGCAGCGCTGCAGGTCTGGCATGAAGTGATCAAATGCGACTCAGATGAGTTTCCAGAGGCAAGATTTCCTTTTGATTTATCCTAAGGTTGGCTGTAATAAAAGCTGCTTCTCTTACTGGTATGTTTGGTACATAAGGAAACAATACAAATTTAGAAAGAAAATGCTTCAAATTTCAGAATAAATATTTTTAAAATAATTTACAAATGCATGTGCTTTCTTAGGAATGGTAATTTTCTCTCCGCCTAATCGTGGAGTCTGCTTCATGGAGCCAGAATGAAAAGGCAGAAATTCCACCAATAAGCCTCAGACTTAGTCTGCCAGCAAGGCTCTACATCTGACATCCTAAATTTTGACATTTTATTACTATCTGTTCTCTGACACAATAAAATGGCATGGCATAATCTGATGATTTCAAGTCAGTAGAGGATTTGGAGAGGACAGCTTTTCCTAGATCCACCATTTCGTATTGATACTGGCGTGAGAAGAGTTCACAGCAGGGACACAAAGAGTGTTTTTAAGTTACCCATTTTCAAAATAACGTGAAGCAGTGATAGTGACAAAAACAATACATTTTAAGGTGGATTTCAATTACATCTCTTCAGGAGAAGTCTCATATGTACCTTCACTACACATTTCATTTTTGCCTAGGAGGCCAATAAGAAATTAAAGAGGCTGCAGAAACAGATAGGATTTTTAAAAAGCTTTTTGCTACCCCCGTTTGTCTTCCACAATGGTTAGTGACAGAATAAGTTACCTTAGCAGCAGAGCTATGCTTTTAATGTCAAAGCTTTCATGATTAACAAAATGGGGAAGAAGAGCAATGCTTTTCTTGTTACGTGCTTGTACACAGCGCCTACCACAAAATGGGTTTGGGCACATCATAACAAAATTCAGTCTCTCATGATCTGTTAAAAATTGATTTGCATACCAAGACATCACACACTTGAAGTGTTATTTTGGTTTGAAAAGGATTACAAACATTCTCAAGCCCACTGGATAGAATCACTCCATTCTTTGTCATACTTTTCCGCCACCTGCTCTTAGCTCCCTTCAGAGACCTTTGATCTTACATTCACAGCATTTTGTATATTCATAAGATACTCTCAGTATGAAGTATTAATACAGAAGATCTGTATTAATCTGAGGTAAATGTTAATCAGACACAACATGCAAAGCTTATGTCCTTTGTATACTCAGTTTATGGAGTGCCCATAGGTTATGATTTTATTTTTCTTAGTTTTATGTGACATATTCATTTAGAAAATAGTGCCTGTGAAAATGGGGCAAGACTGGCAGCGTTGTAATGCCCTGTGAAAAGGGTCTTCTTAAGAAACACTGTGTAATTATTTAAACTGCTTAGTACATGGAACCACAGAGAACAGTCAGCTCCTAAAATTACCATCAGGAACACAATTCAGCTACTTGAAGGTCTTTGAACTGTGTTCTAATTGCCTCTTTTTGGTCATTTCTTTCACTCAAAGAATCTACAGATACATCATGAAAACACTTCAGTTTATGAAGTCACAAGTTGAGCACATTCTTTTCCTTAGAAAACAACTTGTATTTATGTTACAATATCATCCCTGAATGCACTGTGGAAACAGACTGAGAACAGTTGAACATCAATGGGAATTGCTGTTATCTCAATGGTAACAGGGTAAAATCTTAAGGAAATTTTGTTTGTACTGAGCAGTATAAACAGAAAGAGTAATTAGGGTGAAATGAGTTTTTATTAAGAGTTTTTTACACCTGTAAAACTTTACTCTGAGCTAAGCACATTCCAAGACCACCTGCCTTGCTGACTCAGCCTTTGGGATGTTACTGCGCAGTTTGTCCAGCTTCACCCTAAACTCCACAGATAAGTGGTCTGCTTCAAAAGCCAAATTAATAAAAACACTCAAGCATACTTTTTTGGAAAGAGTTTTTAGGAAAAGGGGATTTTAAGCACTTTGTGTCCTTTCAATTCTTCAAACTCAAGTGAAAATGCTCTGAAAGTTATTGGTGAAGTGAGTTTTTAGAGGAAGGGAATAAAATGATCTGAGAATACTAGAAGATTATCTACTAAACTGAACTTGCCTCAAAAAAAAAAAAACAAAAAAAAACCAAAACAACAACAAAACTATCAATGTGTGCCATAGCTTAACTCTGTTCTCACACCACATCTTTTTAATATTTGTTAAATATGCACCATGCAACACAAACATATGGTTGAGAACAGAATTTACTCCATTCAGAAAAGGTACCAGTGAAGATTTTCAGTGTCAATTACATCTATAAATAATTGACAAAACCTCATTTTCAAATAGCATTCTTACCTTCATTTACAAGAATTACAGTTTAAGAAGTTCCTATTCATATTTCACTGAAGGAGCAGTGACTTCACAGTATGGTTTTTCCCTGGAGGTGTTCAAAAGGAGGTTGGATGAAGCACTTAGTGCCATGGTTTAGTTCATTAGAAGATTTAGATGATAGGTTGGACTCTATGATCCTGGAGGTCTCTTCCAACCTGGTTAATTCTGTGATTTAGGATTATCTCAAAAGAAACACAACAAGACAAATATTTGGACTTACAGGAGCCTATGTCCAGAAAAGATGATCACCTCTGAGTAGTCCTTTCTGATGCATGCAATTACTACAACCTCCTTCCAAAGCTAAATATTATCACAGAATCACAGAATGTTAAAGGTTGGAAGGGACCTCCAGAGGTCACTGAGTCCAACCCCCTGCCAAAGCAGGATCACTCAGGGCCATCTGCACAAGAATGCATCTGGGAGGGTTTTGAAAGTCTCCAGATGAGACAAATACATAGGAACAAACAATAAGTTTCATTTGTGCAATAAAAATTTCTGCCAAGAAAGCTTAAAAGTTAAGATTTAGATACAGTGGGTGAACTAAGAAAGACACCTAACAAAGAAAAAAGGGACATTCATGGACAGAGGAACTGAGTGCACCCTCAGCAAGTTTGCAGATGACACCAGGCTGTGTGGCACAGTTGACTTGCTAGAGGGCAGGGATCCATCCAGAGGGACCTGGACAGGCTGCAGAGGTGTGCCCAGGCCAACCTCATGACGTTCAACAAGGCCAAGTGTAAGGTCCTGCACCTGGGTAGGCACAATCCCAAGCACAAATCCAGGCTGGATGGTGAATGGCTGAGAGCAGCCCTGAGGAAAAGGACCTTGGGGTCTGGGGTGATGAAAAGCTCAACATGAGCCTGCAGTGTGAGTGCAACCCAGACAGCAACTGTGTGCAGGGCTGCATCAAGAGAAGTGTGGGCAACAGGGCAAGGGAGGGGATTCTGTCCCTTTGCTCTGCTCTCTTCTGGACTCCTATCTGGAGTGCTGTGTGCAGTTCTGGAGCCCCCAGCACAGGAAGGACATGGAACTGTTGGAGTGGGTCCAGAGGAGGCCACAAGATGATCAGAGGGTTGCAGCAGCTCTGCTATGAGGACAGGCTGAGAGAGTTAGGGCTCTGCAGCCTCGAGAACAGAAGGTTTCCAGGAGATCTTGGAGTAGCCTTCCATTATCCAAAGAGGGCTACAGCAAGGCCGGGGAGGGACTGTTGACAAGGTCCTGTAATGACAGGACGAGAGGCAGTGGGCTTAAACTGGCAGAGGGGAGATTTAGACTGGATGTTAAGAAAAAGTACTTCGCAGTGAGGGCGGTGAGGCACTGGCACAGGTTGCCCAGGGAGGTTGCGGCTGCTCCCTCCCTGGAGGTGTTCAAGGCCAGGTTGGAGGAGGCCTTGAGTGACCTGTACTAGTGGGAGGTGTCCCTGCCTATGGCAGGGGGTTGGAACTAAATGATCCTTGAGGTCCCTTCCAACCTCTATACTATTCTATGATTCTATGAAATTTCTACTCAAAATATGGCAGCTGCACAGCTTCATACTTAGGAGCTGGTTTACATTTAAAATAGACAGAAATAGCGCTAAGAGGTTGTTTTGTTTTCTTTTATATCTCAGTATTTTCTTACAAAATTAACACATTAAACTGCTCCAAGCTCATTACTGAAGCACTAATAATTATTTCCTTTGAAACTAAAATCTCACAGAAACTGGGTGGAGAGGAAGAAAAAAAAAAATACACCATCTGACTCCCAGAGAAACTACAATCCTCAGAGCAGAGCTCTCACCATGCTTTCATAAACAACAGATTTGAGTGCAGCTATTGATTTACAAAAGAATTTCCCAGCTGAAGGCAAAACCTCCAGCTAGTGATTTATGACAATGGTAGGAAGTGCAGTTGGAGCTGGGGCTGCTCCCAGAATTTTTGCAAGTAAAGCAGAAAAAAAGCCTCTTTGATACAATTTGCTTATATGGACGACTGTATGATAAACACAGCATGCTCTGGCTCAACAAAAAGAGAACAAAGAGTTGGTTTAATCAAACAGGAGTCATTGGAAAACTTCATTAAGTACTTCAAATTTGAAAAATTACTTACAAGAGTAGTTAATCTTTGTTGCAGAAACAAAGAGATTCTGAAGTGCCATCACTTTCTGTCAGGGATTCATCTCTTACATTATCATTTCCCTTCTGGTTTTCATTTCTTGCACTTTCCATGGTAAATGTAAGTAGTTTGGCTAGTACTTTTTTTTTTTTTTTTTAATCCTATGGATAAAGTTGGAAGCTTTGGAAGGCAAGATTCAATTCACATGTGGATCTTGCATGTAAATGTCGACCCCAAGATCACTGCAGCTAACACTTCTTAGGATCAGAGCCCTGGTGACTGCACAGGGACTGAAATATATTTGTTATTACTGAAAACAAACATTCCAGTATGAAATTAAATAGGATATCATAAAAATACTGCATACTCAGTTGCCCCATAGGTTGAAGACTACTAGGAGAGGGGGAGTTTTGGCACAGATGATGTCTAGGAAGATTTCTTTAGGGATAGAAGCTGTTCTATTACATGATTGATTATTCTATCGAAGGAAAGAGGTAGTACCCACTCAGAAATGTAATATCCACTCACAAACATAGATGCAACCACAATAAAACAAGAGAAGTACTGGCAATAAGTTTCAGCAGACACTTTTTGTAAGATCACAGAATCATAGAATGGTAAGGTTGGAAGGAACCTCAAGGATCATCTAGTTCCAACCTCCTGCCATAGGCAGGGACATCTCCCACTAGTACAGGTCACTCAAGGCCTCCTCCAACCGGGTCTTCAACACCTCCAGGGAGGGAGCAGCCACAACCTCCATGGGCAACCTGTTCCAGTGCCTCACCACCCTCACTGGAACTAACTTCCTCCTAACATTCAACCTAATCTTCCCTCTGCAAGTTTAAACCCATTGTCCCTTGTCCTGTCATTGCAAAACCTTGTCAATAGTCCCTCCCCAGCCTTCCTGTAGGCCCCCTTCAGATACTGGAAGGTTACTTTAAGGTCTCCTCAAAGCCTTCTCTTCTCCAGACTGCAGAGGTGCTCCAGGCCTCTGAGCATCTTTGTGGCCTCCTCTGGACCCACTCCCATGTCCTTCCTGTGCTGAGGGCTCCAGAACTGCACACAGTACTCCAGGTGGAGTCTGACAAGAGCAGAGTAAAGGGGCAGAATCCCCTCCCTTGCCCTGCTGGCCACGCTGCTCTTGATGCAGCCCAGGACTCAGTGGCTGCATGCACACACTGCAGGCGCTTGTCGAGCTTTTCATCAACCCAGACCTTCATCAATCCAGACCCAGATTCTTTAGAAGAACTTACTGCAAAGGACCCTGCAGAAAACACAGAGAGTTTGTAAGATATTTAGGAATGTCCCCTTGTGAACAGAGCACTTGTTCAGTTTTTGGTTGATATTAAGGGTTTCTCTCCTGAGACTCAAAGTGATATCATCACTTAGCAGCCAAAAGATGCATCAGAACTGAACTAACGAGGTTAACTTTCTCCAAGTGTGCTAATTGAGGCTAATTGGAATATTTTACTGAGAGAAATTAAATCCTTAGCTGTGAGAAGAAAGAAAAAACCAACAGTGACCTATATCACTCACTCTTCTGCTGAGAAATGCAACTAGTTGAAATATAGCTAAGACATTCACCACTCGCACACTGCTCAGTTCTGAGTTCTGCTCCTTTCTCTCTGTTGATCTGTGGTTGCATCTGGCTTACCTCTAATCTAACCTAACCCTTTATTTCTTCTATCCTTCTTGTCATCTTTTTTTTGACATCTCACCTCAAACCTCTCCAGATTTATCATGTGAGATATACAGGGATTGATCTGGTTATTTCTGAAGGGATGGAAAGAGGTGGGGAGGAGGTTTGGGTCAGGAGCCTCCTGGTAATCTGATTGTTTTGGAGAGATTTTATGTTTCTGTATTACTTTTAACTTCTGTATAACTATAAATATTTGTGTATATTGTGTGTATACATATATATATGTTTGTAAATTGTGCTAAGCTGTAAATACAACTTTATTCCTTAACTTCCAGCCAGCTGAGTCTAGTCTGGGTGATTTCATTGTGTGTGGGGGGGTGGGTAACATCCAAACCATTACACCAAGACAGAAGTTTACAACTGAAAGAGGCAGTGACAACTCTCTCTCAGGCAAGAAGCAGCAGTAATAATATCTAATTAAATTTTGATATAAAGTTTTGTAAGAGTTTTGTAATGTAATAATACAGAAGAAATCTAATCTTGGAACTAAGATAAGATCTATCACTTGACAGGTTATAAAAGATTTTAAAAGAGCTTGACAGAAATGAGACATTATTCTTTCTAATGAATGGTGCCAACATGAATCAAGTAAATAAGTGCAGATTGCACAGCCTATAAAAAACCCCAATAAATTCTGTTAATGAAATTGTTGTAGTCAAGAAATCCCCTGGCACGTTGACTGTTCTAAATCCAAAGTGATGTTTCAAAAGCAATTACAGTAGTCAGTTCTTCATTTTCCTGTCTTGTAGTAAATCAAAGCAATGTGCTGAAAGTAAATCAGTTGCATTGCAGCTTCTCAGTGGCCAAAAAGCAACATGTGCTCCCCACTATAAACAGTTAAATCACTGACTGTTTAGCAGTGCTGAAAAGGAAAACTGTGAAGGCTTTTATCTCAGAAAGGATACTTTTAACAAAACACAGATTCACCAATGGAAGCTGGATGCTGAGATAGCAGAAGACACAAAGGGAAAAAAATATTGCCAGCAGCTGATATTTCATTGCCACAACAACCCCAAGCAACACTACAGGCTTGGGGCAGTGTGTCTGGAAAGCTGCCTGGCAGAAAGGGACCTGGGGGTTGTAACTGAATATGAGCCAGCAGTGTGCCCAGGTGGCCAAGAAAGTCAATGGCATCCTGGCTAGGATTAGAAATGCTGTGTCCAGCAGGAGTAGGGAGGTGATTGTCCCCTTGTACTCACCTCTGGTGAGTCCACACCTCAAGTGTTGTGCTCAGTTTTGACACCTCATTACAAGAAGGATGTGGAGGGAATGGCCTTAAGCTGCCACTGGGTAGGTTTAGACTGAACATTAGGAAACATTTTTCCCCAGCAAGAGTGGTCAAGCATTGGAATGAGCTGCACAGGGAGGTGGTGGAGTCACCAACCCTGGATGTGTTTAAAAGTTGTTTGAATGTGGTGCTTGGGGATATGGTGTAGGGTGAACTTTGTAGATTAGGGATAATGGTTGAACTTGGTGATCATAGAATGGTAAGGTTGGAAGTGACCTCAAGGATCATCTATTTCCAACCCCCTGCCATAGGCAGGGACACCTCCCACTAGTACAGGTTACTCAAGGCATCACCCAATCTGGCCTTGAACACCTCCAGGGAGGGAGCAGCCACAACCTTCCTGGGCAACCTGTGCCAGTATCTGATCCTGGGAGGGGTCTTTTCTAACTGGAATGTTATCAAGCACAGCCCAGTAAGCTCTACATAAAATTACATCTATGGTTGGCTATAAAAGCTGGGCACACAAGACAGTTTCCCTCTACAGGCATTGTGTAGTGCCAAGCACTCATGCCTGGCCAGGAGGCTACAGTGTACTAACACAATTGTACAGCCTCATGCCCGTGCCTGTAACAAAAATTCAGAATAACCCATTACACAACAAACTATACAGATTCCATGTCCCTGAGAAGCACTGAGGTATACAAAGTTCATAGTGACAAATCTAACTGTACAGACTCTTGATCTTGGAAGACCACCATGTGAGATAAAGCAAAAACAAGGAAGCTTGGCCCAATACTTTGTATCTGTAACCTATTATTTGCCAACTGAATGAAAACGATGCCTCATGGTTTCAAAACAGCTGTTTCAGCAGACTAGAACAAAAATGAAAAGGGGAAAGACAAAAAAAAGTCAGAAGTTTTCCAATTCTTTTTCAGCTATTCTGTAATTATTCCCTTCTTTCGAAGGAAAATCATTTGGTTCTGATTTTGATTAAGAGTTTTTAGCTGGGAACTTAGGTCAGGATGGGATTGCCTGGAGGTGGTAGAGTCACAGGCTAGCAAGGCCTCTTTAACATAAAATAATGAGGAGGAACTGGTCCCACTGTGTACTTGTGGATCTACATGGAGAAGCAACTCCTAATTGGGACAGATGCTTCTTTGACCCATATTCATAGTTCTGTGGGCAGAGCAGCAATACTATTACTAGGAGGAGAAACTGCTAAAAGGGTTTCATACTTCCTTAATAAAATCTAACTGACAAAGATTGTTTCCCTGAAAATAAACAACAGAAGATTGAGGATTTATTACTCAGTGTTCACACCATCTTTTCACCCTATGAATTAGCTGAAAAGCTGCCAGTTTTTCCACAAACTCAGAGCATACTGTGTCCACGCTCTTTGCTTTGAGTATGTGCTTGCTTTTTCCAGTAACAAACATCTACCTCTCCAGCATTTTATGCTGAGCCTTTCGCTGCAACTTCGGCTGTAAGTTTGGCTGACTTCCAGGACTATCTATTCAGCAAGTTTCAAAGCAACCCAGAATCAGCAGGCAACACGACAAGTTCTCAGCCCCTCCTTGGGCTCACACGTTGGCCTCAAACAGTTATACAAATGTAAACACAATAGCAGTTTTTTCCACTGTGCTTCTGGAGCATGCTTTCCATGTTAATGTTGTTTGTTAGCCATTGCCTGCTCTGCAACGTGAGCCACTGCACAGAAAGGGTGAACATCAGGGGGATTCGCTTGGAAACCGCACTCCTAGGAGTGCGCAACTAGGAGTTGCTCCTCCATGTAGATCCACACATATATAGTGGGACCACTCCCTTGTTGAGTATTTTGTACTAAGGAGACCCCATTGGCCTCTGACTCTAGCACAGTATCACCAAGGTTGGAAGAGACCTCAAAGCTCATCAAGTCCAACCCATTACCACAGATCTCAAGACCAGACCATGGCACCAAGTGCCACATCCAAACCAGTCTTGAACACCTCCAGGGACGGTGACTCCACCACCTCCCTGGGCAGTCCATTCCAGCAGTCAATGACTCAGTGAAGAACTTTCTCCTCACCTCCAGCCTAAACTTCCCCTGGCACAGCTTGAGACTGTGTCCTCTTGGTTCTCTCACTGTTTGCCTGAGAGAAGAAAGCACCCTCCTCCTGGCTACAACCACCCTTCAGGTAGTTGTAGACAGCAAGAAGGTCCCCCCTGAGCCTCCTCTTCTCCAGGCTAAACAATCCCAGCTCCCTCAGCCTCTCTCCATAGGGCTGTGCTCCAGGCCTCTCCCCAGCCTCGTTGCCCTTCTCTGGACACACTCAAGCACCTCAATGTCCTTCTTCAATGGAGGGGCCCAGAACTGGACACAGGACTCAAGGTGTGGCCTAAGCAGTGCAGAGTCCAGGGGGAGAATGAGCTCCCTGCTCCTGCTGGCCACACTATTGCTGATGCAGGCCAGGATGCCATTGGCCTTCTTGGCCACCTGGGCACACTGCTGGCTCATGTTCAGGCGGGTGTCAATCAGCACCCCCAGATCCCTTTCTGTTTGGCTGCTCTCCAGCCACTCCCACCCCAGCCTGTAGCTCTGCATGGGGTTGTTGTGGCCAAAGTGCAGCACCTGGCACTTGCATTTGTTGAGCTCCATCCCCTTGGACGCTGCCCATTTGTGCAGGCGGTCGAGGTCCCGCTGCAGAGCCCTTCTGCCCTCCAACCCAGCAACATCAGCCCCCAGCTTGGTGTCAGCTGCAAACTTGCTGATGACCACCTCTATGCCCTCATCCAGATCATCACTGAAGATGTTACAGAGGATGGGGCCCAGCACTGATCCCTGGGGCACACCGCTAGTGCCCGGCCTCCAGCTGCATGTGGCACCATTCACCACCACTCTCTGGGCTCGGCCCTCCAGCCAGTTCCTAACCCAGCGCAGAGTGTTGGCATCCAAGCCACGAGCTGACAGCTTAGCCAGCAGTTTGCTGTGGGGGACAGTGTCAAAGGCCCTGCTCAAGTCCAGCACGTTCAAGCAATGCCTTCCTTACCTAAGTTCCCCGTTAAAAAAGACAAACTCTTAATCAAAATGAGAGTGGTCTACAGCAAAGATCTAGCGAAGATGTCTTGTCTTTGAATCACGTTACAGAGATTTTAATACATACACCAAGTATTCCTGTTGGAGTCAAGGCTGAATTTTTACTTCAGCAAAAAGGGAAAAGCATAAGAGATGTGGGCTGTCACTTGGTCCACAGAGGAGACAGCCAGTTTAAAGCCTATTCTGGGGAGAGCCCTTCAGACAACCACATGAGTGCATCAGGGATGTCCTCGCTGTAGAAAAGTGCAAGAGCATAGCACCTAATGAAAGACAGACATGATTGATGACACAAAGCTAGGTAGAGTGGCTGACACACCAGGGGGCTGTGCTGCCATTCAGCTAAACTTTGACAGCCTGGAGAGTTGGGCAGGGAGAAACTCAATGAACTTCAACAAGGGCAAGGGTAGAGTCTTGCACCTGAGACAGAACAACTCCAGGCATCAGTATAGGTTGGGGACTGACCTGCCAGAGAGCAATGAAGTGGAAAATTACTTGGAAGTAGTGGATGGAAGGTTGACCATGAGTCAACAATATGCCCTTATGGCCAAGAAGGCCAATGCCATCCTGGGATGTATTAGAAGGGCTGTGGCTAGTAGACTGAAGGAGGTTCTCCCACCCCTCTGCTCTGCCCTGATGAGGCCATGTCTGGAGTATTGTGTCTGGGCCACTCAGTTAAAGAAGGACCTCAGGGAACTGCTTGAGAGAATCCATCAAAGAGCCACAAGGATGATGAAGGGAGTGGAACAGTTTTCTTAAAAAGAAAACCTGAGGGAGTTGGGGCTCTTCAGCTTGGAGAGGAGGAGACTGAGACATCACCTCATCAATGGTTATAAAGATGTAAAAGATAAATGCCAAGAGAATGGAGGCAGGCTCTGCTTGGTGATGCCCGATAACAGGCCAAGGGGCAGTGGGTGGAAGGTAAGGCATAGGAAGTTTCATTTAAACATGAGGAGAAAAAAAAAATCACAATGAGGGTGACAGAACCGTGGAACAGTCTGCCATGGGGGATTGTGTAGTCTCCTTTTCTGAAGAGATGAAAAATCTGCCTGAATGTGTTCCTGTGTGATCTGGTCTAAGTGATCCTGCTCTAGCAGGTGTGTTTGACTGGATGAGCTTTCGTGGTCCCTTCTAGCCCCTGACATTCTGTGATTTAAAAAAAATCACAGAGATACAGGCAAATATAGGTAAACCCCTACCTTTCCACAATAAACTTTCACCTTACTTAAACAAAAGTACAATATTTTCTCCTCTTTTGTGAGTACAGATTTCTAGGCACTTGTGAAACTGCTGTCAACTGATCAAAACACTGAGATTCTATTTTCACAATATATGACAGAAGAAATAATGATCTCTTTTTTTTTATGGCACAGGCCAACCCAAGAAGCTGTAGAGCAGCAAAGCACGCCTTTCTGGGGATTTCCAAAACCTGGTGATATTGATTCTCTGTTTTGTTTGCCTAATCGCTAGTAATGAAACTACAAATACACACTTTACATTTAGTGACACTTAGGTACATTTTACACCAGGAAATCAGAATTCCACAGCTCACCCTCTAATCTTAAAACGTGGCTAAATTAATCACAAAACCAACTTATTGAAAAAGTGCAACTTAAATAGACTTTGAAAATAATTCATAAAATCATAGAATGGTTTAGGTTGAAAAGGATCTCAAAGCTCATCCAGTTCCAACCCCCTGCCATAGGCAGGGACACCTCCCACTAGAAGAGGAAGCTCAAGACCTCATCCAATCTACCTTTGAACACCTCCAGGGAGAGAGCAGCCACAACCTCCCTGGGCAACCTGTGCCAGTGTTTCACCACCCTCACTGCAAAGAGCTTCTTCCTAACATCTAATTTAAATCTCCCCCCCTTCCAGTTCAAACCCATTGCCCCTTGTCCTGGCATTGCAAGACTTTGTAAATAGTTCCTCCTCAGCCCTCTTGTAGCCCCCTTCAGATGCTGGAAGGCCACTCCAAGGTCTCCTGGAAGCCTTCTCTTCTCCAGGCTGCAGAAGCCTAACTCTCTCAATCTGTCCTCATAGCAGACCTGCTCCAGCCCTCTGAGCATCTTGGTGGCCTCCTCTGGACTCGCTCCAACAGTTCCATGTCCTTGTGATTGGGGCTCCAAAACTGTACACAGGACTTCAAATGAGGTCTCAGGGTAAAGGGGCAGAATCTCCTCCCTTGCCCTGCTGGTCACGCTGCTCTTGCTGCAGTTCAGCATACAGTTGCTGTCTGGGATGCACATGCACACTGCTGGCTCATGTTGAGCTTTTCCTTAAGACCCTCCGAGATCCCCAGGTCCTTTTCCTCAGGGCTGTTCTCAGCCATTTGCCATCCAGCCTGGAGCTGCGCTTGAGATTGCACTGACCCAGGTGCAGGACCTTACACTTGGCCTTGCTGAATTTCATGAGATTGACCTGGGCGCACCTGTCCAGGTCCCTCTGGATGGATCCCTACCCTCTAGCAAGTCAACACTTAACTATGTGAAGTTTTCACAGTTCAAATTCCTGTTAAATCTACTGAGTTTCTAATTTATCACAGTATCACAATATCGCAAGAGTTGGAAGAGACCTCAGAGATCATCAAGTCCAACCCATCACCACAGCCCTCAAGACTAGACCATGGCACTAAGTGCCATGTCCAAACGTGCCTTGAACGCCTCCAGGGACGGTGACTCCACCACCTCCCTGGGCAGCCCATTCCAGTGACAAATTACTCTCTCAGTGAAGAACTTCCTCCTCACCTCCAGCCTAAACTTGCCCTGGCGTAGCCTGAGACTGTGTCCTCTTGTTCTATTTACTAGCATTACATTTAGTATGGCTAGGGTAAAAATCCTTTACCAGTGGGAAGTAAAATCATCTGCCACCTAGGGAAATGTGCAGTGAAATTAAGATCTCTGAAACACAAACACACAGTCAGATCCTATCATCACCTCCAACTCCACTGTGTTTTCATGACTTGGGAAAGCTTCCTCTATTTCCGTCAGCATATACCAACAGATTGTTGGTTTGTGTTTGGTTGGGGTTTTGTTTGTTGGGTTTTTGAGTTTTTTTTAATTTCTGCAGTGAAATATCTTTGTAAGTTTTTTTTCCTCTTTCACACAACGGGATTTTTCTTTTGTTTCCTGGATATATAAAGACGAGGAGGTTCTACGTAATCTTAAGGAATAGATCAACCAACATATTTTAAACTGATGCATGTTCCCCTCTGTTTCTAACAACCATTTGAGTTTTAGCTAATTCCATAGCTAATGTAACAAATGAAAATTTGGTAAGTGAATGGTTGCATCCTGCCTGAAGAGACTTCTTGGGCTGCTGTGACTGTGATCACAGCTTTCTCAAAGGCTTTGCAACATGTATCTCACATGCTGAGATTTCTTTTTCCTCCCTTACATTTGATCCAGAAGTCTCAATTCACAAAATATCATAGCCAGTGTTGCAAGAGACACACAAACAAGGATTCTTGAACAGAGCAGGTCATATTAAGTAGGACTTCTAATTCTGTACTTGTCTTCAGGCTCAAATACACATTTAACTAACAGATGCTGGATTGCCCAACCACCCTCTCTTCAAGAACAAACACAGATTGATAGTCATTTCTGCAGGTGCAATACCCTAAGTGTCAGCCAAATGAAAATTCAGTTTTTGTTATTTTCAACACAAAAGGAAGTTCTAATAATGTTGTGCCTATCATCAACTCACAAAAAAAAGGAAAAAAATCAATTCAACTGACTGTCTTCAACAAAATTAATATTTTTTGATGCTTTCTGTAATAACAGATGTGTCTTTACCAGCGTGTCCATCAAGTATTATAGACTGACAGTTTCTTGTGGTTTGCAGAAGCCTTCATTTCCTCAAAACTTCAGCTTCCATTCTAAAAATTAACCCAACACAATCTAAGTTGTTTCCCTTTCTGTTCCAAATGTACTGGTTTTCCATTAAAAGGAGAATCTAATTGCAGTTTATTTTTAATCTAGAATCAAAAGTCAGCACTGTAGTGCAAATATTTCAGCTGTAAAAGCTAACCAGAGTAATCCAGGTTTTATCTCAATGCTCAAATATCACTTACCTTAGAAATCTCTTTTTTTTTTCAGGCTTTAAAAACTTAATACATTGCGCAGAAACTGCCTCTTCTTTTTAAATGACAGAAACTCCTCTTTTTCAGAAAAATAGTTCACAATAGCTGAGTTCCTGGAACTCAAGAAACACTTTTAAAAGTGCTGTCCAAGTTTTCACCACTTTACTCCAAGCTTTATTTTACTACAAACCACAGCAAATGAAAGAGAAATACTTGGAGAACACATACACAGAGACACACAACATACACACACGCTCTGTCGCGCAACAACCAGTGTCGGAAATAGTTAAGGAAGCTTCTAATGAAAGAGTTAAAAACAAAGATGAAGATGATGATAGGTTTTGGTTTTTTTTTTTAATAATGAAAAGCTGAGAAAGGGTCTTGATTCTTTGGCTTTGCTACAAGTGACACTCCCCTTCTCAGTTTATGTAATAAGCAAGTGACCGTTACGAAAGCTTCAGCCGTGTCAGGCTGCAAAACTGAGGTCATACCATTATACTGAAGCCACAGATTTCCCTTTCAAACAGGGTGCAAACAATGAGGACATGCTGCTTGTTAGCAAGTTACTCCCTTCACACAGCAGAGCTAATATGTCGAGGTGAGTAGTTTGTGACCTTCAATATTTATTGAAAAACACCAGAACTTTCCTGTGAATCAGAGTCACATGAAGAGCGCTTTAAGAAAAGCGCCACGTCTGGCACGCACGCACGGCCTCCCAACCAACAATAGCTCTGCTTTTGGCTTTTCTTATTCACAAGGTTCTCAGAGCAATGCTGTATTAAGCAGGCCAACCAAAAGAGTGACACTATGCTGTAAAAAAGAAGCGTTTCATGTCTGTGGTGGAAAACAAGACTTGCCTGGACTCCATGGTCAATAGAGAACATTGGAAAAATAGCCTGAAGTTTTACTAGCTGTAAAGCAGCACACTTGAAATGTAACAGTTTAACAAAGAAGTTCCACATTTTCTCACATCTTTTCACTTTTTTGTTTTTTGAGGTTTTTTGAGTATGGCTAATTTGTTTTCTCCTGTTGAGGCAAACCAGTCTCTTTCTCTTTTCTGCTTGCCTCAAGTGAACTGCAATAACTAAATAAAACCATCCATTTTAAACTGCCTTGTTCCCCACACACATCCATAGAATCATAGGATGATTTAGACTGGAAGGGACCTCAAAGCTCATTCAGTTCTAACCCCTCACCATGGGCAGGGACATCTTCCACTAGAGCAGGTCACTCAAGGCCTTGTCCAACCTGGTCTTGAACACTTCCAGGGAGGGAGCAGCCACAACCTCCCCTGGGCAACCTGTGTCTGTGTTTCACTACTCTCACTGGAAAGAACTTTTTCATAACATCCAATTTAAATCTACCCTCTGCCAGTTTAAACCACTACCCCTCATCCTGTCCTTACAAGACTTTGCAAATAGTCACTCCCCAGCCCCCCCAACCCAGACCCTGGAAGGCCACTCCAAGGTCTCCTCAAAGTCTTCCCCTCTCCAGGCTGCAGAGCCCCAACTCTCACAGCCTGTCCTCATAGCAGAGCTGCTGCAGCCCTCTGAGCATCCCCAAGGCCTCTGGACTCTGGACTCGCTCCAACAGTTCCATGTCCTTCTTGTGCTAAGGGCTCCATCAAATTAAGATCTCTATGTGTATTAATCCCATGCCAGATTAAGAAAAAAGCAACCACAGTTGTTCCTGGGACACATGAAACCATAAATAACATCCCTGGATACCTGTCTAGTATCAGGTATTTGGAAACATTCTGGCACAAAAGTCAATGCTGACACAGTTCATGAGGCTTCACCAAAGAAGCTGGATTAATTCACAGCAACTGTGGATTTGCTCTCTCAAAGAATCCACAGTGCCTCCAATTCCTCAAATCATGCAACATGTCCTAGCCCTTCTTACCCCTTCACAGCAATTCTTGAGGGAATTGCCTGAGCTGCTGGAGCTGCAAATCTGAACCCACTGGAAGTCAAAAAAACAAGACAAGAGAAACCTCTCCTATAAATAATTTAATCTTGATATTAAAATTTGCATAACTTCCATATGGGAACCCATAGTATACAATCACTTTTTTAAAAAAAACTTCATTTTTCCCAGATAATAAATTCCATGGTAAAAATTACTTTGATGGGATAATAACTGAGTAACTAATTCTGTAGATGCATTGATTGTGATTAAAAAGGGGAGAAAAGCTCTGCAGAAGTAAGAAATACTTGACTATGGAGGAGAAGTGGCAATTCATGAAGAACGGTCAATTTTTAAAATAATTTTGTCCTTTCCATACATTGTGCAGTCACCAGTGGAAAATTCCTACTATTTCTGAAGTTGAAAGGCTATAAATCAAACAAAATAGGAAACATCTCCTCAAGCCCTCAACAAATAGGGTACAGCTGCAATAACATTACTGTGGATTGAGAGTTTGGGTATATTCTTTCTGCAAACACCTTAAACCATTAACAGCCTTCATTCTAATTGTGTTTTACTGTGCAATAATAAATTCTTGTTCTACTTGGCAGCTCCAAAGTTTAAGCTGAAAATTATTCAGTATTTTTTAGCACTGTTTACATTTAATTTTAGACTAGCTAAGATTGGTTGTGTGACCCTAGTCCCAGGTCAAATAACAGACCTTTTACCATGTTATGTGATTTAAAGCAAAGTACCATCTGAGCTAAAATAAGGAAGCTGTAAAGGAAAGAGGAAGCAGGTTCAGGCACCCTCTAACACAAGTGATTGTAATAAATCAGCTGGACAGAAAAGTAAGGGGGGGAATCTTCATAAGATACAGGCAGGATGTTTGTCAAGTTTAACAAAATGATGCCCAGTTAATGCATTAGCAGTTTTTCCCCTGTGCAGTTTAATTCTTATTTTTAACAGGTTTATACTTAGAAAACCAGCTGATGATTATGTCTTTTCCATCAGTGCTTGAAACTAAAGATCAAAGAGCAAGTGAGAGGCTTTTGTCATTTGAAACTTATCCCAGCAATCATCAGCGCTCAGCTGCCACTAAAGCACAACAAAATGTCATCCCAAAGCCAAACTAAGATTTCCGAGTGGTTTAATTGGGGAAAGAATGAACATTTAGTTCCACAGAGATTTCACCTGGAATGAGGAATAAACAAACGAGAGAGGAGAGACATACATCAGCTACAGTATAATTCTCATGGTCACGGCTTTAAGGATCTTATAGAATCATAGAATGGTTTAGGTTGGAAGGGACCTCAAGGATCATCTAGTTCCAATCCCCTGCCATAGGCAGGGACACCTCCCACTAGCACAAGGTTACTCATCCAACCTGGTCTTGAACACCTCCAGGGAGGGAGCAGCCACAACCTCCCTGGGCAACCTGTGCCAGTGTCTCACCACCCTCACTGCAAACAACTTCCTCCTAACATCCAGTCTAAATCTCCCCTCTGCCAGTTCAAACCCATTGCCCCTCATCCTATCATTGCAAGATCTTGTCAATAGTCTCTCCCCAGCCTTCCTGTAGGCTCCCTTCAGATACTGGAAGGCTACTCTAAGATCTCCTGGAAGCCTTCTCTTCTCCAGGCTGCAGAGCCCCAACTCTTGTAGCCTGTCCTCACAGCAGAGTTGCTCCAGCCCTCTGATCATCATCATGGCCCTCCTCTGGACCTGCTCCAACACTTCAATGTACTTCCTGTGCTGAGGGCTCCAGAACTGCACACAGTACTCCAGATGGGGTCTGAGGAGAGCAGAGCAAAAGGGGCAGAATCACCTCCCTTGCCCTGCTGGCCACACTGCTCTTGATGCAGCCCAGCACTCAGTTGCTGTCTGGGCTGCATTCACACTGCAGGCTCATGTTGAGCTTTTCATCAACCCAGACCCCAAGGTCCTTTTCCTCAGGGCTTCTCTCCAGCCATTCACCACCCAGCCTGTATTTGTGCTTGGGATTGTGCCTACCCAGGTGCAGGACCTTACACTTGGCCTTGTTGAATGTAATGAATTATTGTATCCGCTACCTCATAGAAACACTGCGGGTATGCTACTGGGGGTGATATTTGTCACTGAACACTTCTCTATGCCAATGTAGATTCTTTCCACATACAATGACCAAAGCTGTAAAACCTAAAATGAAAACTTAGATTTTAGGCCCTCTAATTCTACTTCTTTTTTCCTCACAATTTGATATACAACTTTGCTACAGGCCATTCTTGAACATCAGGCTGTTGCAACAGTCTTCTGTTTTCATAAAACTCCTGAAACGTACTATGGGAGTATTAAAAAGAGAGAGCTTTGCAACAAGACAGAGAACTCAAAACTGAACAAATTCGTCAACTCTATTCTGAGACAACCTAGTAAGAGCCAAGCTGCCAAGCACTTTGTGCTGTGAAGCCTGTCGATTAATTTGCATCTTCTTTTTTCACACTCTAATGACCATTCACCTTTATATTTACGAGTCTAGCAACATGATTTGCATTCATTTTATTCATGACACATCTCATAGGAGACAGTATGGATAAAAACATAGCCAAAAAAGGAGATACTTCAGAAATTATTGAATCCAAAACACGTGCAAATAAAATACATTGGCAGACACACATTGTTGCAAAGCACAATTTTTACTACAGGTCTCTAGAGCATTCAAACACTCTGAAATGCATGAATCTTCTGTAAGTTACTCTCTAGGAAGCAGCTGCCAGATGAGTGCTGTGCATATCTAAACGTTGGTTTTTCACGTCACAACCATCTATGATTGTATAAATACTGTAAAGCTCTACAAAATAGGTGCATTTTTTTTTTATGCTCAGAAGACTGACACAGACAGGCTACACATCCAAAATAAATTCATGTGGGAAATCTTTGGAGATGTCAGTCCAGCATGGTTGATGCATATGTGTTGGTGCTTAAAGGTTCAAATTCAAAGCAGCAGGTGGTCACAAATGGAGTTCCTCATTATTAAGGCACAGTAATATTCAATATAGAACCATAGAGTGGTTTAGGTTGGAAGTGACCTCAAAGGTCATCTAGTTCCAACCTCCTGCCATAGGCAGGGACACCTCCCACTAGAATAGATCACTTAAGGTCTCATCCACCCTGACCTTGAACATCTCCAGGGAGGGAGCATCCACAACCTCCCTGGGCAACCTGTGCCAGTGTCTCACCACCCTTACAGTAAAGAACATCTTCCTAATAGCTGGTTTAAATCTTCCCTCTTTCACTTATCTTTATAACTGATTGGGATGATGGAACAGATGCATACTTACTAAGTCTGAGAATGACACCAATGTGACAGTTAGATACAGCAGAAGCAAGAGCCACCTTAGGAAGAGAGGGTAGAGGCTACCAGACAGGACTGAAAAACCCACGAGGTTTAAGAAAGATAAATGTAAAGTCTTGCACATGGAATGGAATAAATCCAAACAGCAACACAGGTCAGGATCTCACTAGCTAGTGTGTGGCTCTGGGAGTATGGGTTACAGCAGTGGTCATGAAGGCAAGCCATGTCCTGGGCTACATTACTAAAAGTTTAGACAGTAGATCAAGGGTTGTCATGATCTTGCTTTTCCAAACCTGGAGTGCTGCAACACGTTTAAGTTCTCCCATTTCAACAGAGACACAAACTGAAAACCAAGAGAGCCACCAAGATAAGACAGTCGGAGAATGTGAGGCATGAAGAAATGGTCAAGGAGATGGGTTTGCTCAGTCAAAAGAGGAGAAAGTTTGAGGGATCTAATAGCCTTGAAATACTTAACAGGTAGCTACAGAGAAAATAGTAATACTGTCTTCAGAGGGATGAATGGTGACAGGACAAGAGGAAATGGGCACAAGTTTTCAAGAGGAAATCCACGTGGGGGGAAGAAACAAATTCTTCAGTATGGGAAGAATTTGACGTTGCAAAAGATTGCGCAGAACAGTGAAGGATTGCCTACAATACAAGCTGTACCCCATAGAAAGCCTCTATCTTGTTCCAGTTCTCACTCTTACCAAAATTCTTAATGGTTTTAAAATTTAAAAAAAATAAAATACAAAAACCAACAAAACCCACCAACACTGAAACAGGTAATTTCTAAATACTGTTTTACAATTTAGTGTGGCTGCCTACAAGGGGAATGTTAATTCTGTATTTATGTGTTTAAAATGCAACCTTATTCTCCACAGAATTAATGGAATGGATCAAAATTTCAATTGAAATGCAGCATTAAAGTATTTCACCAATAAATTTTCCCAAATGGTTTCTATAAGCAACAGTCACAGGAAATTCATTCAACAAACAATTCAAACTCTAAGTTGAACTTTCCCCCCCACCTAAATAATACATCCCTAGGCTTTTTAGGTGTTTGAAAGCCATCTGTGAGGAGAATTTTGTCTATGAGAAGCTATTAATGTGCTGGCAACAAGCAGCGTGGCTCATAAATTAAACTGCATGTCATGAAGTCCGTCTCTTTTTATCAGCATCCATTAAAGTAACATTTATTTCAATCATATAGTAACAGCTTAACAAGATGAAATAAATTAATGTCAAAAGAAGAAAAGAGATGAACTCTGCTGGAAGCATTTCAAATGCACTTGTTTGGACACACGTAGAAAGAATCTCCATTGTACTGAGTGCTGGGGAAATCCATTACTAAGATGACTTCCACAAGACTGGCCTGACCTACAGCCTATTTAAATCCTTTTATTGACAGCTTGCACACCTGATTAGTGCTGTATGTACTTCTGTCTACTTTGTCAAACACTCCAGTTCCCCCCTACCTTACCAAGCATCTGGTAGTTACTCAAGGAAGTTATACTCAAATGTAAAGAAATACTCTGCTTTAACATTTTCCAGGACAGTCACTTACCCAACCTCAACAAGACTTTACATTCTTAGATATCCAGACTTTTAGTGTGATATTTTGTTTATAATATGGTAACTTAAAAAAAAAAAATCAAGAAAAATGAGCAAATAATCAAAGAGGGAAAGCTTCAATAGCGTTCTAATTATTATTTGGAGTTGACCATGAGCCAGCAATGTGCTCTTGTGGCCAGGAGGACCAATGCCATTCTGACGTGTATTAGAAGGATTGTGGCTAATAGGTTGAGAGAGGCTCTCCTGCCCCTCTACGCTGCCCTGTTGAGGTCACATCTGGAGTATTGCGTCCAGTTCTGAGCCTCTCATTTCAAGAAAGACCTCAGACAACTGCTTAGTGAGTCCAGAGCAGAGCCACAAAGATGATGAAGGGAATGGAACATCTCTCTTACAAGGAGTGCCTGAGAGAGCTGAGGCTCTTTAGCTTGGAGGAGACTGAGAGGTGACCTCATCAATGTTTATAAAGATGTGCAGAGTGAGTGCCGGGAGGATGGAGCCAGGCTCTGCTCAGTGATGCCCAATGACAGGACAAAGGGCAATGGGGGGAAGTCGGGGCATAGGAAATTTCATTTAAATGTGAGGAGGAAATTTTTTCTCTGCAAGGGCTACAGAAGACTGGAACAGGCTGTCTGGGAGGCTGTGGAGTCTCCTTCTCTGTAGATATTCAAGGTCTCCCTGGATGTGTTCCTGTGTGAACCTGTGAAGATTTAGATGATCCTGCTCTAGTAGGAGGGGTGGACTGGGTGAGTTTTTGAGGTCCCTTCCAGCTCCTGGCATCCGGTGAAATGTTTTCATACCATTTTTTCTTAGTTCGTTTTGCTAAGTATCACACTGCCTTCGACTCGGTCTCCAACATCCCCAACGGGGTCACTGCACCACACTGCCTTCCACTCGGTCTCCAACATCCCGAACAGGGTCACTGCACCACACTGCCTTCGACTGTCTCCAACATCCATAACAGGGTCACTGCACCACACTGCCTTCGACTTTGTCTCTAATATCCATAACAATGTCACTGCATCACACTGCCTTCGACTTTGTCTCTAATATCCATAACAATGTCACTGTTGGGGGTTGAGATTCTTCAAATCTCATTTCACTTGGTTCTGAACTCAGGATGATACCAAACAACATATTTCCAATTCTTCAGTTAGGTTTTCCGGAAACTGTTTCTGACTCTCAGATTCATGCCATCTTCAGATTCAGTTTCTATCTGATTCAAGTAGGAAAACCACAAGAGCAGAAACCCAGATTGAAAACAAAGATGAAAAAAGTGCCAGTTGCAGTGACTAAGCACACATCAATGTACACTATTGATTTGAATTGTCATAATTAGTCTAACATCAATAAGATGCATGAAAGGGCAAAGTTAGAGCTCTGCATTTAGTAAGATAGGGAGGGAGACTATACAGAGATCCATCAGGTCATTGTGTCTTGTCTCCTGTAAACAATCATTAATATTTATTCCTATTCTCTATGTTTTCATGGTGCATCTTAAAAGGAAGTTGTGAGTTTCTCTCCACTATTTAGACACAGATAGAAAATTTATTCATGGCTGATTTATACAGGTATATGACTTTCTACCAACATGTAATTTAGCTTAGATAAAGCTACTCCTAATAGCTACATGAAGGAAGAAAGAGATGTAGAGTAACAGGGAAAGGGAAAAATCAGCCTGCCTTTTTTCCTAGGTTTAAGCTTTGTTTGCCTCCCTTTGTAAGCTAAAAAACAGGAGATGCCATAAAACAGAACCTTTAAATGAATTTGACAAACCCATAAAAAAAAAAAAAAAAAAAAAAAAAGGCACTGCTATCACATTTTGAAGCTGTGAAGTAAATGACCTAAAAACTTCAGTAGCAGCCTAAAGGATGGGAAAGAGCAAAGTCTGTAAGAGCAAAATGCAACCATGAGGGTGGTTTCCTCTGATGAACAGAGAGGACTCATTTCTCTGATGAGAGTACTCAGAAACACTTTTACCAAACAGAATATACAGTCCAGATGTCTTATATCTGCAAAATTTAAAGAATTATTTACAGAAACAAGACCTTTGAGCCTTAGTGTACTGAGCTTAATAATGCACAGTGAACCAGTAGCCCAGGTTATCAGCTGGGCAATTTTGGATTAATGAGGGTTAAAGTGACTTCTGACTTCTGCATTAATCATAGAATAGTAAGGTTGGAAGGAACTTCAAGGATCATCTAGTTCCAATCCCCTGTCATAGGCAGGGACATTTCCCACTAGTACAGCTCACTCAAGGCCTCGTCCAACCTGGTCTTGAATACCTCCAGAGAGGAAGGAGCCACAACCTCCCTGGGCAGCCTGTTCCAGTGCCTCACCACCCTCACTGTATTAAGTTTATTCTGTGTTCCTTTCAAACAACATGCAGAGTATAACCAAAATTCATCTGAATTCCTAAAGCTAAGTAAAGTAATAACAAGAAAACATACCTAATATCTGAGAGACCCTTCCCAGACATATAATGACTTGAGTGAAATAGGGGTGCAGTATTGCTTTCAGTGTCTGTCCAAGTGGGAATGCTGGACTGTTGCATCAGTTTCGAGTCTGAACCGCTCTGAACTACTGTTCCAGTAATTTTCATGCAGAAACCATGTGTGACTTCTCATGCTAAGTTGTAACAGATTTAATGTCATTTTAAAGGGCCTTTATCCTGTCTCACATCTGTCAGATTAAACAATGTTCCATTCATAAAAAATCCATCTTTCTGCATTCCCAGGCTTCAGATTTCTTCTTGCCTTACTCCCACATCTGAGTACTCCTCTTTTCAAATCTTAACAGTGAGAGTTCAAGTTATACTTTGTCTTTCCAGTTAAGAGCAGCAGAGTAGGATTCAATGTGTAAGCAAATCAGCAACATCCTTTAAAAGTAACTGATACTAAACAAATCACTACTTCTGCTTGCCAAAGTATCACTGCATATTAATTCCTATGCCCCTGCCGGCTACATATGTGCATTCCTAAAAACCATGCATGTGCCCCGTTTACATTCTGAATACAGATAAGGACACAGGGACATCACTGAATAATGATTTGAACACTTGTTTAGTCTGAGGTGTAAAGCCACAATTCAGTAGCTCAATAATTCACCACCAAACACTTCGCCACAGAAGAACTCATCTAGATGAGGGTGTCTCTGCTTACTGCAGGGTGTTTGGATAAGATAACCTTTAAAGATCCTTTCCATCTCAATGTATTCTATTATTCTGACTGCAGAAATTTAACATAAACCAGTTATGATTTTAACTAGTCACTAAGCAGAGTTTAAAAGCTCCTCAGCATTTGTATTCCTTCAGGAGACACTCGTTTCTCTTTCCTTGAAAGAGTTGTCAGAAGCTCTCTTTGCCTGTACACAATTGCAGGGGTACAGCAAGCCTCCCATTTGGGTACATGTAGCTCTGCCAGCTAAAATGAAGACTCACATGCCCCTCTGCTTTCAGAACCTCTTGATTCTTTTTTGATAAAGCCACAAGAAGCAAGGATTGTTGGTAATTTTTTCTATTTTCACTTGTAGCTAAATAAAATGTTAAGTAACATGCTGGTATGTTCTATCATCTAGGACACCAAATAATTATCTCTAGGAAAAACTGAAACTGGGTTGCATCAACAAGACCAGCAGCAGCAGAGATATCCCACTCTACTCAGTAGTTTTCAGAGCACATCTGGAGCTCTGTGTACAGTTTTGGTCCTCACTGCACGGAAGGATTTGGATAGTCTAGAAAGTGTCCAGAGAAGGGTCACAAGAACGATCAGAGGACTGGCAGACCTGCCATATGAGGAAAGGCTGCAAGAGACGGGTTTCTTCAGCCTTGAGAAGAGAAGGTTTAGAGGAGTTCTTATTATCATATTTAAGTACATAAAGAGTGGCCACTAAGAGGATGGAGACTCCATTCTCGTAAGGAGTCACATGGAAAAGAAGAGAGCTAATGGGTACAAAATTACTGTTGGGGAGATTCCCACTGGACTACAAATGAAATTTTTTCACTGTGAGAACAGTCAGACATCGGAATCATCTCCCCAGAAAATGATGGATTCCCTCACTTCAGTCAGTTTTACAACTCAGCTTGACAAGATGCTGGGCCAGCTCATTTAAACTCCACTGTCACCTAGAAAGGTTGGGCCAGATGATCTTTAGGGTACCTTCCAACTTGGCATTCTGTGATTATGTTCTCCTATCACTACAGTGGTAACTAGATTACCTTACAGATTGATAGTGAAGGTTTTTCTAAAGAGATTGACTTGTGATCAGTTTAATTTACCCTGCCTGGACAGGCACTGACAGGGTAAAGATTTTTTCTGCTTCTGAGTAAAGCTAAAGATACTTTGAAAAAAAGTTTTGCTAGAGTATTAGCTGCAGGCTTATTTTCCTTGCATGAGCAAACACTCAACTAGTCAAGATACGGAAATCTTCTGATTTTGTAATACAAATAATCATAGAATCATAGAATTGTTTTGGTTGGAAAAGACTTCTAAAATCATCTGAGCCCAACCGTGAATCAAACACCACCATGGCCATTAAACCACATCCCTAAGTGTTTCTTAATTACCTCCAGAGATGATGAGTCCACTATCTCCTGGGCAGTCAGTTCCAATGCCTGACCACTCATTCAGGACAGAGATTTTTTCCCAATATCCAATCTAAACCTCCCCTGATGCAACTTCATTTCCTCTCATCACATCACCTGATATTAGAGAGAAGAGACCAGCTCTCACCTTATTACAACCTCTTTTCAAGGCTATAGAGAGCAATGAGGTCTCCTCTCAGCCTCCTCCTCTCCAGACTAAACGATCTAATTCCCTCAGCCATTCCTCGCAAGGCTTGTTCCCTAGACCCTTCAGGAGTTTTTTTCCCCTTCTCTGAACAGGCTTCAGCAGCTCAATGCCTGCAAGATATTGTGTATCACATAATTACCATGTAACAGATTCTTTGGACCAAGTTTACTGGCATTTTGCAAACAGCTCTTTACTACAGAAAACAAACAATCACACCCCCAAAGGTAGGGAACCATCAGAGAATACCAGAGCCACAAAGATGATCAGAGGGCTGCAGCAGCTGTCCTATGAGGACAGACCAAGACAGTTGGGGCTCTGCAGCCTGGAGAAGAGAAGGTTTCCAGGAGACCATGGCTTCCAGTATCTGAAAGGGGCCTACAGGAAGGCTGGGGAGGGACTATTGACAAGGTCTTGCAATGATAGGACAAGGGGCAATGGGTTTAAACTGGCAGAGGGAAGATTTAGAATGGATGTTAGGAAGTTCTTTACAGTGAGGGTGGTGAGGCACTGGCACAGGTTGCCCAGGGAGGTTGTGGCTGCTCCCTCCCTGGAAGTGTTTAAGGACAGGTTGGACGAGGCCTTTGGTGAGCTGTGCTAGTGGGAGGTTTGGCCATTTTTCACACGAAAAAAATTGTTGTCTGTTTTGACACCTGCAGACTGATTAATGTGAAGAAGGTGCAAAGGCGCTGCCTATATTAACCTATATTCCTAAGGATTACTTGAGTTTCAAACAGTAGAAGAAACAGTATTTCACTTGCAAGGTCCTGATGTAATAAGCAGTACCCAGCGCAAAACAGAGGCTATGTTTTGCTGCCACAAAGTCAACAATCAGAACACAGGAAGGTAATTAAATGTTTGGCTTAAGATGAGGCCTAGAGTAGTTTTCAAAGATTCAAGGTATTGTTTTCTTAAGTGTCAATTAAATGAAAACAAAGTTACAAACACCCAAGAACCTCCAAACAGAAATAAACTCCACCTGGAGTGGAGTGTGCAGTTCTGGAGCCCTCAGCACAGGAAGGACATGGAAGTGTTGGAGCGAGTCCAGAGGAGGGCCAAAGATGATCATAGGGCTGGAGGGCTGTCCTCCTATGAGGACAGACTGAGAGAGTTAGGACTCTTCAGCCTGGAGAAGAGAAGGCTTCCAGGAGACCTTGGAGTAGCCTTCCAGTATCTGAAAGGGGCCTACAGGAAGGCTGGGGAGGGACTATTGACAAGGTCTTGCAATGATAGGACAAGGGGCAATGGGTTTGAACTGGCAGAGTGGAGATTGAAACTGGATGTTAGGAGGAAGTTCTTTACAGTGAGGGTGGTGAGACACTGGAACAGGTTGCCCAGGGAGGTTGTGGTTGCTCCCTCCCTGGAGGTGTTCAAGGTCAGGTTAGAGGAGGCCTTGAGTGAGCTGTACTAGTGGGAGGTGTCCCTGCCTATGTCAGGGGCTTGGAACTAGATGATCCTTGAGGTCCCTTCCAACCTTACCATTCTATGGTTCTATGAAACCATTTACCACTCCTGCTATGTGACCTGACACCATGATCCTCCTGCTTTTACGAAGCTAACATCCACCACTTGGATGATGATATCCAAGTGAAGAAGCCACAGTTCAATTGGTTTTCCCCATCTCCCTAGGAACAAGTTTAAATTCATGTGCAGGGTTCACTAAGGTCTTCCTTCCGTGTTTATTCTGGAATTGGGGAGGTGAGTTGATCCACCTACCAATTGTTCTACATTGCAACTGATCAAGTGGATATTCAGGAGAATATCTTATCAAGACTTAATGTGGTCTGAAGCAGTGCTAATGCTGGCTGGGCTCCTCCTTGTCTGTGACTTAGCAGGCAAAGTGATCTCACTTAATGCTTGTAATAAGGCAGGAAAAGGTAGAGGGAGGAGCACGAAAGCAAAATGGAAACAGCACTAGAAATTTTCCTTTCCTACAGAGTCTCAGAACTTGTCATTAGCTTCCCTTTTTTCCTCTGTTTGCTTTCTCCCACCTCCTAGAACAGGAAAAAAATCAAACAAAATTCCATGAAACAAATTCCATCCCTGAGTGGAAGCTATCCATACTTTTTAGAAAGGTGAAAGAATTACTTTTGCTCCCTAAACATTGCATCAGGTTGTAAAGGACACTCAAAGGTCATCTTGTCCAAACCCCTTGCAGTGAGCAGGGATACCTCCAATAGCTCAGGCTGCCCAGGGCCACCTCAAGTCATATCTTGAATGTCTCCAGGAATGGGGCCTCAATTTCTTCACAGAAAGGACTAATCAAGCATGTGATTTGAAAGTTGTCATAAAATAAGCCAAGAGAAGGTGCAGTATTGATTGCAGGGGCTGGGGGGGAGGGATGAATAATAATAATAAAAAAAAAAATAATACTGGCAAAGAAAAAGCAACAAGAAACGAGAGTGAAATAAAATTTTCAAAAAGAGGTGAAAAAAGGATAGGAGAGCAGTCAATAAAGTCAGTGTAAATGAAAAATGCAAAAAGAAGCAACATAGGAGGAGAGAAACAAATGGATACAGGAGTCCTAAATGAAATGCCATAGGTCTAGGAAAGACTGAGTATATCTTCTATGCTCACTGGTAAAGCCTGGTATATAAATACAAACTAAATATGTACAACCTCAATATTTTAACTGGAACTCTAAACTAGTAAAGAATTTCATGTGCTTCAAAATCAATTCCTTTAATCCAGAAAAGCAGGTTTTCTTTTCCCGTGCAAAACTTAATTAAAGGTTCTTCAGCTATGGCATTTTCCCCACCTGGATTTATCACACATTTTTTTTCCTCATGAAAATAAATAACCTCTCTCTCGTACGCTACACTGCAACACACCCTCCAAAACTGACAACATGAAAAAGTTAGTACGACCCAGCAATGAAAAAAGATGTGGGAGATAAAAAAGTAAGCAAAGAGGGAGTGAGAATTTTTAGGTTTAATTGTTGTTACCTGTAGTTCTTTTAAAGTATCATTACTTATTAAGGTAATAAGTTAATGTAATGCTTTGGGGAGAGAAGACTTTCTGTTGATATCACTGAAAGATTGCACCCAGACCAAGAAAATGAAGAAAAATCAAACTCAAGCCAAAATATGAACCTTATTTAGTTTGAAAATTCTGTTTTCAAGTGCATTTCCTATCCCTACCATCCTGCTTGTACTATACTTGTACCAGGATAAAATCTATAAATAGGGAAACTTGCCTCAGATTTCACAGAAACTAACAGCAACAGCTTCTCATTTACACTTCACTCATGAAGACATTTACACCTGCGAGTGACTATTTTCATCAAGGGATCCCATTAGGCTATCTGCACGCTGGATTTTACCTAACTGTACACTCTGTAGCTAGCATAATGAAATGAGCACTTCCTCCACAGAGGCAGGTAGGGAGTGAACTTACTAATAAAAAGTAATATCAGGCCAACTTTTCCAAACAGCTCTTTTGTTTTGACTCTCCATCTGTCCTGCTGCCAATACGGAATCCACTTCTCATCATGGCCAATGTGTTTATGAGGATGTCTGTTTCCAAGTGGACACAGCCTGACAGAGAAAAAGTGAGCTGTGGTGCAGCCAGAAAATACTGAGAATATTAAAATTCATGCCAAGAAAGATACTGCTCCCTACTGGTTCATCTGGATAAGACCAGATAACATTTTCCCTTCATATTTCTTGGTAACAAAGTATTTATCCACAGATAACAAAGTTCGGAACTATCAAACAAACCTCTGAAAATCAGTGACCAGATATTTATTAAAAAAGAATTAGATGAAGCACACAAGCTGCTATGCTATGAGGAAAATTAAACGAGGAAGATGCCAAATATGTCCTAAGCAATTTTTCTTCTTTGCCTCTAAGCTTTAGAAAGGGAAAATTAGAAGAAAAACAAACCCCATGCAAATAAACAAACCGATTAGGATTTACTAATGATTACTGTAGGAGGAAGGATATTGAAATTCTTAGCAATAGTTGGAATTGTTTTACTCATTTTTAATCTGGCAGCTTCAGCTACATACATGTAACATTTCACCACTCTCCCTAATTTCATGCGAGATCTGAAAGTGGAAAGCTGGAACCGTGCCACCGCACATTAGCGCTGATTCGGCTGTATTGCAGAGACGTGGGACAGAACAACAACAGCAACAGTTTCGTGGGCTTGACAGTTTGCAAAAACCTACCAAGATCTGTACCTTGACTCCAGCACATCAAAACAATGTCATATAAAGGCTTGTCTAGCCAGTGAAATGCAAAACAAGCTGGAACGTCAATCTTAAGCCTGATTGCTGTTCTCTACTACCTTCCCACAAGGTCATTCGCTGAGAGGTAAATGGGGAACTTCTCGGGTTAGTTTAAACCATTTCCAGAGGCCATGGCATTCCACCATGGGAAAATGCTTGCACCTAGTCACTGTTCAGAAGCTAGTGAGAAATATCAGCCTCTCATTAAGAACTGGACACAGTCTCAAGTTGTGCTAGGGCAGGTCTAGGCTGGATATTAGGAGGAAGTTCTTCACAGAGAGAGTGATTGGCATCAGAATGAGCTGCCCAGGGAAGTGGGAGAGTTGCCATCAGTGGAGGTGATCAAGAAAAGACTGGATGAGGCACTTAATGCCATGGTCTAGTTGATGGGATAGGGCTGGGTGATATGTTGGACTGGATGATCTTGGAGATCTATTTCAAACTGGTTGATTCTATGATTCTATGAACTTTGTGCTACTTCCTTATGACTATACTACATTGATTTAAATGATAAAGGG
>VWZE01006196.1:0-28659 GCA_013396675.1 Eubucco bourcierii | reverse complement strand
CAGCACTTCTGAACATTTGTCCAAATTTACCCAGATTTTTCCATCTGCACAGACAGAAGGGTTCATTTTTCCTCCTTTTTTTCTGATCTGCTTCTGACTGTAGATAATTCAGCTTTTTGCAAAAGCTCTTGATTTGTGAACCCTGGGCTAAATTTTTACTGCCGCTCAGGAGTTGGGTTCACCTCTTTGGATCAAATTTACACTATCAAATAATTCTAAGCTCTAAAAACATGCACATTCAATTCTAAACTGTACTTTACAGTAACAGTTTAGCTACCTGGCAATGCATTCTGCATAGTAAGACAGAACTGTTCTTTGTTTGCTGTATGCAGTGGTAGGCTGCTGAAAGAATTTGTGTTTTCACAGTATCACCAAGGTTGGAAGAGACCTCAAAGATCATCAAGTCCAAGCCATTACCACAGCCCTCAAGACCAGACCATGGCACCAAGTGCCACGTCCAAACCCGCCTTGAACACCTCCAGGGACACTGACTCCACCACCTCCCTGGGCAGCCCATTCCAGTAGTCAATGACTCTCTTAGGCAAGAACTTTCTCCTCACCTCCAGCCTAAACTTCCCCCGGCACAGCTTGAGACTGTGTCCTCTTGTTCTGGTGCTGGTTGCCCAAGAGAAGAAAGCAACCTCCTCCTGGCTACAACCACCTTTCAGGTAGTTGTAGACAGCAAGAAGGTCTCCCCTGAGCCTCCTCTGCTCCAGGCTAAACAATCTCAGCTCCTTCAGCCTCTCTTCATAGGGCTTGTGCTCGAGGCCTCTTTATTCTGAGCAGAATGATAGCAAATATTTCTCTTACAGTATGTTTTGGACATACACACATTCTGGTAAACTACATAACAGCATTTTCAAGCTGCTAAGCAGAACCATGATAAGGAATGCAGGGCACAGACATCCATCTTGACAAGGTGGCAGCTATAACATGTTTAAATCTTGCCACATGGCCATCAAACTAAACGGTACAGAAGAAGTTTGCAGGAGAATGGCAGCAAGATTCTGCTTCCTACTCTTCTATGAATGGATAGATATGTTCAAATTTTCATTGCTCAGTTGAATTTATGTGCTGCTGTAAAATTCCACTATCAATGAAGATGTCGCAGCTTGTCACATCCGCCCTCCTCCCTCTGGCAAGAAATCAGGTAACAAAGGCAATTAAGAGTTCCAAGATCCTGCCTTTTTCCAGCTATACACATATCTTCTTCAGTTTAAGGCAGAACAATTGCAGGAAATGGTGGAATTATAGCTTCTTTTTTTTTTTTTTTTTTTTTTTTTTTCCCTAGAAGGGGACTTTGAAACTTAGAAAAGCAACGCCTATCAGTGCTCTACTTACACAACCATGAATTGGAGGAAACTGGATGCATCAAGTGGATTTAAGCTGACTGACATGACAGAGGACTAGATTGTCACTTCCTAAAAGGGATGGGCAAATCCACTCCCCGGATGCACCTTCCTCTAACATTTCCTGTGCTTTTCCCTATTAACCCACTCCCAGGATTCCACAGAAAAGTTTGGTATGTGAACACTAAAAAAAAAAGCACTAAAAAAAAAAAAAAAAAAAAAAAATCTCTGTTCCTCCAAGCACATTCAGTGTAACAAGAGCTAGCAGCTCTGGCACTGAAATGCTGTAAGTGCAGGAAGAACAGGCAGCTAAGAAATCCATCACAAACAGCAACTGAATTGACAAGCTCACTGCCTGATGTCACAAAAACGCTACTGAAAAGTCCAGTGTGGGGCCAAACTTTTTGGAGTTAAAGTACCCCCTCAACTTCACAAGTTACACAATCACAGAATTAACCACATTGGAAAAGACCTCTAGGATCATTGAGTCCAACCTATCACCTAATCCTTCTAATTAGCTAAACCATGGCACCAAGGGCCTCATCCAGCCTCCTTTTAAACACCTCCAGGGATAGCAACTCAACCATCTCCCTGGGCAGCTAATTTCAATGTCAGTCACTCTTTGCATGAAGAATTTCTTTCTAACATCCAGTCTAAACCTACCTGGCACAGTTTGAGACTGTGTGCTCTCATTCTGTCACTGGGGTGCCTAGAAGAAGAGACCAACCCCATCTGGCTACAAACTCCTTTCAGGTAGCTGTAGAGAGCAATGAGGTCTCCCTTGAGCCTCCTCTTCTCCAGGCTGCACACCCCCAGCCCCCTCAGCCTCTCCTCACAGGGCTGTGCTCCAGCCCCCTCACCAGCCTCAGTGCCCTCTGGACATGTTCCAGCACCTCAACATCTTTCTTAAATTGAGGGACCCGAGACTGGACACAGGACACAAGATGTGGCCTCACCAGTGCTGGGTACAGGGGCAGAAGGACTTCCCTGGCCCTGCTGGCCACACTATTCCTGACACAGCCCAGGATACCTGTAGCAGTGCATGGGGTTATTGTGGCAAAAGTGCAGAACCCGGCACTTGGACTTGTTAAAACTCATGGCGTTGGTCTGTGCCCATCTATCCAGCCTGTCCAGGTTCCTCTGCAGAGCCCTGCTGCCCTCTAACAGATCCACACATGCTCCAAATTTGTTGTTATCTGCAAACTTACCAATGCTGGACTCCATCCCCTCATTGAGATCATCAGTGAAGTTATTAAACAGGACTGGGCCCACCACTAATCCCTGGGGCACACCACTAGTGACTGGCTACCAACTGGATGTGACTCTGTTCACCACCATCTCTGGGCCCAAAATATAACTGAAAATATATAACTGGAAGCTTGTTAAGCACTAAAGATAGAGTGAGGGGAAATACTGTACTTGAAGCCATTAGTTCCTATGGAAAACTCATTACTAACAAGATCCGAAGCTGCAGCTGAAATCTTAGCAAGAGAACTTTCAGATAAGGAATAGAGATTGAAGTGCAAGGCATTTCCTGGGGATTAATGACTGGCTGGTGAGAGCTGATGACACCTGGCTGAGCTTCAGACTTGGAAACCCAGCTGATCTCCAGGTCCCAGGAAATATCTTGAATCTCACTCATTACTGTTACTGTAATATGTCAATTAAATATGCACATACACACATGCACAAGGGTCTATGGTGTTTTAACAAGGGACTTGCTGTTTCAGTTGGCATTCTCCAGGACATTGCTGCAGAATTAGAGCTCTGTAAATTAGCCAGCTTGAATCATTTCTCAACATGCCATTCATCTTATAATAGATTACATATGGTATTGCCACTTGCCAGGCTACAGCACAGACATTTTGCATCTATTTCTACACATCTTCCTGTTTTAAATGTCTGCTCAGAGAAATAAGATCTCTGGGTCAAAACTGAATTTCCTCCTTTAATCACATTCAGTCACATACCCACTCTGAATTGAGCCTGGAAGTTTAGTTGCATATGGTTTACCTCCCAAACAGTAATTTCAAATATATATACACGCAATTTTTTCTTTCTTTTTTTTCCAACACATACTAGTCCAGAATAAGATTTTACCCCCCAATATCTCAATATTTTGCCTTTCCAAACTAGATATTGACACCGTTATGCAGACAACCTACTTACTCCCACAGTAAGCAATCAGAGACTATTTCTGATGTGTACCATGAATGTGACTTAAGCACACCCTGATCCAAACCCAGGAGAACAAAGTAGCTCTCTTCAGCTGTCCCAGGCACAGAGCTATGCTGATTTGCTTTTAATCTGATGTCACAGCAGTGCTTTTGCACACGCTACACAAGAGGAAATTTCAGCATCGCACAGGAGTGCTGCATCCAGCTCAGGAGCCCTCAATGCAGGGAGGACACAGACCTGATCGAACAGGTCCAGAGGAGGGCTATAAAAATGACCAGGGAGCTGGAGCACCTCTGCTACAAGGACAGGCTGAGGGAGATGGAGTTGTTCAACCTGGAGAAGGGAAGGCTCTAGGGAGACCTAATAACAACTTTCCAGTACCTGAAGGGGGACTGCAAGAAGGTTGTTTGTGAAGGCCTGCAGTGATAGGACAAAGGACAATGGTTTGGAATAAGAGAAGCATAGATTTAGATTGGATGTTAGGAAAATGTTCTTCATAATGAAGGTGGCTGAGCTCTGGAACAGGTTGCCCGGGGCCCCATCCATGGAGATATTCAAGGTCAGGTTTGATGAGGCTCTGGGCTAAATGATCTCATGGAGGATGTTTCTGCTCACTGCAGGAGGCTTTGACCAGATGACCTTTAGAGTTCCCTTTCAACCCGGGTGATGATCCTATCATACAGATGCCTCTGCATTCAAGCTCAGAAGCAGCCCTGAAGTACACAAGAGGACAAGGGGATGCAGTTCTCCAATGTCATCACTTTTAACTTGTTAAACGAAGCACAACAAAGTCACTTCCTTAAATTTATATGGAAATATTCTTTGTGGAATTGCAACAGATAATAACTTTGATTACTGCAGTTTTCTGTGCTGCAGGCACAGAAATAACTTTAGTTATTAATACTGGGGGAGGGGGGGGTGTTAAAAAAACAAACAAACAAACACAAAGGCATTACAAATTCAGGGTATTTGTCACTGAAGTCACTGCATTTTAGCAGTACTTTTTCATTCCAGGTTCAGGATACATGTTCATACCCAGAATAGTTCAGAAAAAAAAATAATCAAATTTTTATGCTTATTCTACAGAACTTGAGGCTGAGATGAAGAGGTTAAGCCTCAGACAAGGCCACACATTAAGTTAGCAGAAAAACTGAGAACAGAGGTCAATAGTTCTGATTTCCAGTCCCCTTAGCCTAAACACACAGCTCCTTCAGAACAGTTAGTTCCACGGGAATTCTCTCAACAGCAACCAACCATAAACTGCCTTTAGAATAAGATTCACAATCTCTTGGTTCATTTTTAATACACAAACAACAGGCAACTGGAAGTGTGACTATTTTGTGAGGTTATGGTTCTGGTTAATGACAAAAGTGTTCCTCACACGTAGTTAATACTAAAACAATATCAATAATCCAGCATTTTCACTCCTCCTTGATTTTTCCACATCACAATAAACACACACAAAGGGACTCTACTGTGGAACTTCTGACATTTGTGTTCCTTCAGAGAGAACAAGCATATGCTACATAGATTTCTACCCATGAGTAGCACACTACTACTCTACAAGTCCAATAGCAGAGCCAGGGCACCAACTATAGCTACAGCTACATAGCAATTCCCAAAATGCAGGTTGTTTCTTTCCTTTAGTGAACTGCTTTATTCCCCCCCCCCCTCCTTAGCTACAACTTCACAGTCATGCATAATATCACTCTTGCACCAGGTGTGGTCCTGAATATTGAAAAAACATCTGCAGACAAGATTTGCCTCCTTTTTATGCCATGAGCAATGAAGTGCAATTTTGCCTTTCTGCTCTCATGAGGAGAGCTCTGGGACTAATTCAATTGCAGATTTTTCCTTTTTCTCCTGCCTAACACAGATCCTGTTCTAATCTAATGACTAATGCTAGGGCCAGAAAAGGAACAAGTTTATCCCAGCAGGAACAAAACCTCAGGATGAAATAAAGGAGCTATTTTGTCAGTGCTAAGTAACTGAGGACTCAACTATAAAAAAGAAATCATATTAGCATCAGTTACTTCAGATACAGTAGAACTGTTTTATTTCTCTATTAGTTTCTTATGAGTAAAGAGAACGAGACTGTAAATTCCATTTGAATTCTGGTTGCCAAGCTTCTGATCTGCTAGTATCTCATAAATGATAAATTACAGAAATCATAAAACACACTGTTCTTCCAAGAAGTTTGAAGAAAATTATTAGCTAGGAGAAAATTAAAGAAGAAATGTGAAAACAGAAGGAAAATAAAAGTCAAATTTTATGGTGTTACAACATTTGTCTCATCTCCATAGACAAGCAATCCAACCAAAGCGCTTAGTGATATTTGGGTCCAGATTTGACTTATCCCAGTGGTGAGTTCAAACTGGATCCAAACTAAAAAGGAACCTAAGAACCAGAGACAGAGTATTATTGTTGTGGATGGATTTGTCCAGCATATATTTTTAACCCTTCCCACAGGTTTAAAAATCAGAAGCGTGACTATTTTGCTGCCAAAACCAGAAACTGCCAGACCAGCAAGAATAATGAAATGCACTTTAGAGAGGGGGTGATGGTTGTCACCCATAGCCTCCTCAGGTCCTGGGTAATGCAAAACCAGATAGAGAGGTTCCTGTGCAGTCTAAGTAATAAAGGATGGTCAGAACTCTCTTGGAGAAGAGCTGGGTGGTATTAGAACACATACAGTATCACAGTATCAGCAAGGTTGGAAGAGAACTCAAAGATCATCAAGTCCAAGCCCTTACCACAGACCTCAAGGCTACACCATGGCACCAAGTGCCACGTCCAAACCCGCCTTGAACACCTCCAGAGATGCTGACTCCACCACCTCCCTGGGCAGCCCATTCCAGCAGTAAATGACTCTCTCAGGCACGAACTTTTTCCTCTCCTCCAGCCTAAACTTCCCCTGGCACAACTTGAGACTGTGTCCTCTTGTTCTGGTGCTGCTTGCCTGAGAGAAGAAAGCAACCTCCTCCTGGCTACAACTACCCTTCAGGTAGTTGTAGACAGCAAGAAGGTCTCCCCTGAGCCTCCTCTTCTCCAGGCTAAACAATCCCAGCTCCTTCAGCTCCTCTTCACAGGGCTTGTGCTCAAGGCCTCCCACCAGCCTCGGTGCCCTTCTCTGGACACACTCAAGCACCTCAATGTCCTTCTTAAACTGAGGGGCCCAGAACTGGACACACTACTCAAGGTGTGGCCTAACCAGTGCAGAGTACAGGGGGAGAATGACCTCCCTGCTCCTGCTGGTCACACTATTGCTGATGCCTTCTTGGCCACCTGGGCACACTACTTGCTGATCAGTCATTAAACTTTGCACAACCACTACTGCCTACAAATTCCTGGAATAAAGTTCTCAGCGCTATAGCACTGTCCTTTCTGTAAAGACCAGGAACAGCATGTCCAGATAGTCGAGGCAAAAGAAGCCACTAAACTGCTCTTAAGAGGGCAGTTTACCCAGCAGCTTCGCCAGATACAGCCCTCTGCCACCTGCTTGGTAATTACAGGAATCTACAAGTCTACTATCAGCATGAAAATCTCCAAAACAACAATTGAAGGTAGCTGTGTACACACTAGCATCCAAGAAGTTTCTGAGTCACCAGGATTTCTATTTAAGGATTCACTGAGTGCTAGAAGGCCTTCCCAATTACTCTGTAAAAACAATAAAGAACAAAGTGGGCTGCTGTCTTGTGTGCATTTTAGATTGTAACCACATCCTCTGCCATTCCACAACAATGCTCCAAAGTTTGTTTCCATGTAGCTCTTAAAAAATACCAAATATTACATTTTCCTCACTCAGATAAGCCTCATTTCAGGTTTCAGCAGTTCAGTCTAGTTTTTACACTGGAAGAGAAAGCTAATCCACTTTACAAAGCATGCAAGCAGCTGTTTAACGAAGCCGCCAACAACCACCTTTTACGAAGGGATATAAATAGGCAGAGTGGATTCTATTTATGAGCCTCCAGTTCTGAGCCAATGTTCTTTTCAATTCCTCTGCCAGGCTCAGAAACGAGACACAAGAATTGAACCAACAAGAGAGAAAAGTTGACCTTCAGCAGTTGGGGGAAGCTGTGATGCAGGTCTGCATGTGAATGCCAGAGCTTTGCAATGTTTTTAATCTTTTTGTTTGTTGTTTTTTCCCCCCCCCTAAATCTGATTCACATCTTGTAACTTCAGAACACTTCTCAGAATAAGGCAGAGCAGTAACAGAACTATGGATTTTGGAGAATAACAGAGAACTCTGGATATGCACTAACAATTTATGCCAAAGGATGTTTCTGTGAATACACTTTATGTCCTTTTTTTGAAATCCTACCTTACAACATAACTTCTCCGTGAAATTGTGTTGATTTCAGTGTAAACTGAGATATGAGGTCAGCACAGAACGTTGGTTGAACCCAGTTCTAACACTGATATCTTAACTGTACATTTTTAATACTATAGCTTGAAAGCACCACTTTCATTTTCCCCATCAGCCCATTCTTCAGTGCAGTGAAGTAGCATCAAACAAAAATGAGAACCAAGCCTGACCTGTTGAAATCAGCAAGAGCCACAGACTGAGAGAATCACTGTGTTTCTACAGCAAAGCTTGTAGTTACTGGAAATGAACCACACTTCAGGTGAGATCTGGTATGAACACCTTAAAAAGAGAGGGAAAAACAACAACTGAGTATCCAAATTATAGATGATAAAACTACTGAAAAAAACATCTAGGACTAAGCAGATAAGGAAAAAACCAAACTGACAACACCTTGTATGTCAATAAATAATGTATACAGGAAAGATAATCTATATGACTTTTGTTTGGGTTTGTTTTTTAATTCTGCAACAAAAAGATGAAGCAAGTTCAAAACAGAAGCAGCTAATCTGACTTTTGTCCCAAGCCTGAATATCTGAAGAGACTAACTCTCTTGGTATTTTTCTCCATTTATTATGAACTGCAGTGTTCTGAGCAGCTGATGTTTTCTGGATCCAGCAGGCAGACACGTCAGCAGGAGATGAACTACAGTACACCCAGTTATGTCAGGATTCTGCATGGCTTTTATCACTGGGTGTGAACAGTAACTTCCAGGCGTGTGAAACTCAGAATCACAGGCGTTTCTCACACCATCCTGGTAACAAAAAAATCCTCACATTTAAGAAGTAACTTGTACAGAGGGGCTTATTGGGGTTTTGATTATTATTTTCTTTTAAAGGTGTGTGCTGGGTTTGAGGCAAATTAGAATATTTTAATGAAAAAATATTATATTATAGGCTGTGAAAAGCAAACAGTGGTGATGGCTGCTTCACTCATAGGCTTGCTGAGATGTAGAAGACTAAGAACACAAACACAGATAAGACACTCACACACAGAGTCTCAGGCTCTCTAGCTTCTTGCCTTCTCTGCTGAATAATCTAACTAACCACTCTGCTTCTAACCCCCCTCACCAATCCTCCATACTCAACTTGTGTGTGAGCCAAACCCTGGGGTAAGGCAGAGGGGTGGGGAGAAGGTGGAAGGTGGTTGGGAGCCCCTCCTGGGGTCTCTGATTTCTGGGAGGGCTGTTGTGTTTCTGTGTTACCTTTAACTTGTATATTTCTGTAACTATTCCTGTCTATAGTGTATATCTCTGCTTGTACATTGTGCTAAGCTGCAAATAGAGATTCAGTCCTTAACTTCCAGCTGGCTGAGTTCTAGTCTGGGTGACTTTCATAGAATGAAAGGGAGTGTCGGGGGGGTGTGGGGAGTGTGGTGGTGGTGGTGTAGGTAACTCCCAAACCATCACAAGGTGCATAAAATCCATTATTATTGCAAGAGAATTCTTTTGATGCTTCCTTACTAAAGCCTTATTTTTATCATGTTGCCTGTTGTGTGCTCAGGGAAATTGTCCATACTGAAAATCAACTTGAGTTTTTACCACTGCAATTCTGAAGATGTGCCTGGGGAGGTGGTGGAGTCACCATCCCTGGAGGTCTTTGAAGGGGGGCTGGATGGGGCACTTAGTGCCATGGTTTAGTTAATTAGAAGGGTTAGGTGATAGGTTGGACTCAATGATCATAGAATGGTAAGGCTGGAAGAGACCTCAAAGATCACTTACACTTGGTTTGGGTTGCTGAAATTTGGTTGCTTCTGGATGACATTCACACACTGAGAAGTTCTTAGTCTTGCATTCACAGAATTAGAGAGCGGTAAGGCTGGAAAGGACCTCAAGGATCATCTAGTTCCAAGCCCCTGCCATAGGCAGGCACACCTCCCACTAGCACAGCTCACTCAAGGTCTCCTCCAACCTGGCCTTGAACACCTCCCTGGGCAACCTGTGCCAGTGCCTCACCACCCTCATTGCAAAGAGCTTCCTCCTAACACCCAGTCTAAATCTCCCCTCTGCCAGTTTAAACCCATTGCCCCTTGTCCTGACATTGCAAGACCTTGTCAATAGTCATAGAATCATAGAATGATTCTGGAAGTCTTTTCCAACCTGGTTAATTCTGTTATCCAATGTGATTTTTTTTTTCCCCAGTTTATGGATTTCTGCAGTTTTCTACAATTTCCTTGGAAACAAATATTGTAAATTCAAGTTTGAACAGCAGAACTCCATGTTTCAACATGGTTAATATTTTCATCTTCACAGAATTAGTATGCAAGTGACATGTACACTTTTGAGGTCCTGTAGTATACACACTGCATAACTAGGATGTCCTTGCACAACCTTAACTATTCTCAAGGATTTGAATTACCACCTCAATAATTCCCAGATTTCTTTCCTCCTCACTCACTTCCCTTTTGTTCACACTTGTAATTCAAACTGCTTCTACAGAATCTTTTTCAGACATCCTTCTGCCAAATGAAAATCAGCACATCAAGATGAGGTCCTCTCCTCCCAGCTCTTTCCCCCTTGTTTTGCACTAACTGTCAACAATTCCACCACCCTCCCTATCCTACAAATCCTTGAGTACTGGTATCGTTTTCAGCTCTTCTCCACTTGCAAAGGTTCCATGCACCCAAGCACATATTTAATGTTAATCCTACTGCCCTCCACATAATCCATCTGCAGGAAAGTTTCAAAATAGACATCAAATAAACACAGACCGATCGAATGAAAGGAGGATTTACCAGCCAATGAAGATCTTACCTAAACCTGACAGAGAGGAAAATGGGCTCTTACTCCTGCAAAACAAGTTGCCCTTGGTTGCTCATGCCAATTATTAACCTTCCGGTATAGAACAATAAGAATGGTACAGAATGCCAAGTAATCATTAGCAAGTGAACAATATTTTAAGCACTTACTAAAAGAATATCATCCATATTAAGCAAGACTTTCTGCTGTGAAAGCCTTATGCAGTATCAGGTCCTATCCCCATTTCATAGTTTGGGGACATCTTTGTTACAGAACACATAAATAAACCACCCATTGTTACTGGACTTTAGTCACTTCCTCATCTTAGTTCTCTCTATTATCCACAGTGTCTTAACTCATCCATCGGCACAAACTCTTTGATTGCTACCTTTAGGTGTAACCCTATAACATAATTAACATCATAGAATTGTAGAATGGACTGGAAGAGGCCTCCAAAGGTTTTAGTCCAACTTCCTCTGGAGTCAGCAGGGGCGCCCTCAATTACAGTGTCACAGTATCACCAGGGTTGGAAGAGAACTCAAAGATCATCAAGTCCAAGCCCTTACCACAGACCTCAAGACTACACCATGGCACCAAGTGCCGTGTCCAACCCCGCCTTGAACACCTCCAGGGACGCTGACTCCACCACCTCCCTGGGCAGCCCATTCCAGCAGTCAATGACTCTCTCAGGCAACAACTTTCTCCTCACCTCCAGCCTAAACTTCCCCTGGCACAACTTGAGACTCTGTCCTCTTGTTCTGGTGCTGCTTGCCTGAGAGAAGAAGGTAACCTCCCCCTGGCTACAACCACCCTCCAGGTAGCTGTAGACAGCAAGAAGGTCTCCCCTGAGACTCCTTTTCCCCAGGCTAAACAATCCCAGCTCCCTCAGCCTCTCTTCATAGGGTTTGTGCTCGAGGCCTCTCTCCAGCCTCGTTGCCCTTCTCTGGACACACTCAAGCACCTCAATGTCCTTCTTAAATTGAGGGGTCCAGAACTGGACACAGGACTCAAGGTGTGGCCTAAGCAGTGCAGAGTACAGGGGGAGAATGACCTCCCTGCTCCTGCTGGCCACGCTATTGCTGATGCAATATTCCTAATGTTGCCTTAAGGATTTAAAGTTGCCTGAAATAAGATGAACAGGGCCTGATACTTAGCAGGATTTTCACTTTATCAAGTCAGAATTTGCTCTTCATGTCTAACCTGGCTGCTGTTACTTTTCAACCTGTTAGACTGCATGAGGTAGATCAATTCAAAACCATAGCACAAAGTAGAAAGTGATTTTACAGAATCAAAGAGAAAATGTCAGAAAATATGAACCTAAACCTACTGGATCAGGGAAGTGACAAAGCAAAAGAGTCCCTGGTAACTGCTGCAGCTTACTGCCAAACGCTGCTCTGACAGACAGTTACAACTTCTTTAGTTTAAGATGAGAACCATCAAGATGATGCTCTCTGCCAGAACTCTTAGATGTTTTTATGTAGAGCTAAATGTTATTCACTGGCTGGCAAGATAATTTGGGTATGTTACAGATATTTAGCATTTATCTAGTATAAATGGGCAAAATGTTGCCTAATCTTGTTATTTCTCAATCACTGAGTAATATAATTCCCTCAGCACTGACTACAAAAAAATTTGTCCACAAAAATATTTTCAGCTTAGAGGGTATGATCATTGCTGACTGATTGATTTGACTTGTGAGTTTTGATTAAGAAAATAGTTTCCATGAGTACCCATGGAATATATTCCATGGAATGCAGCACTTGCTTTTCAAGCAGGCGGGGGAGAAGTCATCTCAAGAGATTAAGTCTTGTCTCCATTGTCTTTGCACTTATCTTTTCCTAGCTCATAGATGTTTTCAGTGTCTGCTGCTCATATCTTTATAAGTACCATCTGAGTTTGTCACTGTGCATTTTGCCTTCCCATCCGTGACTCAGTGGTTTCTATCAGTTTAGCTCATAAACAAGACAAGCAAGCAAGCACACAGCCATATGGGAACATAAGTGCAACTAATTACTGATTTGTTTTAGTTTCAACCAAACTTGGACTTCATCCTAGTACTTTCTTCACAGAGGCCATTATTTCACATGCTCAGGCAAAGCAAAGGAAAATTCACTTGTGATTTAAGCAGTCAATGCACAGCCTGTAGAACACCTATTTCTTAGAGCTTAGAAGGACCTACTAATGACTTAGCTGCCTGTGCTGGCTTGAGGCTAATTGGAATATTTTAATAAAGAAAATTACACTATAGGCTGTGAAAGGAAAACATGGTGATGTCTGCTTCACTCATAGGCTTGCTGAAAATTGTTTGGGAAAAATAACCAAAACATAGCTAAGGCATTCTCTGTCTGTCTCTCTCTGGTTACACAGCACAGCATCTGGGGCCATCCAGCACCTTCTAGCTCTGGCTCTTCAGCCAATTAATATTCACTAACCACTTTTTCTACTAACCCCCCTGGTTGATCCTCCAAGCTCACCTTGCACATAAGGCAAGCCTTGGGGTAAGGTATAGGGGTGGGGAGAAAGTGGAAGGGTGGTTGGGAGCCCCTCCTGGGGTCTCTGATTTCTGGGAGGGCAGTTGTGTTGCTGTATTATCTTTAACTTGTCTATTTATGTAACTATTCCTGTCTATAGTGTCTATCTCTGCTTGTACATTGTGCTGAGCTGTAAATAGAGCTTCAGTCCTCAACTTCCAGCCGGCTGAGTTCTAGTCTGGGTCATTTTACAAAGTGTGGGGGGTGGGGAACTCCCAAACCATCACACTGCCCAGCTCCATAGGCTGGTATAAACACCCACATTTCCTACCAGGGAATACATTTGGATAAAGGTTAATTATTTCTGATATGCAGAGGTGATGGGAGAGCCAATCCCAGCACAAGTCCATTCAGAGTCTCCCTTTTTCTGGAAACAGGCAATGGTTTGCAGTGCAATATACTCCACGTCAGTATAGCCTGGAAGCATAGGTCAGAAAAAGTAACTTTCTCTCAGAGAAGTCTTCCAGCAGCCACAATTGCTCAATCAGCAGATCCCTGCATAGCATAGAATCCATAGCAAGAGAATCACATAATCACAGAACACCAGGGGTTGGACCTTGAAAGATCATCCAGACCAACTGCCCCGCCACAGCAGTATCACCTAGAGTAGGGGATACACAGGAATGCATCCAGATGGATTTCGAAAGTCTCCTCAGGAGACTCCACAACCTCTCTGGGCAGCCTGTCCCAGGGCTCTGTCACCCTCACAGTGGGAAAGTTTTCCCTTATGTTTGCATGCTCCAGCTTGCACCCATTGCTCCTTATCCTGTCATTGGATATCTGAGTAGAGTCTGCCTCTGTCTTCCTGACACTGCCCTTCCCATATCTATAAACATTGATGAGGTCACCTCTCCATCTCCTCTTCTGCAAGCTAAAGAGACCCAGCTCCCTCAGAAGATATAACTGACAACAAACTAACCCTTCCTACAGAGGGAGTGTGCTATAAAACAATAGCAGTAGTCCACCTGGAGAAAAAGTTTTACAATTACAGTTCTAAAATCCAGTTTTACTCTGTTTCTTGGTGGTTCTTGAAGATTCAAACATCTGTTTATTTAATGTTTTCCCTCATGTATTCGTTCATTTGTAGCATGAGTTATTTTTCTGTTGGTTTTGGTTGGGTGTTTTTGTTTTGTTTTGTTGTTGTTGTGGAGGGGTTTTTTTGTTGTTGTTGTTTGAGTTTTTGGGTTTTGTGGGGGTTTTTTTGGTTGATTGGGTTGGGTTTTTTGTTTGCTTGTTTGGTTAGTTGGGTGGTTTTTTTTCCTCCAGTAGTTAATTTTTTTCTTATTTTCATAGCAGGACCTAAATCCAGAAATTAAACAAAAACTTTCCAGAACTTTTATGCATTTAAAGATCACTTTAAAAAATATATGCACACACAAGACAACCACAAACCAAAAGATAAACCTGTGAAGGATATGAAAGGAGAGCACATACACACAAAACATTCAAACACCTGAGACAGCATCAGACAAGGTGAAGAGAAAAAGAGCACCACCAAGAATCACAGAAACATTCAGGTTGGAAAAAAGCCCCAAGATCACCAAGTCCAAGCATTATTTCTGCTCAACAAAGTTCAACCTTAAATCATATCCTCAAGCATCGCATATAAGTGGCCTTTAAACACATCCAGGGTTGGTGACTCCACCACCTCTCTGGGCAGCCCCTTCCAATGCCTGACCACTCTTGCGGGGAAAAAAATGTTTCCTGATGTCCAGTCTAAACCTACCCAGTGGTAGCTTGAGGCCATCCCCTCTTGTTCTATCGCTATTTACCTGTGAGAAAACACCATCAACAAAAGAAGCTATGCTAGTAGAAATTTTATAGTTAAGACATAACAAGGCCAAAAGTCACATGGAGTAATTTTTCCTTTGCTGCTCTGCTTCAGAGCGAAGAGAATTATGTGACCTGTACTAGTGGGAGGTGTCCCTGTCTATGGCAGGGAGTTAGAACTAGATGATCCTTGAGGTCTCTTCCAACATTACCATTCTATGATACATTTAAGTGAAACTCACACTTTGTTTGAGTTGCTGAAATTTAGTTGCTTCTGGATGACATTCATACACTGAGAGGTTTTTAGTCTTGCATTCACAGAATCATAGAGCAGTAAGGCTGGAAGGAACCTCAAGGATCATCTAGTTCAAACCCCCTGCCATAGGCAGGGACACCTAGAACAGGTCACTTAAGGCCTCCTCCAACCTGGCCTTGAACACCTCCAGAGAGGGAGCAGCCACAACCTCCCTGGGCAACCTGTGCCAGTGTCTCACCACCCTCACTGGAAAGAGCTTCCTCCTGACATCCAGTCTGAACCTCCCCTCTGCCAGTTTAAAACCATTGCCCCTAGTCCTGTCATTGCAAGACCTTGTAAACAGTCCCTCTCCAGCCTTCCTGTAGGCCCCCTTCAGATCCTGGAAGGCTACTCTTAAGGTCTCCTGGAAACCTTCTCTTCTCCAGGCTGAAGAGCCCCAACTCTCTCAGTCTGTCCTCATAGGAGAGCTCCTCCAGCCCTCTGAGCATTTCCGTGGCCCTCCTCGAAGGGAGGCATTTGGTATTCCTCCAACAAATAATTTCCCTGTCATTTGAATTTATTGTACTTTTATGCTTGGTATCCTGACAGAACCAGCACCCACTGTTCAGAGATCATGGAAAACTTCCCTAAACAATATATCAGCTCGTAATGTTCATAATAGATGGCTCCACTGAGGCCCAGAAGCTGCAGCTTGATGAGTGCATGGGTTAGAACAAGTAGGAAAAGAACGTTCCTCTAAATTTCAGACTTGTACTCTTTCATTTCACATCTCTCCGGTATCAGCACCAAGAAACAGCTCATATTGCTCGACATGGCTCATCTGGACAAGCTTATGATTTCACTCAGCACAACAGCATCGACTTCAATTACAAAAAACATAAATAAAAAAAAAAGCCCTTCAAACATTACAAAATCAACTAAAAGGAAGAGAATAGCATTTGTGTCGAAACAAACAATTGAACACAACACTTGGCTTTTATTCCCTTGCTAGATTTATTGAGAAGATGGAAGCCAAAGTGCCTTTGTTTGTTTGTTTTGTTTTAATTTAATGCCAATATCAAGGGGAAAATAAAAAACAAAAAACCATCTGGTTATTCTACATGATATTATAACTAAAATTGCCAGAGAACACAACATCTTTTGTAGAGAGTACTGAATGTACCTTGCAACTTTCTCAGGTTTTATTTTTCAAATTAAAAGGGCTGCTTGGTGCTTTCTTCTATGTCTTTCCATAGAGACAGAGCTCTCGTAAAGGATTTGCTCTCTGGACTGAGACACTTCCTTTTACCACCTACTTAGCGATATTGAAGATGCAGCTTTGTTTGAAGGATGTAAGTCCTGTTAATCTATCTGGAGTAAAGTGAACCATTTAATTATTTAGTGTGAATACATCTGAGATCTGAAAGGTGGTTTTAAGTGTGTTTCAATAGTGGAATATTTTAACATACTCATCACTGCATAAGGATGAACAAAATATGGCGGGGCGGCGGGGGGTGTGTGTGTGTAAATCTCTAATTCTCCATCCTGCTTTTCCTACAGGTTATGCTCATTGCCTGGATCATTCTGCTTTTTAAATGGGAATTGAGTCATCTGGAAGATCATGCAAGACTTCTATGCAACTCAATTCTTACAAGATTTTATTGTAAGTTGTGGGAAATATCTGACAATTTTACTGCACAATAACCCTTAAAATTCCATGTTTTAAAAATCCTATGTGTGACTGTGTGTCTCTTTTCATGGCTGAAGTCAACACAGACAGAATGCAGATGCTCTAACATACAATTTGCAGCATGACTTTCAGAGTTTGCATCCAGAAGAGGGGAGAGACCCAGATCTCCTCTTTATTGCATCTGTTATTAAACAACATCTGTTATTTCAAATAAGTTTGGATATATTTTCAGTTTTCATGACTCTTTCTGTCATCTATTTAACTCACCTTCCTCAGAATGAATTAAAACTTAAAAATATAATAAAGAAATAACATTAGCCTTAATGTTTTGTAAATCTGGGTACAAACAATTTAATTCATAAGATCAGTTCCCCAGCTGGTGTGCATCATCATAATACTACTGATTACACTGGAGTTATGCCATTAACATTTAACATGTCCTTGAACTAGAAAAATTTGTAACAAGAGAGAAAGCTTCCAGATTAGCAAGCAGAGAGAACTGCAGTCAGATAGTTAAGAAAAAAAGTTTTTAAAAATCTACACAAATGCTGTATTTATTTGCAGTTTGGCAAAAAAAGTGTCCTGAAAATTTAAAAATAGCTGGAAGAATGAGATAGAGAAAGGCCAATTTGCCTTTCATAAGTACACCCACTAGATTTTATAGCAAGTTCTACAGTATAACGAGGATAGGAAAAGTTTTCTGTCCTTGTAAGTGGTTGCTCCTACAGACCATATACTGAAAACATGCAAATATTCAGAAAAAAAAAAAATGAAACAGCAGTAAGGCAGACAACTGCAAAGTTAAAATAGCAGACAAAACTCAAGTAGCTACTGTGTATAGCAAGCAGTTTGGAAGTGAGTGTCCATTAACACACTGTAAAAACTTGGGATCCTTCTGAAAGCAATACCTGCTGACAAATCTTAAAGGCATTCTGATAACCTGCTCAGCTTGTGGCTGTGGCACAGTACAAGTCCAACTTCCCTGCAAACAGTTCTTTCCATCTTGCAACCTGACACTACAAGTGTTGGGCTGTAAATACAAAGCAAGTACACAAAAAGGGTTTATGTCTGCTACAAGTAGAACTTGTAGCTATTTTAGAGCAACAGAAAGGATCTAAAGCTTGCTGGTTACTGGATATTTAGCCCTAATATCTTCACACTATTAACCTTTTGCTTCCATAGTGACAAGCTAATAATATCAGATAACTTTAAAAGGTAACAGATCATTCCGAGTGTTGCCTAAACAGAAATGCTAGCAAATAAGAAGGAGCAGGAAATATATTCACTAAGCAAAACATGGGTATGATCCTTGTTGGTTAGACCATTGCTTTACCTAAAATAGCAACAGAACAAGGGGAAAGACATAGCTGTCCTCAGAGCAATCCTTAGGGCTCGGCTGCCATCCCTTAGAGTCAGGAAAACAAATGGTTTCCACAAACACTGACAATCAAGGTGGTCGTTCTACTCAACTGCCAAGCTTCTTTTAGCTACAACAGGTCACCTTTTCATCTCTTACTTTATCTGTATATTGTTCATATGACATCCATGTGAATAAAAGACACACTATAAACGAGTTTATAGTGTTTCAACTAAAATGCCTCCATGAAAAATGGTATAGGAGAGCTGCTTCCATCAGTTGTTCTCTAATTGCTGTAAATCATCAAACAGTTCTTACTTGCCTGAGGTTTGTTCCAAATGTGACAGGATATTACACTTCCCATACCAGAATACAACCATTACTGTTTAACAAATTAATTCTAATGGGAAGGGAAGAGCACCCTTCTAAAGATATCCTCCAGTAGCCATATTTGACCTTAGTCAGACACACTTCAAGAAATGCATAAAATATTCTGCCTTTAGGGATTTTGATTCTTTGATTGTGTCTATGTGCTGCCTCTTCTGACAAACATCAGAAACAAAGTTTAGCTGGACTGATCACACAGTAAGTGTGTAATACACTAAATGGTAGCTTTAGTAACAGATACAATAACTTATATCTCTAATTGCTCTACATCTTGCTTTAGGTCATTTCAAAACATCAAGCAGTCACACAGACTTGGAGTCATCTCCTCTGTCCTTTTCAAAGGCAAAGCAAAGTATCAGACTAAGGAACAGTTCTAAAGACAGACAAGGATCAGAAACATCCACAAGTGAGTGGGTAGGAAAAGGCAGTTTTATTCATCTGGATCAATGACCTGGAGAAGGGAAAAAGAGTACTAAATTTCCCAGTCTGTGGATGATATCTTCTTTCAGGTAGTCAAATGTTATACTCTAGCAAGTAACTCAAGTCACCACACTCTGGGAGCAGAGAAAAGCTTAGCAGAAAAACTTCCATGTATATAAGAATAAGCAAATGCACTGCAGTATGAGGGAAGGTGAGGAAAACCTAAATCATTCTTACCCTGTACTCAGCACTGATGAGACCACACCTTCAGTACTGTGTCCAGTTGTTCTGGGCCACTCAATTCAAGAGAGATTTTGAGGTACAGGAACACGTCCAGAGAAGAGCAAGGAAGCTGGTGAGGGGCCTGGAGTACAGCTCTAAGAGGAGAGGCTGAGGGAGCTAGGAGTGTTTACCCTGGAGAAGAGGACGCTCAGGGGTGACCTCAATGCTGTCTACAACAACCTGAAAGGAGGTTGTAGCCAGGTGAGAGTCAGTCTCTTCTTCCAGGCAACCAGCAACAGGATGAGGGGACACAGTCTCAAGTTGTGCCAGGGGAGGTCTAGGCTGGATGTTAGGAGGAAGTTCTTCACAGCAAGAGTGATTGGCATTGGAATGGGTTGCCCAGGGAGATGGTGGAGTCGCCATCCCTGGAGGTGTTCAAGAAAAGACTGGATGGGGTACTTAGTGCCATGGTCTGGTTGATTGTCTAGGGCTGAGTGATAGGTTGGATTGGATGAGCTTGGAGGTCTCTTCCAAACCGGTTGATTCTACAATTCTACAATAACATGACACTGGCAACTACAGTTTTAAGGAAAGGATACTGGAATCACCACTAGATGTTCTCTGAAATCAGCAGCTCAAACAGACAGTGGTAGCCAAATAAGCCAAAGAGATCATCAGGTGTCATTCAGGGCAGGTATGAAAAACAAGACAAAGTGCTTCTTTTTGTGACTGCATAAAATCTTGCTGTACCCACATGCTGAGTGCTGAATGCAGTTCTGGTCACCACAAAAAGGATAAGCACCTCTGAAAAGGATGTAATCAACACAGAAAAGGACCCTGGAGGGCAACTGTAAATATCAAGCTGGATGATAAGGACAGACTAAATGGGCTGGAACTCTTCAGTGGGAAAGGGGAAGACTGAAAGGGGACAATACAGAATCACAGAATACTAGAGTTTGTAAGGGAGTCCTTCTTCCCTGCCAAAGCAGGATCACCCAGGGCAGTCTGCACAGGAACACATCCAGGCAGCTTTGGAAAGCCTCCAGAGAAGGAAACCCCACAACCTCTCTGGGCAGTCTATTCCACAGCTCTGTCCTCCTCACTGATTTCTCCTCATGTTGAGGTGAAATCTTCTATGTTCAAGTTTGTATCTGATGTTCCTTATCTTATTGTTGCAGACTACCGAAAAGACAAAATACATGTATTATAACTAAGGTTCATATAAACAAGGTTCAGAGAAAGTTTCATCAAATTCTGGATGTGAAACCCAGAAACAGAGCAGATGTGTACCCTCTAGGATGCCCAAAATGGTTTTGGATGCTGAAGAAGATGGAAGGACAGGTTCCACAGATAAAATTGCTGGGCAATTCCAATTAGTGTAATTGATTGTCAATTAACAATGCTATCTTTTGCTGCTCCTTGACTCTTAGCCACTGCTTGTGTGTGGATTGCTCTACTGTACCTTCTCTCATGCCTTCTCCACAGCCCTGTTTAAGCAGCTTTCTATTCCTGCCCCTACTCAGGAATCTCTTCAGTCATTACATCTCTCTTGCTTCTCTCCTTTTCCTTCAGCATCTCTCTCCCTCTACTGTTTCTCCTGTCCAAGTATGGGGTTTATTTCTCCTTCACCCCTGCTCAGATGTCACTCCTGCCCTGGCCTCTACATCATCTGGATCTCTTCTGCCTAGTATCTGCTGCTCTTTTTCAAAGATTGTTTTGCAGAGGTACCATGAACTCCCCTGGCTGGTTCAGTTCTGGTGCACAGTGAGTCCATAGTGGAATCAGATGTGTCTAACACAGAACAGTCTCTGCCCTACATGCACAGAGACCTCTTGCTACCAAACTTCTGCAAAATATGCCCAAGAGACAGAGAACAAGATCCCTCCAGTTTCATATTCTTCCTGAGTGGCTTCTCCTTTGCACTGCTGGAGGCACTGATGGGCTAGACAGGCCACGGGCTTCACACAGTGTGGCATTTTTTGTTTGACTATGTTTCCAGCCAGGAATATATTCAGTTCCTCTGAATAAAAATCATGACCTAAGGCAAATAGGACTTGGATACACATACTTGTTCAGAGCTTTGATGAAATGAAGTGGATTTTGAAGGAACTTCACACATCCATGGATGTCTTACTTAAATGTGTGTGCTGGTTGGATAAATCAGCATTTCAAAGTTCACAAGAAACAGCCATCCAGGTGGAAAAGTAGAGAAACAATAAAATAGGAATATTCCTATTATCAAGTACTAAGCATTAGATGCCTTAATTGCCATGCTCCTAAAAATAAATGTCTGTCGCCATCTTTGCAACCAGATTAGAGATTCCACTGCATGCATCCTCTATTTGTATGTGAATTAAATAAAAATGGATTTGCAAAATAGTTTAGCTAAAACCATCTTAGTTATTTGTTGTATCTTTTAACTAACAAATAGTTTAATGGAGCAATTTGTTTTATTTTCTATTTTAAAAATCAATGTGATTAAAGCTCCTCTAACTATAAATTTCCTGAAGATATTATTTCAGTGACTTTCTCATCTGAAAGAAAATTTGCAGCTGTTGTGTTTTGACAAATTTTGGCAAGGATGCATTTGTATGTTGTGAATGATGTCACCATCTTGTGACAAGCTACAGAATACTTTTGGCTGGGTCAGTTTTGGTCTAGGCCACAGTTATCTACATTTGAACCTTTGATTAAAATGTATCTTTAAGAAAAAAAAATGTGCACACATGCAGACAGACATACAGCAAGGTAAAAGCAATTCCTTCTGTTTGCTTCATCTAAGTAGTTAACTCATTGTACCAAACACCACTATGTGTTTCTTCTCCATAGAAACATTTAATGAGCATGTGGTGTCAGACAGATTTACATTGAAGCTGGATATTCACCTTCAGTGCCTGAGAGATTCTCTCCCAGCACAAGCTGTATCTCAAGTAATTGTTTTCTAGCTGGAGAATTTTCTTCTAGACAGGGTTGCTCCCATATATCAATTTTAGCAGTCAGCAGTTGCCTAAGGCCTCAAATGGGACAGGAAAAATCACCATAAAAGCAGAGGCTGTGTGAGAAGCTCAGGGGAAAAAGCCCATGCAGCTGTCGGGCATCCCTCCAAATGGGCTGGGCACAGAGCAAGAGAGAAGTGGAAGCACACAGAAGAGAAGACCAAAGATTGACCAGGCTGCCACCTCCACAGAATTGAATTTTGCCATCCCCAGGCCTGAGGATTAAATAAGTTAATTCAATTTGTTTAATGAGCTGGAAAGCTTCTAACAAGCCCTGCTTTTAAATGTCTGGTCAGGAATACAGAAATCTTTCTAAAGCATTGAATCTACTACTCGCAGAGAAGAGGAAATGTTCCCTCAGGGTAACAAATAAGGATGGTGAGGGACAGAAAAGGATGCAGCCCTGTCAGGAACCTTAGCAAAGCAAAGCATTTTTCATTGAGCATACAATCTTCCCAGAAATGTTAATTACCTTTCCCGTCTCCAAGACATTCTCTGCCCTATTTGGGAGCAATCCAGGTAGGAGGCTGGAAATGAAGTTTCCACTTAAAGGGTGTTTACGAATATTTTTCATACAGTTTTGATTTATTTTTCTGGAGGAGTAGATGAAGGTTCTGCCTTCAGACTATTTTCTTCCTGAAAGATAATCATGAAGAAAAAAAAAAAAATGGATGTTATTATGATGTACAAAATATCCCATAGTACTTTTCTTAGGAAAAAAAAAAAAAAGTTTCCTAAATCAAAAACTCAAATCTTTCCCACTAAGAAAGGCATTTGTGAAGCTTTACAACTCACTGAGGACACTGAGGGTATATGCTAAGCACAGACTACTAAGAGAAGCCTGGTTTCAACTACACTCCAATTATTCTCTGAGCCTTGACAAACATAGTTTTTGAAAGCAGATGACATTGTAATAAAATGTTTTCAAATAACTTTACCTTGCCTTTTTTTTTTTTTCCCCCTCATCAGTGAGTGACATTTAGCCAGTGGCTTTAACTCTCATGAATTTCAGCCAATTACAGTTCCCCAAATGGAATATTAGATTTCTGTCTAACAGATTATGTTCCCCTCTGTGCATTATCTGTCATCTTCTAAAAACACAAATAATCTTCAAGAATGTATTTTTGACCTTCAAAGATCCAATTTTATTTGTGCTGTGTGGACTCTTTCAACTTGGCATACTAATAGGGAAAACGTGGACTCTTCTGTGCCATTCAAAATGAGCTATCCACACAAAAGCCCCTATTACAAGAGGGACATGGACATGCTGGAGCATGTCCAGAAAAGAGCCACGAGGATGTTCAGAGGGCTGGAGCACCTCTCCTATGAGGAGAGGCTGAAAGAACTGTGGCGGTTCAGTCTGGAGAAGAAGAGGCTTCCAGGTGACCTTGTTGTGGTCTTTCAGTATCTGAAGGAGGCCTACAAAAAAGCTGTCAAGGGACATTTTAGTATATCAGGTAGTGACAGGACTGGGGGAATGGAGCAAAGCTGGAGGTGAGGAAGAATTTCTTCAGCACAAGAGTGGTGAGAGCCTGGAATAGGTTGCCCAGGGAGGTGGTTGAGGCCCCATCCTTGGAGGTGTTTAAAGTCAGGCTGGATGAGGCTCTAGAGAGCCTAATCTAGTGTGAGGTGTCCCTGCCCATGGCAGGGTGGTTGGAACTAGATGATCCTTATGGTGCCTTCCAACCCTAACTGATTCTATGATTCAAAAGGAAAGCAGTAATACAGAACATATTTAGTAGTCCAACAAACCTTTCTCCAAGAGAGATAAGGTTATTGGTATTGGTTCAGAGTGATGCAAACTTCAACTAAAGCTGAGATGTTCTTTTCCTTCCCCCCAACACCCTACCTAAAGAAACAATTCCATGAAGCAAGTTATGTGTTGTAAACCAGCAGATGCACCTGGAGATCAGTGTCAAGCGGTGTCCCTCAGGGGTCAGTGCTGGCACCAGTACCGTTTGACATCTTCATCAGTGCCACGGACAGAGGAATCAGTGCACTCTCAGCAAGTTTGCAGATGGCACCAAGCTGTGTGGAACAGTCGACTTGGTAGAGGGCAAGGATCCACCCAGAGGGACCTGGACAGGCTGGAGAGGTGGGCCCAGGTCAACCTCATGACATTCAACAAGGCCAAGTGTAAGGTCCTGCACGTGGGTAGGCATAATCCCAAGCACAACTCCAGGCTGGGTGGTGAATGACTGAGAGTAGCCCTGGGGGTGTGGGTTGATGAAAAGCTCAACATGAGCCTGCAGTGTGAGTGCAGCCCAGACAGCAACTGAGTGCTGGGCTGCAGCAAGAGCAGTGTGGGCAGCAGGGCAAGGGAGGGGATTCTGCCATTTTACTCTGATCTTGTCAGACCCCACCTGGAGTCCTGTGTGCAGTTCTGGAGCCCTCAGTAAGGACATTGAAGTGTTGGAGTGGGTCCAGAAGAGGGCCACGAGGATGATCAGAGGGCTGCAGCAGCTCTGCTGTGAGGACAGACAGAGAGTTGGGGTTCTGCAGCCTGAAAAAGAGAAGGTTTCCAGGAGACCTTAGAGTAGCCTTCCAGTATGTGAAGGGGGCCTATAGGAAGGCTGGGGAGGGATTATTGACAAGGTCTTGCAATGACAGGACTAGAGATAATGGGTTTGAACTGGCAAAGGAGAGATTTAGACTGGGTGTTAGGAGGAAGTTCTTTCCAGCAAGGGTGGTGAGGCACTGAAACAAGTTGCCCAAGGAGGTTGTGGCTGCTCCCCCCCAGAGGTGTTCAAGGCCAGGTTGGACAAGGCCTTGAATAACTTGTGCTAGTGGGAGGTGTCCCTGCCTATGGTGCAGGGGGTTGGAAGTAGATGATCCTTGAGGTGCCTTCCAACCTTACCATTCTATGATTCTGTGCATGTCTTCTAATCATAATTCTATATGCCAGTTTATGCCAGATGCCTTGGAGTTTTCCAATGAGGAATTTTCTCAATGGAAATCGAACAACCAAGAATCAGCTTTCTCCTTTTCTGTGTTTTGGGGGGTTTTTTGTTTTTTTTTTTAATAAACACATTATTTTGGGTCTTCAAGCACTTAAAAAGTGCAGGAGAAAACAACAAATCCAGGGCAAGAGGTTCTTAAGAACAAACACCAAACAGTGTTTCTAGGGTGTGAGGATTATGGAAAATAAGCTTAATCAAAGTTTCCTAGCCAACTGATAAGACAGGTCTTTATACATAGTAAGTCTGTGGTTTTATTACTAACCATAATCTCAGAGTTTGATTTCCCCATTTGCAGATGTACAATCTGCATTCCAAACTGTCTGTTCTTCCTTCTCAACATTACTAAGCCTATTTCACTGAAGTGCTGTAATGGATGACAGAGTTCCTCTCAGGTTTTGTACATTGTACATGAGCTGGCATTGTGGACATGCAGCCCAGAGAGCAATCGTGTCCTGGGCTGCAGCAAGAGCAGCATGGGCAGCAGGGCAAGAGAGAGGATTCTGCCCCTTCACTCTGCTCTCATCCCCACCTGGAGTCCTGTATGCAGTTCTGGAGCCCTCAGGAAGGACATGGAACCATTGGAGCAAGTCCAGAGGAGGCCATGAAGCTGTTCAGAGGGTTGGAGCAGCTCTGCTATGAGGACAGACTGAGAGAGTTGGGGCTCTGCAGCCTGGAGAAAAGAAGGTTTCAAGGAGACCTTAGAGTGGCCTTGCAGTATCTGAAGGGGACTACAGGAAGGCTGAGGAGGGACTTTTGACAAGGTCTTGTAAGGACAGGACAAGGGGCAATGGGTTTGAACTGGCAGAGGGGAGATTTAGACTGGATGTTAGGAGGAAGTTGTTTGCTGTGAGGGTGGTGAGACACTGGCACAGGTTGCCCAGGGAGGCTGTGGTTGCTCCCTCCCTAGAGGTGCTCAAGGCTAAGTTGGATGAAGCACTGAGCAACCTGTTCTAGGAGGAGACATCCCTGCCTATGGTGGGGGGGTTTGAACCAGATGATCTTTGAGGTCATTTGCAACCTAAACCATTCTATGTTTCTATGATTCTGTAAGATGACAATTTATCTGTGGAAGCTTGTATCATTAAACTTTTGTACAGTGAAATGCATTTCTCAGAGACAACTGCAACTGACATCAGTGCTGTCACTGTCATTGCACTCTAAGATTTCAGCTGCAGGTATCTGATAGAGAAAATACTGCCAGACTGACTAACTTTACCTGTCAGATTTCTTCATGTTATCATAGAATGGTAAGATAGGAAGGGACCTCAAGGATCATCTAGTTCAAATCCCCTGCCATAGGCAGGGACACCTCCCACTAGTACAACTCACTCAAGGCCTCATCCAACCTGGCCTTGAACACCTCCAGGGAGGGAGCAGCCACAACCTCCCTGGGTAACCTGTGCCAGTGCCTCACCACTCTTCACTGTAAAGAACTTCCTCCTAAGATCCAGTTTCAATCTCTGCCAGTTCAAACCCATTGCCCCTTGTCCTGTCATTGCAAGACCAAGTAAATAGTTCCTCCCCAGCCTTCCTGTAGTCCCCTTCAGATACTGAAAGGCTACTATCAGGTCCCCTTGAAGCCTTCTCTTCTCCAGGCTGCAGAGCCCCAACTCTCTCAGCCTGTCCTCATAGGAGAACTGCTCCAACCCTCTGATCACCCTTGCGGCCCTCCTCTGGACCCACTCCAACACTTCCATGTCCCTCCATTTTCCTGCAACCTACAGGCTGAAATCACTCCTCAGCCCAATCATTTCCACCTTCTGTTTCACAAAAGTTTTAATCAACCAGTGTAAGAGAAGAAACTGCTACATTAGCCTATAAGCACCATGTTTCTGAAGGAAATAAAAGGTATATTACAAGAAGGAAGGAAAGTTTCTTCCTGATACTACAGTTTAGAAACTTTCATTGCCTTACCTCAAGCAAGGCCCACAATGAAAACAGATTCTATAATATAGCCCACTAGAACCGAACTGTGGTACTCTCAGAGTAAAAACACATTCTCATAAGAGCACCATAATGAATTGCATACAACTTGAACAGTGCTGCATTTAAAGATAGGGAAGACCTACTCTCAACTCTCAGTCACAATAACAATCACAGAACTTTCATTTGTCTGCTTCCCATCACACATTACTGTGGTTTTCTTTGAAAGCAAACTGAAAAAATGAAGAACTGAATATAAAACTCCAAAACAATAAGGCGTGTTATTCTGAGGGAAGATGTTTGAAAATGTTGGCTTGAGGGTTGTGAAATGTAGGAGTCGAAATCTTAGCAGCCCTCAATGATCATCTATCTTAAAGAACTTATTAAAAAAATGCAAAAAAAGGTTAAAATTGCAAATGATCTAAACCAAGGGAAAAAATACACATCAAATGACAAGTTCTGCTGTGCCACTCATGCACCAGCCTTATAAATTCTTCTGTGTGTGTCACAGTTTCTGCATTGACAGCAGCAAAGCAAAATACAAATCTGAACTTTAGAACACCTCTAAAAGCACAGATGGGTCTTGGTTAAAATGAAATGACTGGTTAGTAAGGCAAGACCTACACCATCCTCTGTGGACTAGCAAAGAAACAGAACCTGAGGAGATGACTGTAGGCAGACATTGTAATTTTACTGATTTCAGTGGAACTTTCCTGTGAATAAATCTAGATAGATGTGTCCATGGATCAGCAGTTAAGATCTAGCAGAGACCCAGTCACATCATTAATCATTGTTCCAGATAAAGCTGCTGTAAGCCAGAGATAGCTTTTGGAGCTGGACGCTTTCATTTACAATTCCTTCTTTTCTGCCTGTTGACTACGATAGAAGCCCTGGACAGATTAGCTGCTTAATTTATCTCCTTAAATTGTATGCCTAGAAATGGTGTGAATATCTTTATCTGTACTTTGCTATTTATACAAACTAACATTATTTACTTCAGATCACTCTGCAAAATACATTGACTCTGCTTCAAATCCACTCCAACAACAATAATTACCACAAAGTAAAACTTCATTCTCTCCTTCATGTCAAAATTGGCTCAACTTATAAAGTTCACCTATGACTAACACTGTTTTCTGACTGTCCCTTGATGTACAGGTCTTTGAATACAGTTCAATGTATTCAAATGTATTTGATACAGTTCAATGTATCTGCTTTACCTGAAGACAGAACTGACCATTTGCTACTTACCATAGAAATTAAACAGCGTTCAACAACTGCAAGGCTGAGTTCAGTCAGTTTCCTCAGATTTATACTGCAATGCTAGTTTACCATAAAATTTATTTGCAAGTATTTCAAGGCACTTCACAAAGCTCATTAAAGTTATAATTGCTCTGGCTTTTGTTAATGTCTGCCTAACTCACTGCAGAGGTACAAGATGCTGTATGTAATGAGCTTCATTATGCCTCAGGCATTTTACTGCTTTAAACCTAAAAGAATGGTGGTAAGGTATGGGAGGCTAAGGGAAAACTAGCCAGCAA
>VWZE01006195.1:20320-31581 GCA_013396675.1 Eubucco bourcierii | reverse complement strand
TTTGAGATAAAGTTGAAGATCTAATGAACTGAACACATTTCCACCTTGTCTACCAAACCACAAAAAGTGCAAAGGTGCTGGCTGATGACCAAGGGTTAAGGCAAGCTCTGTCTCCTGATAGAAGCAGTATCTTGTGCTAGGTCACCTATCTGAAGCTAGAATATACAACATAAAATGTGTCTGCTTCCTCCTGCTGTTAGGCTAATTGGAGGCACCTCCTTGAACTTTGCTCCTTTTGTTCTCTACATTTTTCTTTTCTACAACACCTATCATAGTCACCGGCAGAAGGCAATGGCCCTACATAAGGAAGTGCTCCCTGATTTGAACTTTTTCCTCTGTGCAAAGGAGAGCAACAGGCTCAACAGTGACAGCAGTGACTTCCCCCCTTCTCTTCTGACTGTGCCCCCAGGGAGGGAAAGGGACACAGGAAATATTGCAGGGGTCACTGTAGTATTGAAGCTCCAGATTTGAATGCTCATTTCGAAATGCAAGCCCGCCTCCACCTCTCTGCCTAAAAACTCAGTCCATCTGTCTATCTTTCCTAATGATTACTCACATTTATATTTGGTTTTGCTACTAATGTAGCTGGTGGTACAGAAAACAAAATATGTAACGAGAGACTGGGGTTGGGGTTTTTTTTGCTTATTTTTTCCTCTCTCTCCCTGTCATTCTAGCCAAGAACTCGCTCTAAGGCATTTTTTTGAAATGGTTGCTTTTAAGTTTTCTTTGTGGATAAGGATTTTATGACTCCTGGCCCCTAGAGGGTTGTTCTTTGCCCTACCACTTTTCTCTGCCATCTGGCATGTTTACTTGAAGTAAACGTGTAGGGTCAGAGGCCAACATGGACATGTGGAGGGACAGCTTTGTCACAAAAGCTGTAAGGAATTAGTGGATGCTTCTGAATATAGCACTGTGCATTTTATTCAGCTGCTGAGGACAAAGAGGTGAGGTTAGTCATATGGTTGAAAGAAAATAAAGAAAACCAAATAAACAATCAGAATGGTAGACCATACAAGACCATGGACTCCTTTTAACTGTTGTGGGGTTTTATTCCCTAAGTCTTTCTAAATACATTTCTAAACAGTATGGTAGAGGGGCAGCAAAATTTCCTTCCCCCCATTCTTTTAGAAATGTTTTTAATACAAGTTCAGGAGTGGCCTAGAGGCCTCAAATCACTGCAGGTACAGACAGGTGGGCTGCAACAGGCAAAATATCTATGACCCAGCTGTCAAGCCATTGTTCTTTTAAATGCAGAATTCCAACTTTAGGACCTAAGGACAGGAATTAGTTTGACAAGACTTTCAGGAAGGAAGGAACCAAGTGAGAGTGTCATATAAATGTAGTCTCTTAAACAAAGATGACCTCGCAACACGTGAATGCATGAATGCTTGTGGGTGTGACGGATAGGGCTGGGTGAGAAGGAGACTCTCTTGTTTTTTCAGTGTTAGCTTTGTCCAGAGTTGGTCACAGATTTGTTATGCCTGTGAGACTAGTATCATGATAACCTTTAAGACTAATCCCTTGAAGATTTTCTGCTTCCATGCACATGTGCTTTCCAGTCTTGTTGGCATCTCTGCCACTCAATTCAGAACTGATTTGTTGTTGATAAGAGAATACCAATATCCCGAAGACAAAACTTGCCTCAACTCAGGATTTTTTTAAGTGGCATTCAGTCAGCAGCTCTAAGAGAAATAAGCCTACTCATAAGTGGATGTCTCTAAGAGGAGAAATCTTATCTCTTGCTGAAGTGCAGGTTGAGAGCAGCGGGGATGTTTCCCACCCGGGGCAGCAGCATGGTTTAGGGTTTAAATCACAAAACTGGCTCCTCACAACCCATTCAAGAGTCTGACACAGGTGTCCAGCCTTCACTAATATGGCCATGAGCCTCCTCATGGCCTGATGGCAGAGGATAAACCTGCTCTGAGACTTCGCTTCTTTCATCATGGGGTATATGCCAGATAAGTTGATTAAAGATGCATAGGATGGTTTATTCCCTTCCATGAGACAGAGAGCAGATATCGGCTGCGGTGGCTCCTCTGTGCAGAGTCTGCCTGCTACAGAGATAAGAACATCTGTAACCACAGAAAGGATTGCAGAAATTGTTGTTTCCTGGAAGCAAAAAGGAGCAGGAGAGGGCATCACTTAGAAGCACAGCCACAAGCACTGCCCTTTACAGAGACTATTGGGTGAAGAAAATTCATGCTACAGAATTCATTACACATCGTAATGACAGCACATACCATAAAAGGCCTTCAAAAGAGCAAAAACATCAGTCTAAAATGCTCCAACCAATTTCAGATCATACCAAAATCTGCCCATATAGCAAACAAAACACAAGTTAATATTGATATCTTATTAATGGATTGCTTTTTGCAGCTAAGAAATTATGTAATCTCAGAATCAACTTTACTACACAAAGTTGCATTCATCCATATTTAATACATGAGCTTTATTAAAAGTTTATATTAAGCCCAGACAATGAATAATGGAAAATTCCATCTTAGATTCTATCAAGTTTTCCTTGGAAATAAATCAACCAAATAAATAAAAAATGCAAACAAGCCCAAGTACGACATGTTTTATCTTCATTAGCCTAAATTTTCGTTTCACTGGTGAAGAAACAGCTTTTTCTTTTGGCTCCTAGTCAAAACACTTTGCTGGTTTCGGATTACTTGTCTCCCTCTAATTCCTTCTTTCCTCTGCTTCTTAACATGGATTGGTACCCACCAAAAGAAACCAAACAAATAAAAAAACCCAAAACAACAACAACAATAAAACCGCTAAGCTGTTTTCTTTGAGGGATGATGGAATTGGAAGAGCTAAATTCTTTTTTCTGATATTAATAAAAGAAAAAAACAAATAAACAACAGCAACAACAACAAAAAAACCAGACCTGATGTTCACACAATCAAAAGCATGTATCTCTACAGGGTACTGTATTACATATTAGGAGATCTGTAAGGATGTCTCCAGAGATAAATGTACCAGTATCATTATAAGGATATTGAATAAAATAAAGATAAAAGATACCAATATAATGACATCAAATTGGTCTAAATATTGACAAAGTTACACTGGTGCTCCAGTGATAAATATTACATGAAAATAGAGTAATAGAAATCAACAGAGTGACTGGGCATTTACAGTGGAAAAAGGAAACATATAAGCTAAGGAAGTACCAAAAGACAGCTCTGTTTGTGACTGAAAATGAAAGACTGATTTCAGAAAATTTGCCTTAAATAGCTACATTCCCCCTCCAATATGATCTCTTTGGGTGCTTTCATGAAAGTAATTGCCATAGAACCAAGATACGCAGAAGAAAACTGAAATATCAGTATTCTTCATAACTGATTCTGAGATATATTGCAGGGACCACATCAGGTTCCTCAGGGAGAACACTTCATATGAAGCTCTGCCTACACAGAAATTGCATCACAGGTCCACCAGTCTGAGTGCAAACTTACCAGAACTATAATGCAAACAAACATTTAGGGATATCGGGACAAAGTGAGATCTGTCAGCCTAACACATCTGAATCCAGGAATTTGAGGGTGTCATGGGTTTAACCAGTTGAATCTGCTGGTGAGTATTCAGTACTATGCTGATATCATGCCAGCTTCAAAACAAAAGTCCTGCCTGGAGAAAAGTATCATTGTATTACTGAGAGAGTTATCAGACATTGGTGTGTTCTGCCCAGGGCAGTGGTGGAGTCACCATCCCTGGAGGTGTTCAAGCAGTATGTGAACCTGGCGCTTAGGGACATGGTTTAGTGTTGACCCTTGAGGACTTGGTTGAAGGTTGGACTGGATAACTGTTGAGGTCTCATTTAGCTGGACGTTTTCTGCAATTCTGTGATTCTAGAGATTGTAGTCTGACTTGTAACACAAGAGACTTGCTGTTTTGTATTGCTGTTTCCAGTGTCTAGTTTCTGGGTGCTGGCCTTTTCTGTTGGGCAGTCCGTGGGCTTGTGGGGTGGATGAGGTTGTTTTATGGCTGGATCTGTTGCTGCTTCTGCTTTTGCTTTGCTTTTCCTGGAAATATGCTAAGGTGATTGTACATTGTATTATTTCCATTAAACTCCTTTATCAGCCCAGAGCTTCTGGTACTACTTTCCCTCCTGTCTGTGGTGATGGAGCTGGCTTATGAGAGTAGGCTGCCTTAAACCAGGACAGAGGGACAATCCTAAAATATCAACTGTTCAAAGCTTCTACAGCAGGGACTTCGAGAGAAGTTTTACTTGATGTCAGAACACCAAATATTTCTTACTATTTCACACGTTTTCTTCTGATATTCCTCCTGCAACCTTCTTCAAAGACTATCAGTAGAAAACCTCATCTTAGAGGATGATCTTCAGAAATCAGTAATGTTTCAAGCTGGCTACGTTTAACCTTGCTTTATGCTGTTACTAGAAGCATATGACCAAGAAAGCCCAAAAACCTTATCGAGAAGGAGGCCCTACTGCAACTTCAGGCTGTTTCAGTAGCAGAACTGGTTCAGTATTACTTGCAACTACAGGCATGTATATTACTCTTGGAATATTTATTCCATTTGTAAGACTGTGATGAATGGAAAGCCTCTGCTTCCTTATTTTATTTAAGGTTCTAATTGGATTGCAGTAGCTGAGGATTCCAGTGAACAAATCTGCAAACGTGGGGAAACAAAGCAGAGGGAATGAAGGTTACACATCTGAAAGAGTCTCAAGTATGACATTGTCACACACTCTGTATTCAGATTTACTGTTTTCTCTCGTTGCAGCATAATTCAAATGCATTCCTCAAATACAAGTGCACATTATATGCAAATATGAGAACTATTTGTTTGGGTATCTACAGGAATCAAATGCATCTTGCATAAAATTCATCTCAGCAATCTGATTTTAAGAAGTTAACCCTTCTAGTCAATGACTGAAGCAGTACCACAAAGTCAGTGATCACTTTTAAGAAGTTATTTGAATTTTCCATATCGACACTTAGAGACGTGTACAATTTGTTCATAAACATTAACACAAAATACAACCTCACAAAACTTTATACAATAACTCATTTCACATTGTTTTCTTAGTTCTCTGCACATGTTCATACATATACGGACACATACATACTCTCACATACATATGCAGAAACAAGTCCAGTGATCGATTTATGGCAGTATTTTAGAACGTCATTCAAATATACAGCATAGCTACTGTGACGGTTTGGGAGTTCCCTGCCACCCCACACTTTTGTAAAATCACCCAGACTAGACTCAGACAGCTGGAAGTTAAGAGATTAAGCTGTATTACATCTTAGCACAATGTACAAGCACAATGTACAAGCAGATATATATACAATATGCAGGAATATTTATAGAAGTATACAAGTTAAAGGTAATATAGAAACACAAGATCCCTCCCAGAAATTAGATACCCCAGGAGGGGCTCCCAACCACCCTTCCACCTTCTTCCCACCCCTATACCTTACTCCAAGGTTTCCCTTACCCACAAGGTGAGTTTGGAGGATTGGCCAGGGGGGTTAGAAGGAAAGTGGTTAGTTTGGTTAGTAGGCAGAGAGGAGAAAGCAAGAAGCTAGATATCCGAGAGTGTCTGTGCCTGAGTGTCTTATCTTTGTTTTGTATTCTTTTCTTATACATCTCACCAAGCCTATGAGTGAAGTAGACATCACCATTGTTTTCCTTTCTCAGCCTGTAATATCATTTTCTCTATCAAAATATTCCAATTAGCCTCAAACCAGCACAGCTACTTAGTTCTGGTTTTGAAACGTTCCTGATATCATTTATAGGCATTAATGATTGTTTAATTATAATAATTTTTGTGTCTTCATTTTACCTCACCTTAGTTTCCAATGTCTATTGTAGTTTGTGGGAAAATGATTTGTCATAGTGCTACCAGTGTTATGAAAGAAAATCCAGATCTGGAAACTGCAGTCATAAAGATCACTATGATAGGCAAAATGCTGGATCTGGTCATAGCAGCTAGTTCATCTCACTATGGTGATACTTCGGGTTATGCATAAAAGTCCTTATAACCTGATTTGAGTTAAATACGGTATCTCTGAGATTGCAAAATGAGTATGTAACACAATCACAAAGCATGATCTTGGTTCACTGGCATGATTAACACACAAAGACAGTTACCTACATTATCACCAGGTGAAAATCCAGGTGCCAGGCTAAAGGTCCAGGACTAAAGTTCTACTGACAATAGTGTTTGCTTTTAGTGTTCATATATATGTATGCAAATCAGTCTTACCCTGTAATGCTAATTTTCTTACTATCTGTGATATAAAGTACACAAATTGTAGAGGATACAGACGCCTACAAGCCACAGAACTTCCACTAGAGACTCCATTTCTTTAAAATTTTGGGGCTGGACAACTTAGACCAATCATACACCTCAAATTTTGCCAATACTAATTTTCTAGCCAAGCTGAACAAGTGGATACAAGCTTCTCAACAAACACTTAAAATAAAAGAAATAGAGAAAGAAGAAAGAGAAGAGAGGGAGAAAGAAAGAAAGAAAGAATGAAAGAAAGAAAGAAAGAGAAAGAGGGAAAGAAAGAAAGAAAGAAAGAAAGAAAGAAAGAAAGANAAAAAAAAAAAGAAAGAAAAAAAGAAAAAGAAAGAAAGAAAGAAAGAAAGAAAGAAAGAAAGAAAGAAAGAAAGAAAGAAAGAAAGAAAGAAAGAAAGAAAGAGAAAGAAAGAAAGAAAGAAAGAAAAAGATTTTCTAAAAATAGTAAAATACAATTCAAATACAAATTTAGTAAAGCTGCCACAACGCAGAACAAAGAAATGGTTTGCTGTCATGGGTTTAGTCAATTGAATCTCATTATGAGGACTTGATACTGTGCTGACATCGTGCCAGCTTTAAAATGAAACTTCTGGCCAGAGCAAAGTATCATGGGGTTTGAAGTTCAAATTTCAACATGAGAGGCTTCCTGTTTCTGGTCGCTGCTCTTGGTTTCCAGTTTTGGCTGTCAGTCTTCCCACTGGGCCAGCTGTGGGCTTGGGGGATGGGAGGGGTCAATTTATGTCTGGCTTCTGCTGCTGCTTCTGATTTTTCTATGCTTTTCTGCAAAACGAGCTAAGGTAATTGTACATTGTGTCATCTCATTAAACTCCTAATCTCAACCCAGGGTATTGTTTTGTGCTATTTTCCCTCCTGTCTGTTTGGGAAGGGCTTGCTTGTGAAAGTGGACTGTCTGAAACCAAGACATTTGCTTACTTCTGAATCTACAAAAGTGTTCTCAAGGAAGAATAAAGATTAGTAAACTTAGGGTTTTGGAACAAAAATTAAAGACAGGGTTTCACAGAACGTAAGACATAAACCAGCACAAAGACATGCTTGCAAATTATTATTGCTGATCATTCTGTCTCCACTGCAATTTTCTGTTCAGTCCACTAAGTGCATAAAAAAATAACAGAATTTTGAGACTAAAGGACAGAATTGTACCCTATATGCTTGATTTCCCCATCCTTTTAAGTGCCAAATGCCACAAGGCAGCAACTTCAAGCTCTTCATAAGTGTATTCATAAGCATATCCATGTCCATGATGTTCAAAATAACCATGTATAAGCATTTTGGGTTAGATTTGGTCCTCTAAGCCCATGATCATAAAAATGCACTGTACATTACTTTTGCATGAAAACTGAGGCAGAGAATCATGGCTGTTAAACCAAAATATCACATTTTAAAGCTGAGAGATAGCTTTTGTCACTAGCTGTTATTGACATGAGTGACCTGACCACTAAGTAACTCGCTGCAGTTGTACTTACAGGACCAGAGTACTTCCCAATAAATACTCTTTGTCTTTCAGGGACAGATACAGCAAAACTCTGTGACATTCAAAAAGTACAGTGAGCCTCTTCAATTAAAATCATGAAAACAATTATTTTAAAAACCTTTATTACTGTGCAGCTCAAGGGCTCAGTTAATTCATAACGGAAGAAATAAAATTACAGGACTGGGTAAGCAACACACTGCATTATTCTCAGAAAGGATTATCAGTTTTCAAATACTGAAAATAGGGACAGTTGGGTATCAAAATCAATTTCTAACAAAAAATTGTGACATATTATTTTTATATGTCAGCTAGTTGGTTCCTGGCAACCCGAGCAACAGATACACTATTGGTGGATTGGCCAAAACTTCTGGTTTACTAAGTAAATACAAATAAAACATCTCCTGTTTTGAAACTTGCTTTTTGACATTTTACATATCAACATCCATCACAAGGCCTAGAAAAGTCTGCTGTGTGAGATCTGGTAGAGTTACTCAAATACCATACTCCAGTAGTCCCATTTCTAGGAATCAAAGACTTCCATTACTTTCCTAGTGATGCCATCTGATGAAAGACTTGCATGCTTGTTTAATCAGAACCGAGGAAATTGTGCTTTTTATGTTAGCTTGCTCTGCAAGTAGCTCAAAACTCAACAGGCTCACTGGGCTTGGATGTAAACAAACAAAAGGGATGTAAACTCTTACACTCAAACAGCAAACACCAGGTTTATCACATCTTCCAAATCCATTCCACCAACCAGTATAAGTTTTATTCTAACAAGATTAATTTTTAATTATCTGGCTTCTGGTTTGTGTGGTCCAGAGACTGGCAAAGTCAAACAAGACTCAAAAGAACAGAAATAGAAATATCACCTGAAAGTAATTGTTTAAAACAAATCATTTGTTCCTTCTTCTTAATATATATGTTGAGTGAACACACAACACAACAGAGTCCTGATATATCTTAGATGAGAGGATCCTCCAGGCAGATGGTCAGCTGTCTATCATTCTATCTTGTGATCTTTCATCTTGAAAAGTCTGTCATCAGAAAAATAATTCCATCTACCTCTACCATGACCTGCAAGCACATTCTCAGTGCTTTGTAGTAAAGAAGCCTCTTTTATTGTCCCTATAATAGGCATTAATGGTCCAAAAGATATGCAAAGAATGGTGCCCTGAAGAATTAATCCCATAGCCAGATCCATCCAGATGGACCCTCGCTCTCAATAGCAAAGGCTGAGACTTAAAAGCCTAATTGCCATGATTTTATGCACAGTCACAACGAATTAAGGTTGTCACCTGTCACAGTCATTTTTGGCTAAAAACATATAAATATTTTCATAGAGTTGTCTTATAGATCTACTTGGTGAATGCTTTCTGCATTTCACAAAAATGTCGTCTGAGGCTACAAACAATAAACTATGCCAAACACAGATTTTTCCCCTCCCAGTTTTAATGATACCTAGCTCCACCCTTTGCCTAACAAAGCAAGGATTAACCTCAAACTGATACTGATCCTCTAAGAAGTCAGAACTGGAAATTTCAGTGCTTTTAGATGATGCAGTAGTGAGTTGGTTAAGTACATTACTCTTTAATCTCAAGAGTCTATTAATAGCTATTTTAAAAGGAAGGTGATACTTTAAAAGAGCATCAGGAATCTGTTGCAGAGGTTGGGTCTTTACCTTGCTACAGCTTCAGTTTTCAGTAACACCCTATTTCCAGCATTGAGAGATAAACCTACACAATTTCCTCTTCCCCTCCCCCTACACTTTATAACCTCAGATTCTGCTTCAGAGACTTGTATTTATATTTTGATTCCCCTGCCACACAGGTAAACTTTGTACTTTCCATTTAATGTAAGTCATTAAAGTCAGTAAACAGCAAAAATTAATAAAACAGCAAGTTACATATTTTTAAGACCTCTGAGTTAAAACTATTTTGTGGAAGGGAAAAAGAACAGATGCTCATTTCTAAATGCTAAAGCCACCAACTGGGAATATGCCAGTTGTAACTGCTGCCATCTGGTTTCAACTGTTCTTTTTACCTAGCTCTCTGAGATTCATATCTGAATTCACAGCCATGCATTTCCACTAGGAGTGGGACAGTGGGAATAGTATAAGCAGAATTTTTCCCATGTGCTCTCACCTTCATTAAATACAAACTTTCAGTAATTACTGGTCTGCAAGATCTCTATGAAATGATAAATCATGGGCAGTTTTTGCAAGGACTACACAGTAACAGCAGTTGTTTAATAAACACTTTTCATTACTGCTTTCCCACATTTCATTTGACTCCTTTACATTCTGCTGTTCATCTACCTATCCTTACTCTGGTTAGGTAGAGGGGGAGTGTATTATCTGTAGGCCTCTACAGGGCTAACTCAGATCCCTTTGGAAACTGAACACTTTGTGTATACTCAAGTGTCTGATGCTCAGGATCAGTCGTGGCATTGAGTTGCACAGTGCAGTTAATGACTATTTTTGTGTAAACACATCGAGATATCCCTTACACACATGTAATCATACTTTTTGCAGTGTCTGAAAGACTGTGCAAGGTGGCAGCAGCAGCAGACCAGGATGGGTACAATATGACCTATATAAAAAACTCGCTCGTTACACGGTAAAAATCTTTTAAAATGTAAAAATACATTTCTGTTTGTCTAGAGAAAATCCACATTTAAATCTTCCTCTGACCCTCCTACATATATAGTAAAATACAGATGAAAATTTCTCCATCCTTTTTAGTCTCAGCACCATTATTGCATAGTTATTCACAAGACTGTAAATTATTATTATTTGAGCTGTTTATTGCTGACCTAGAGTGTATCACTACTGGATATTTTATAGATGACCTTTTGCAACTGGTCTATAAAAGTCATATGTCTGCAACAGCCCTAGACAGTTTTTGCTTTTTTCATGGCAGATGCTGTCTTAGCAAATACATTTACTGAGACTTCTCAAGACTTAACCACAAGAAATGCTAATGTTTGAGATAAAAACTCAATACCTGCCCCTGATCTCAAGCACAGACCACATCTCCACACCTCAAACACCTTTTTGGTGCTGTTCTCACAGACATACAGGCCTGGGATGCTGGCAGCGTCTTCAGATCTCAACAAAGAGAGCTGTTACAGGACTCTTCATAAGTGCCTTCTGACCAATACATCTTTTAAAAGATGGGGAACTCATTTTTCCAGTAGTTTCCAGTAGTATTGGTGGCATTATTGATACTGAACATTTTCTCATTCCATTATCAATTTATTGCAGTCCTGATGATAATTTTCACATGAAAACTTTGAGATACAACAAAAGCAGCACTTGAAGGCCTGTCATCCCATCTCTCTGTGAATGGATGGGGATAAAATGATCTAGGCACAATAGGTCAAAATAAGGCATTATTCACAATGGCCCCAATACAAAGTACACCATCACATTTAGTCCACTTTCTCATCATTACTGTGAAGGTTTGGGAGTTCCCCACCCCCCCA
>VWZE01006195.1:152-10788 GCA_013396675.1 Eubucco bourcierii | reverse complement strand
AAAAAGAACATATTTAATTTTTCTTTCCTTTTTTTTTTTTTTTTTTTTTTTTTTTTTTTCATAACAGTGTGATGGAATTAGCTGTTTCTGTAGTACAACAAAGGTATTTGTAATTATTTCTTGTTGGAACACGCTAGAGTATATATCTTGCACATCGGCAGCCATGGTTTAAGTTGCAGCTGTGAAGTGAGCTGAAAATGGGTGTTTCATGTTTCTTTTCTCTGCCAAAGAGTAAATTGTATTTACTGATGTTACAGCATAAAATGATAAAAGAGAAGAATTTCCAATTTAAAACTGCATGTAGAAAGTAAAGAGGTCTGGGTCTGGAGGTTATAATATGCCATTCGTCATACCTACAGACACCAGAGTCCTCATTCAGTTTTGCATCTGCTCTCTGTTTTAGTTAAATACCCATCAGTGCAAGCAGAGCAAACCACTGAAATATTACTTTTTAAATTTAGGGTGGAAAAATACAGATTTTTAGCTCTCTCCTTAGCTGCTGCTATATTGATGAACAAGTTAGGGCTACTGATCTGATAAAGAGAACCAGCAATAAGGCTACGATGACTATTCCAAGGGGAACTGTTTGTCAGGAAGACTCATCATTCCCAAGCCTTTTTAAGATGACTGAGTGAAGACGAGGAGGGAAAAAAGTCAGTTTAGATGGAAACTTGGAGCAATGTCAGAGATTTCTAATGCTGCTGCTTACATTTCCTTGCTGTTGTTCTGATTCCCGTATGTGGAATTCAACCTATAACAGTGACATTAGCATGAAAAATGTACAAAAAACACCAGACAAACAACTGTGGCAAAAGATGGTGACCTGAAAACTGTCTGAATGATAGAGCACCGAGGGTTGTGATTGATGGTTCAGATTCTAGTTGGAGGCCTGTGGCTAGCGGTGTTTAGCATGTTCATTGGGGCTAGTCTTGTTCATCATGTTCATTGATGACATAGATGAAGAAGCAGAGCGTCCTCCTAGCAAGTCTGCTGATGATACGAAAGCGGAGAGTGTGGTTGATACACTAGAAGGTTGTGCTGCTGTTCAGAAAGACCCGAACAGGCTATACAGATGGGTAGAGCTGAAAGTCACAGATGTCAATAAGAACAAGTGTAGAGTCCTGTAGCAGGGAAGAAATAACCTCATGCACCGATGCAGGTTATGGGTTGACCTGATGGAAAGTAGATTTGGTTAGAAGCACCTGGGAGTGCTGTTGGACAAGTTCACCACAAGCCACCAGTGTGTCCTTGTGACTGAGAAGACCAACAGTCTCCTGGGTTGCATGAAAAAGAGTGTGGACAGTAGGCTGAGGGAGGTTCTTCAGCCCTTCTGCCCTAGTGAGGCCACACTGGACTGATCTTTCCATTTCTGTGCTTCCCAGTTCAAGAACAGGGAACTGCTGGAGACAGTTCAATGGAGGGCCACAAGGATGATTGAGGGACTGGAGCATCTCTCTCACAAGTGAGACAAACTGTAATCTTTGTCTGGCAATGGAAGAATCCTAAGATGAGACATCTGCCAAAAGCCTTCCAACATCATGACCACTGCCTAGCTGCTATAAGGCCTGGGAAAATTAAAGATCAGCCACTCTTGCTATAATCCTGAGATGGCATAAGCAAAAGCACTTTTCACAGACTCTTCTGCTTACCTTCCCATCTGTTTCTGCTGCAGGAAAATGAGCAGGATTGAATCCCACATAGGTATTTCACCCAGAAGAGATGTAATTGGTGTGCAGGTTGGAGAAAACAGTTTCACAGCAAAAGATTGAATGTTCCTAGGTAAGAGCAAATGAAAAATCTCCCTTGCTTAATTACTTGCTGAACAGTATCTACAAAGACTGCTATCCTGTACTCAGTACCTAACTGCATCCTAAATCCCATCTAAGGAAGAAACCCGAGTACACATCTGAAGGGAAGACAGACTGCACAGGCTTCATGAAGCCATCTAATACTTCCCTGGTCCTCAGGCTCTGGGTATTGGCCTGTGAGCTGTCACCAGTATCATACATATTGCATAATACTGACAATAAAAGCTCTTAACAACAATTTATTTTACTTGAGCTGAAGAGGGGGGGAACAGCAAGGACTTAGATAGGATATATGGTGTTTGAATTTAAGTGTCGGTGTTTCTGTGTTTGACAACAAAATGACATTTTTAAACCTACGGAATGTGCCCCATACATATAAACAAACAAACCTTTGTTTTCTTCTTCTTCTTTTGGGTGGTTGGGTTTTGGTTGGGTTTTTTTTAGTTTCTTTCTTTCTTTCTTTTTTTAAGCTAATTTTCTGGGATTCTGGGAACATGAACAGTTCCACAACTTATTTATTCTCTTTCTTGTGATGTTACTAATACTCCATTTCCAAAACAGCACAGAGAGTAGAGAGTTGTTAGTGTGAGGAAATACAATCTGTTGTTTGATCTTTTTTTTTTAAACTTCACAGCCCTGTCCTCAAGCAGAGCAGTGCTAAAATATCCTTCCCTCCCCCTGCCTTTTTTTTACATTTGCTTTGTTTCATTTTGTTTTTTATAACCTACTGCATCTTAAAATCTTCAAGATAAGGATTTTGTAATAGAGAGCAGTAGTATCTTCCGTAGGGAGAACGGAAGCTGTATCTCTCTAACGCATATCGTGAATCATTTTAGTTTAAACCGGTCTGTGGGCTTAAATAAATAGCTCTATTGATCTGCCTCCTTTCAAAACAAGCTGCATTGTTTCACAATGAGCCATGCCCCTCTCTTGTTCTCTTATCTTCTGTCAAAGCTTAAAAATACACTACTGCAAAACAGAATGTTCAAAATACTGTAGAGGAAAAAACAACAAAAACAAAACCAGTTATTGATGATATCTTGGGTGTGGTTTATGGTATCAAATTAGAGATGACCAAGATTGAAATTATAACCATTTTGCAGCTCTAGGAAGCATGAAAGAAACTGTTTCAGGTACCCCAGGATAAGTATTAACCTTTGGACAGTCAAGACAAGGTCAAACCAATTTGGAAGAAACAGCTAACAATAACAAGTAATATCTAAAGGTCAACTACGTAACCTTTATATTATTGGTAAGGCACTAATAACAGTAGCAGTCCAGATGTGCTGTGGAAAGGGTTTTATCTGTACCAGAATGTAAGAGGTTTCTTCTGTTTTGGCTTACAGTTGCCTGGGACATTAAGGGCAAAAGACACCACATAGATGAGATATACTAGACTACAGTTCTGAAAGTATTTCCCCTGGCATTGTCTATGATGACATTTTAAAAATTTAAATTAAGTCACAAAAAGCTCCTCAGCCTTATGAATCCTGCAATTTCAGGGAAAAAACAAAAACAAAAACAAAAACAACCCAACACACAAAACCAAACCAAAACAAAAACCCCAAACCCAAAAACCCAACCACTAAAATTACACACTGTCCCTTCACAGTGCTTTTCATGTTCATATTTTCAAACTTCTCACATTTTCCAAAATTTTCCCTTTTCTTAGTACCATTCTTATTGCCCTAGGAACATGGAAAGTTTGCAATACAGTTGATTTTAGTTCCACTGCAAAGAATTACTTAAGTAAATCACATTATGCCAAAGGTAGTCAGAGCAACATAAAATATTATCTGGGTAGTAAAACGATTGCTTCTTTAGAAGAATAATGACTTTCACAATTCCTCAGTCTATGTATATATCTGCACTACACTTTTGTCTGTTGCTTCTCATTTAACCACAAGAGCATCTCCATAGAAGAACTGAGATACTACATAGCAAATTATGAACTAAGTATGGACTGGAGCTAGAAGGCAGAGGAATATGCCACTGGCAGAACCACTGTGCTTTGGCCTTTAGTTGGAGATCAGTTATTTGCCACCCAGTGTCAGGCTCCTATGTGGATCAGAGATCCATGAGTTAGCTCAATGTATCATACTGATTTTAATACTTTGTCTAATCAGCAACATTCTCCTTTCTGTACTTGGAACCTCATGGAACCATGACACTGAGTGAAGAAACACTCATGCAAATAGAGAGACAATAGATTAAAGACATCATCACAAAAAAACCAAACCAAAACAAAACCAAAAAAACCCTTAAAAATTCAGTTACAGAGAAACACAATTACTCATTTCTGCAAGCTGGAGAGGGCGAGGTAAGTTGAAAGTCATGTTTTCCCATGAATTGTTGTTCCTTGGTTATCTTTATGTGAAACAAGGCACTGTGCTCAAACTGTTTGTCCTAGATCTCTTTCAGGTAGACAGTCCTGAAAGATGAAGGCACAATGAGAGCCTGGGACTCTTAGTGACTGGAAAGCTTCTGTGAACCTTACCCTTAGGCTTTATATTATTGGCATGACTTTGTTCAGCAGCTGATTTGTCATTTTGCTGGAGCCACAGTAGTTTATGGTTAGGGAGATTAAAGAATATGCTGTAACAAATGCCTTGTACTGCTGGAGGTAGCAGAGCAATTTTTTTCCCTTCCCCACTAGACTTCAAGTATTCCTGCTCTTTTGTGATACAGCATAGCAGGTCTCTCCAACTGCTTGTTGCAGCTTACCCCTTGCTGTTACAAAAGAGCTTCCAAAAGTAGCATCATTTTTTGACCTGTAGTTGTAATAAAATTAAAATAATCCCTCATATTCAGTGCAAACCTAGTGANCCCTAATGGAAACAGTCCCTTGAGGACGAATACAGCTGCCTCTCTGCAGCAGCAAGAGTTAGACTAAAAAAATGAGAAGGAAGAAAGAAACGCGTTTGGTGTCAGCAGTCAGACTTCACTAGCACAGAAATGGGCTTTCTTTTTACCTTTTTTTTGGTTTAATTATTATTATTTGTTTCATTTGCTTCTTATTTCTTTTTCTCTTTCTTCATGTTCACATTGCACTGTACCAGGTAGTCAAATGCAAGAGCAAATGCACTCATACAGACTTTCTACAGGCTGGAATCAAGAAGGAATTTCCTCTGCACAGTATGATTGTGCACTTCTATTCTATGAGCCTTCCAAAAGATCAACACTGAAGGTGGAGCAGAGGGATATGTTGAAGCCCAGAAGTGTTAAGAAGGCTATGCAAACTATGAGAAGGTATAGTCTGAGTTAGATCTGAGTCTCTGTATTATAGAATCATAGAATCACAGCAGCCACATTCAGCAATCAGTCAGGAAAGGCAATGGATACAGATTTCATATCAGCTTTTATCTAATGCAGATAGGAAACCAAAGTGTTTGATATTGATTTGAATAGGAATAGAAATGGGTCTAGAGAAACAGCTTCAATATCATCTTATGTCTTCCTGGGATGAAAAAAATCTTAAATCCAACATTTCAAATAAACAAGGGAAGATCACCATCCTTTACATGATGACAGAAGAATGGTTCATTTGCTAGCTCCATTAAAACAATAAATAATTTATATAGATACACTGTTATAGCTGGCTAAAATAAGAGGCCAATGCACTGGTAAGCTGCTTACTCCAATTTTTATGCACTCCATAGAGCTAGCAATAGACAACTTAAGAGAGTTCAGCTCTACATAATGGTTGATCTCAGAAGGTCCAGATCTGTAAAATAGCAGATCTCAGAAGGTACCACAGGATGAAATTAAATTGTAGTGTACTTTAGCAGAGGAAATATGCAGTATCTCAATGCCAAACAGGAACCTGTTTATAAAATTACTAAGTGAAAAAGGATAGCTTAGACATAAAGAGACATCCAATTTGATAGGTTGGTGGCTGTCATCTTTTCTCCCAAATGGAAGCTCCTTTCTTGTCTAAATGAGCAGAGGATACCAGCTTTATGCAATTAGGGCATCCAAGATGAAAATTAAAGTAGGAAGCAACACGGATTGTTAGAGAATTAAACACTACAGACCAAACAAAAATATTAATTTTCATGGTATTATCTGCATGATAAAAGAACAAAAAAAAATTGTTTGTGAAAATATTACTAAAAAAGACTTGAACTCAAATCTCCCACAGNTTGTTAGTTGAATAGGCTAACATAAACTGCATAAAGCAACAGATAATGTAGAACATTAATACCCACACATCTTCCCTACAGTTGTACTCAGCTGTGCAAGTAATAGTGATGGATATTATGCATGCTTTTTGGAAGAGTAAAAGTAACTAAGGCTTTACCAAAATCTCCTTCCTCTAAAGCACAAAGTCCATTTCTAAAACACAGCTAGATCCATCTTATTTGAATCAGAGAATATGTCTGAAGATAAACACCAAAAGCAGTGTATTACCTGCAGATAATATACCCAAAGCAATGTGTCTACATGTGTGCTGTGGAAATACTGGTCATGACAAAAAGACCTTTTTTCTCAAAGTTGAGCAAGAAAAGAGGCATGCTACTTTCAGTGCTGTCATGGGGACTGCCATCTTCTCTACAGGTTCTCACATAATTATAAGAATTACTGAATGTTTTTCTGGGACTATTTGCTAGCTCCAGATAGCCAGTTATCTTTCTACCTCTGGTGAAGCACAGTCATGAAAGCCTCGAGCTAGTGTTATCCTTTGGTACTTTACAGCTCTCATCCATCTACGTTAGTGTCCAATTATATTGTATGCAGACCTATCATAGCACAGCAGGTTGCTATTTTTCACTCACAAAAACCGTAAATGATTGTACAAATGGTAATTCTCGTGGTGTCTAAAAATGCCAGCAATTATGCAGAAGCTGATAGCATCATTATATCAGCCTCCTGACTGTAAAATCATGAGTCTTCTAAGAGAAAGAGTCAAACCTCACCAGACTTTACAGCTTACAGAAAATGCTGCATGAAAGCATTATCCTAAAGTTACTACTATAAAGAAGTGCCTCCAGGTGTCTTTCACAACCCTGTACAGAGTCCATCTAAATGAGGCTTAAAACTTCCTCCATTTTATGACTGCATTGATTAGACTGGATTTCAGATTTTACTTCAGACTGAAGTAAAAAGAAAGAGTGAAGGCTTTCTGATTTCTACAGCTCAGATTCAATTGATTTTAATAACAGTCCAGCCTCTGTTACAGTAAGGAATGGTGAAAGTTCCCTGAATTAGTCTTCCCACCAGCTGGAGTCTAAATACCAGCAACACAGTGGGATAATTTTTTTCTAGTCTTGCCTTTTGCTTTGAGATTTTTTTTGAATAGTCTGTCTGTACGAGCCTTTCACATGCTTTAATCGTTTTCACAACATTCATGTTGTCTTCTCACCTTCATATTTGTCTTTAGTTCACATGATTCTAGCCAAATATCAGCTCATATTTTGTGTGGGGTAGCGCTCCCAGTAAAGTGGCACAGCATGCAGCAGAACAGAGAGCAGCACAATGTGGACCAGAAGATAGTGACAAGCCAAGAGATGTGAAAGCCTTTGCAATCTGTATGATGTCTCATAATCTCAAACACAATCAGCCCACACTTTGGCTTGCCACTCCGTGTCTAATGGTCAACAGCTGAATTATGTCTTCTAGTTCAAGTGCTGGCCAACGGTGGTGCGTTGTTCAGAAGGGAAGGAAAAAAAAAATTACTTTTTTTTTTTTTTTATATATCTGACAGAAAGGAAAAAGTGATTCCAGAACAATTCCAGAGTATAGACTGTCTTCACTTATTCTGTAGGTAACAATGACCTGGTTTAGTTACTTAGATTACAGGATTACAAGAAATAATGTATCATTTTACACATATATTGTGGTGTTGAATCTGAAGTGAGACACCAAAATACGGAGAATAACAGACGCTTTCAAGCCATATAGTTACCAAAAGCCTTCTAAAATGTGAAAAGCAGATCCATAGAACACTTTGGGGTTAGATCTACATCCTAACCTGCACTTTTGATATTTAATAGACCAGAATTTTTCTAAAGCTTATAAAAGGAGTACAATCATTTTCTATCCCCTTTTGATGAAAGTCTGGCCTTTCCCTGCTGTAGTTGTAGCTACAGATCACAGAATTAGAAAATAAGAAAGCAAGAAAAGCTTTGACATTTAAATGTTACTGCATTTATTCTAAATTGACAATATGGACAGGCAAACATGTCTTTTGTAACTGTAACTGTTAAAATTGCATCAAAGCTTTCAAGTAAGTCCTGTGTCAAGAGTAACTTAACCCAAAGCCACAGTGTCTTAAGAAAAACACTTTTAAAAAAATCTGAAGTTTTGAAATGGACAAAATTATTCCCACTCTTCCTGTGTTTCGGTTGGTTGGTTAGATTTTATAATTGTTTATTTTTCAACTGAGAAAGCCAGGCACCACTAGCTTTCAGTAAATGACCCCCACCCTTTTTCTGCACCATGGTGTTCCCTTTGATAGCATATGGAACATCAGGTTTATATGCTTATATCACCACATATCATTACGGCAGGTGGCTGAGGCATGTCCCTAACTCTCCCATGATGCTTGGCACCTCAGAATTGCTGCATTAAACTTAGTAGCTGTGTGAGGTTCAAAGGCAAGAGTCCTTGATGGGAAACTGCTGAATTTAGAAGAAAAAAAATCCCTCAAGTGTTTTCACAATAAACTGAGCCTGTTGATTATCAATCCAAGTAATGACTGTTGAAATGGAAGGCCAAACACTCACCTTGCCTACCTGTCTGTACAAGTGTAGGGCAGAATTGCTGGCATGGTCTGTTTCCTAAGAAAGTATCAGAGGGAGCCCTATCACTTCTGATTTAACCATCTCTTTTTAAATAATACTTTGCACATTTCATTCCTACATACATATATGCACACATATATATAATTTACATACTCATATAAATACACATAGAATGTGTACCTCTATGTGGAAAGAAAAACATATTTATATAATCTTTTATACATATAAAGTAGATGTATACACAAATATACATACAAACACAAATATGTATATAAATCTTACGTATTTTTATGTATAAGGACTTGGTGCAAAGAAAACAGGCAGCCACTAAGAAGATGCTCTGAAATCACTCAGATATGAAAGTACATAAGGGTATCATAGGAAGATATAGTTAGGAAAAAAAACTTTAAAGTTGATCTAGTCCAACTCTCCTGTCAGTCCTTTCACTAAAAACCATTACTCAAATCCCCACCCTGACCTTGAATTCTTATGGAAAGGTATGGGGCATCCACAGCTTCTCTGGACAATTTGTTCCAGTGCCTCACTGCCCAGACAATAAATTCTTTATGTCCACAGAAGCAGAGCACAGACACTGCAGTGCAAACTACTGCATCTATTGGCTATCACTGTTGGCTGCGCTATTCAGATTATCAGATACTTAGTCAAGAGTTGTGACCAGCAGTGTCAGTGAAGACATTCCAGAACAAAGAAACACCACCCTCAGTTCCATCTGCTGGGCAGAGGTATAGTGCCTGAAACCATGTCTCCTTGCATGCAGCTCACCCAGTCATTTTCTTGATTTTGCATGACACAGTCTCCTTACTGCACCTTGGAAAACACACATTCTGTATTCAGAGCAAGGGAAACAACGCATTTACACATGCACAAGGGTAAGGAACAGGGTCAAGAAGGAGAGGAAGAAAAGAGGGATAAGAATCCACCGTGGCTTTAAGCAGTAAATTTGCTACGGGTTAAAAGATATCCATCATTTTAGTGTAAAAAAAAAATGCAGAGCTCCCAAGAGTCACCTGTGTGTTCCTAAAATACAATGTTGACTAACATTCACAAGTAGAGGTATCCCTATAGGGCTATTTTTAATTGTGTGCATGTGAAAAGTTAGTTAAGATACGCCTTGAACCCTGTGTGTGGACTGGTTAACTATTATTTGGAACCAATAGACTCCTCTGTAATAAATGCATTTTCATTTTCAGTGGTCATGACAAAAAGTAGCTTATACACAAAAAAATAATTAATTCTATTCATGTTCTAGTCCTCTCTTTCTTCCTTGACACACACTGAGATTCACACCATGTGTTAATTACCAGGACCATTGTTATACTCTTCCAACATAAGGTTCAGCACTGCAATAATGTGCAGTGAAAGATTTGATGTCCACTGTCTTCACAATCCCAGTCAAGTCAAATCAGTGTATCCTTTGTGGTAGTAAACATTGCCACGTTTTGCAAATAGTTTTGTTTACACAGATGCAATTCCAAGACCTAACTCTGACTATTCTGGTCAGGGTTACATTCTTTATTTGTATATATTGCACTATTACAGCTGGAAACAAAAGATCTATGGCAAGGTCACACCATTGTCTGTAAACTGTCATTGCAAATTCAGAAGTAGCTCAAGGTTCAAAATGCAGAAGGGTAAACAGAGGTACCCATATGAAGACAGCACAACAGGTTTTGATCATCTTTTTATTCACTTCCAGTTACCTGACCCATTCGATTTACTTACTTTATTGATATAGTTATTTTTTAAAATGGCTTCTAATTTTACAGAATTACACAGAATCACAGAAAGTTAGGGGCTGGAAGGGACCTTGAAAGATCATCTAATCCAACCATCCTGCCAGAGCATGATCACTATACCAGGTCACACAGGAGTGCATTCAGGTAGGCCTTGAACACCTGCAGAGAGTGAGACTCCACTACAGCCCTGGGAAGCCTGTTCCAGAGTTCTGTCACCCTCACAGGGAAAACATTCTTTCTCATGTTTACATGAAACTTCCAATGGCTCAGCTTCCACCCATTGCCCCTTGTCCTGTCACTGGGCATCACTGAGCAGACCCTGGCTCCA
>VWZE01006192.1:25687-59255 GCA_013396675.1 Eubucco bourcierii | reverse complement strand
GGTTGGAAGGGACCTCAAGGATCATCTAGTTCCAACCCCCTGCCATAGGCAGGGACACCTCCCACTAGTACAGGTTACTCAAGGCCTCATCCAATCTGGCCTTGAACACATCCAGGGAGGGAGCATCCACAACCTCCCTGGGCAACCTGTTCCAGTGCCTCACCACCCTTACTGTAAAGAACTTCCTCCTAACATCCAGTCTAAATCTCCCCTCTGCCAGTTTAAGCCCATTGCCCCTTGTCCTGTCATTGCAGGACCTTGTAAATAATCCTTCCCCAGCCTTCCTATAGGCCCCCTTCAGATACTGGAAGGCTACTATCAGGTCCCCTCGAAGCCACTCCAACACTTCCATGTCCTTCCTCTGCTGGGGGCTGCAGGACTGCACACAGGACTCCAGGTGGGGTCTGACAGGGCGGGGAGAATCCCCTCCCTTGCCCTGTTGCCCACACTTCTCTTGCTGCAGCCAGGACTCGGTTGGCAATCCCTAACATACTTCCAGACACAGAACGATAGACTATGTTAACATCTCTATAATCAGAGCAGATGCAAAAGAAGAATGAAATCATCACATAGGTGGAGAGGGCAATCCCTGTTCCTCCAATATACTGCAATATTATATGGCTGGTACTAAACTGGCATCAAGCTCTTCCCCCTCCACAATGTTCTCTTACAGATTCACACATAACCCATACTGTGCATATTTTTTAAGTTACTGAGATGTCATACTGCAGAATATTTATTACTTTAACTTAACTTTTTTCTTCTCAAGCATTGATGTAGCATATAAATAAGAACACCACCACTCTTTCCAGTAAGTAACATTATGTTCTCACATTTCTTCTATATAGCTAGGCCATGTTAAGAACTTGGATAACATGAAAGGCAAGTAAGTGAGTTTACACCATAACAGCCTACAAAGGCTCAAATCAGAAAAGGAACAACAAAACAAAATTATGAATGATAATGTTCAGATAGAAGTCTGCAGAACAGATTTTACCTGACAAATTAGTCCTTGGTTCAACCTCAGATCCGACGTGTAACTAAGTTTAAGGGAGAATAAAATTATGTGAGTTCCATCTTGTCTCGCTCTCTCAGCCCATGAATTATGCCAGCCTACCCTCTCACAACCTCACAACTAGTATGGAAATAGTATCCACACCCTCCCCTTTTGGTTCCTTGCCTATCACATTTATTTTGAAACTCTATAAATACAGTGAGAAAAAATGTATGTGAAAGCAAAATTACCCATCATTTTGGTCCAAGCCTGCCCTTTCTCTTGAAACTCAGCTCAATTATTTTCTTTCTTTGAAATTACACAGTGTAAAACTTAAGTGTTAGCAACTATAAAGCTTACATAATTATTGCAATTCCTGGATGGTTTGCAAAGAAACATTACATTGCAATTTCAGAGTCAGGAAAACATTTCACTCTCCATAAAAAAATATTATTAATACTACAGAGAAAACAATTGATATTATAATACCATGAGTTACCTCAAAGTTAAAGCTAAGTCAATAATTCTTTCCTCCTCATAATCTCCTTCAATTTGTTACTCATTCAATAAATATAAATGCTAGCTTTCGGTGCAACATTCACAGCTCCACACTTCGGTGTGTGCACGCAGACATTCCTTATTTTTTTCCCATGGTGCCTTATCAGCTGTCTATACTACAAGCATTTTGCCTGTATAGACAAGTAGAACTTTACCCCACACCAGCAGAAACTTTCCAGAGAGTTACATGTTGTGACCCACCCTAAGTTTTCCCCACTCCTCAGTGAAACATCCTGTGTTGACAAAACAGCTTTTTATCTGCATAGCTAAGCTAATTAGTGATTACAATGGTTCAGAACCCCCAGCAAAATACATTTGAAGTCTTGAATTACAAGCTAGTTTCAGGGTGGGTTTTTTTTAGCATAGTTGTAAGATTTGTTGTGGTTCTTCAGAACTAGAAAAGAATGGCAGTCTCCCACTTTCTATCACCCTGCCCCAATAACAGCAAAATCCTGTCAACAATCAATGTGGAGTCTGTGCAACCCAGCAGCAGGTTCACAGGTTCTTAGCTGCAGCTCAAACAGCAGTTAGTAGCATGAATCAAAAGTTACACAAGGATCAGTGTAAAAAATAACACTCATGTTAGAAAACTCCAGAGACCATCACCTTTCCCATGTAAATCCAGTGAAGGCAGGGAATGATAAACCTTCACATTGGTGACTGTTGCTGCTACATTTCTGCTGGCAAAGGCATAGTTTCAGCTCAGAGATAGTAGCTAGTCTGAGCTTTGCATCCTCTATAGCCTCAAGAATTAAAGCTTGTGCCACTCTTGGCCTGATTCCTCTAAGACCATAAACTATGCAAGTACAGATCAAGCATTAAATAATAAAGGACTGCCCTCATAAATAAATCTGAAATAGCAGCTACCCATATCTAAGTGGCACATGATGGATTCTAACTCTCCCCCCTAATGCCTACTTTGGTCATGCTTTGAACACAACCAAAGTTCACAGCACTGTTTTTAACTCTTAGAAGTAGAGCAGGAAGAATTGCAAGAACTGCTTTTGCTCTGGAGGCAGAGGTCAGCCCAAAACATTGCACAAGTGGGTTTGCAAGATAAAGCTATAGGGACATTTTAGGAGTAGAAAGCACAATATTTCATTAGAAAATGTTAAAATTAAGTGTTTTAAATTGCCTAGATTCCCCTCATATGTATCATGTGGTGAAGCTGACTTAAATCATAGAATCATAGAATGGTAAGTTTGGAAGGGACCTCAAAGATCATCTAGTTCCAGCCCCACCTCCCACTAGCACAGGTCACTCAAGGCCTCCTCCAACCTGGCCTTGAACCCCTCCAGGCAGGGAGCAGCCGCAACCTCCCTGGGCAACCTGTGCCAGTGTCTCACCACCCTCACTGCAAACAACTTCCTCCTAACATCCACTTTCAATCTCCCCTCTGCCAGTTCAAACCCATTGCCCCTTGTTCTGCCACTGCAAGACCTTGTCAATAGTCCCTCCCCAGCCTTCCTGTAGCCCCCTTCAGATCCTGGAAGGCTACTCTAAGCTCTCCTGGAAGCCTTCTCTTCTCCAGGCTGCAGAGCCCCAGCTCTTCTCCAGGTTGTCTTCATAGCAGAGCTTCTCCAGCCCTCTGAGCATCTTGGTGGCCTCCTCTGGACCCACTCCAACAGTTCCATGCACAATATGCACATGCCAACAGAAATGTACTGTTCACAATATGCACATGTCACTTGAAATAATTTCCAGCAGAAACATGCAAAACAATCTTCAGATCCTGATTTTGGTTTGAAGTACTTTGGGCTGAAGAACTGGTTTTGTTCAGTAGCGCTGCTACAGGTGTCTGCAACACTGATTTAAAAAGCAGATGGAGCATAATGAAAATGTCTACCCTACAGTTAGCCCAAGTGACACACTAAGCCAGAATCAGGTTGTACAGGACATGCAGAGCTGGGAAAAAAGCCTCAAGTGTATTTTGAAGACTGGTGCCTGGCTGTACAGCAGCAGCACTGTTACAGAAGCAGTCTTGGTCTGCCACAAATCCTATGTACCATATGGAGTTGATTAGTGTGATGATGATCATCTGGAAGTCAAGCTATGAATCACAGAATAGTAGGGGCTGAAGGACCTCTGGATATTGTCTAGTCCAACACCCCACTGCTAACACAGGTAACACCTAGTTCAGGCTGCACAGAAACTCGGCCAGGTGGATTTTGAAAGTCTCCAGAGAAGGAAACTCCCTAACATCTCTGGGCAGCTTCTTCCAGTGCTTCATTACTCTCGAAGGAAAAATTTTCCTTATGTTTAGGTGGAACTTCCTGTGTTCCAGTTTGTACTTGTTGGCTTTCTCCTATCAGCAGGCAGCGCTGAAAAGACTCTGCCCTCAACCTCTTGAGATCTACTTTATAGATATTTAGAAGCTTTAACAAGATCTGCTCTTAGTCTTCTCTTCTCCAGGCTAAAGTGTCCCAGGTCTCTCAGCATCTCTTCATAAGAGAAATGTTCCAGTCCCCTAATCACCCTAGTGGCCTTCTGTTGGACTCTCTCCAGCAGTTCCTTGTTTCTGTTGAACTGGGGAGCTCAGAATAGAAGACAGCACTCCAGACATGGTCCCACTAGTACAGAAAAGAGTGAGAGTAACCTCCTTCAATCAGCCACGCTCTTCTTACTATACCCCAGAATACTGTTGGACTTCTTGGCCACTGATAGCTCTAGCACGTAGAGTAGAACAGTAATACTAAGCTCACTTGAGAAAGTTTTACAGTGCCAAGCCTAGTTTGAGCCCAAAATAAGAGATTCAAGGAAATGCAGTGGAAGCAAAGTGACATTAAAATACTCATTAATGGTACTACAAAATTGCACAGAAATATTTTCCACCCTCTCAAAAACCTACTGTTCTACCTAAAAATATACAGCATAATGTGTCAGCTTCTCTTTCTCAACAATGTATCTGCCTGTTATGTTTAGACAGTTTTGTCTGAAGGTGCTAAATATTCTTCTCAGAGTCTTCCAAACCTCAGTTCTATTATGATTCCCTAAAACTTAATTTTGCTTTATTCTGTATCAATTTTAGTTTTATTCTAGATCAGAAGATAAATGGTAGCAAGCATGCAGGCCAAAACACAACAGGATTCACACCTTTTGGGAAACCTTGCTCTAACTGAAAAATCAGGAGGAAAACTGTCAGAAGAAGATGTCTTCTCTTCAGATATTGTAATCCACTTTCCCCTCATCTGGATCTGAGTGCAACTGAGGTACGTTAGGAGAAACTCTGAGCAGATTTAGTTATGGTGACTGTATCAGTGCAGCAGGCTCCTTTTTCTTCATTCAGTTTTCCCACCCCCATGCATACTTTCTCTGTAAGCAGTATTTTGTGAGGAATTTGATGGCAAAAATTCCCTGCTCTGCTGCAGCTGTCGATATTGAGAGGAGAATGCTAAAATGTATCTGTTCTTCTGATAAATGTCTATAACTGAGATGTTGTCATCTGCAGTTGCCTCCTTATTCTCCTTCCATATCTACTGCTTCCTTATTCTTTTGCTATTCTGTGAGCAGCAAAGATTTGAGCCATAAACAGCAGGATGTAGTTGGCTCAGGTGTTAGCCCTGTGTGCAACGTACCAAGTGCCTGCACAAAGGTCTGTGTCCCAGTCTCTGATGCATAAGACGTTCCAAGTTTTTCATCTGATACATACAGTAAGAGGACCTGGTCTTCAGCTGTTCATTTGCTGTCTCCATTAATAATAATGAAGTGCCACCAAGTTTATTGATCCTCACAGTTCAAAGTCTACCTTCATGTATTAACTTCCAGTATATGAAAAAGGAATCACTGCATTCCCTCAGAAAGCAAAACTCAAATATTCTGACTTAATCTTGCACTACTATGGTTACAGATACATGTAAGGAGAGTAAATTTGCTATTAACTGAAAGAAACACATTCTTAGCTAAGGAAAGATCATACTGAAACTCAAAAGATGTGTCAGAAATCAGAGTCCCCAGGAGGGGCTCCCAACCACCCTTCCACCTTCTTCCCACCCCTCTACCTTACCCCAGGGTTTGCCTTATGTGCAAGGTGAGTTTGGAGGATGGGCCAGGGGGCTTAGAAGCAGAGTGGTTAGTTAGTTTACTCAGCAGAGAGCAGAAGACACACTGGCTCCCAGTGAGACCAAGAGACTCTGTGTGTTATCTGTATTTGTGTTCTTGTTCTTATACATCTCAGCAAGCCTATGAGTGAAGTAGACATCAGCAGTGTTTGCTTTTCGGAGACTATGATATAATTTTCTCTGTTAAAATATTCCAATTAGCCTCAAACCAGCAGAGATGTTTCTGTTCCATCTTATGTGCTACCTTCCACACCAGAGGACAATAGATATGTTTACAGGTATGTGAGGTTCACAGCCACCAGAAAATGTGACACATGGAGCTCTCATTTCCCTGGAATTTTAGTCAGGAAGAAAACTGCTGTTGAATTAATAGTCTAAGATTTGACTCAAATACATTTACATACACTCAGAGTTGTCATATGCTTCTAGTCCTTGTAATTGGTCTGATGAGGTAGAGTTGCAACTTTAAATATTCTGCGTATGTCTTATTCTAGCAGGAATATATTTACAGTTCCTTTGATTTCTGTACAGCCTGGTGAACTTTTTGAAAAATTGTGGTTTGAATAATACACTTTGAGGGAGGAAAAAATCACCCCATTCATTAAAATCTGTCATTTTCATTACAGGCCAAATTATCAAACACGTCTTTATTTTGAAAACTAGTCACAATTACATTTCAATTAAAACACGGGCTGAGGAGGAAGAATTGCAAATCGAGGGTTTGCTTAGGTTCCTTGCATTCAACTGTGATTCTAACATATCCCTGCAAAAAAAGGCCATGGTGCACTCTTTCCAAAAGTGAGTAAAATTCTATCCTAATTCAAGTGACTCACTTCAAAATATAATTAGAGCATCAATTCTGAAGGAATGATGAAGAAATGTCATGCCTGTACGAGATATTCATGAACCCATTAGCAGTGAAGAACGGAACGAGAGTCAGACTTGCAATGGCACTGTTTAATGCCATCACAATTTAAATCTAGGTCTGTTTATACTGCTCGAGGGGTTTTGCCAAAACAAATAATGGTCTTTGGGCATTCTCCCTAGGCTATGTGCCTGTATCACACGAGCCAGTGCCAGAAGCACCCCAAAGATTAAAACTGAGACTTTCTCACTAATTCTAGCACCATTAATTTAGGTAAATATTACTTATGTGATACCTATTCCTTAAAGGAATTTATTTCAATTTCCAAAACTTCAATTACTAATGTGATACCTATTCCTATTTCCTATACATATTTTTTTCAAAACTTCAATAAACACATTTCTAACCAGCATTAAAATGTCCAGACACGTATCCATGACACACAGGTTCCCATATGTGCATCAAAACCAGTTTTTGCTTCTAAGATCATGCCAGCACATAGAGTTATCACAGAGATGTAGTAACACTACTGACATATTTCAAAAGCAGTTTCTTGAACAGTAATAGCAAAAAAGGAATCCCTCTTCAACAGCACACTGTTCTCATAGTGTAACATAATTAGAAGTACTTGACACCACCAAAATGTTCCTATCCCAAATATATAGCAACCATTCAAGAGAGAATCAAGGAAATAAATGCAGCTCTTCCATACCTGTGAGAATATGGCAAACAGATTTACACTGTGCATATGTTTTCTGTTACTCTTTTCCTATCTCCTGTTACTAGATGAGCTGACAACCTATTTCTCAAGCTTTCTTGTTTTCCCAAATTCACATGGGTCGGGTTTTTTTTTTGGTTGGTTGGTTGGGTGGGTGGGTTGGCTTGGGTTGGTTTGTGTCCTATCAGGTCTCTGTAGCGAACTCTCCCTGAAAAGCAAGGAAGTTGTGTAATTTTCAGAGAGTGTGGTGTTAAGGGTGGGCTCAGCACTGATCTTTGTAAGGGAGAAATCAGCACAAATGAGTAGGCTGTCAGAGAAAAAGGATAAGGGGGCAAAAGAGCACTAGGGATGAAGATATTGTCCTCATTCTATTCAGATGTTGTGTACAGCAGTTTTGATTTTTGCCATCTGTTTGCCCTTTGCAGTTGGGGTAAATAGCATGTTCCTGGGATTGCAAAGCTACTCTTTAAGTCACACTGAAATGACAAAGAACTCAATGGATGAAAACAACATGGGAACTGCTGTGGCAGCAGTTTTAAGTGATCCATCCACTAAACCGAATGCAGAATGACAACTGATTCAGAGACCACAGCACAGTCATCAGTTAGTGATGACTTGCAACAATAACATTCAATATATACAAAGTGTTGACCTCAAAAAGATTGCATAAGCCATTACTAATGTTCTGAGTCATCTAGTCAGCTCTTCATTGAGTCTTCCATAATATCTTGTAGCTGAACTCAGATCTGCTAACACAAAGTTACAGCAACTTCTCACCTAACAATTACTCATCCCCACTCTGTCAAGTGTAAAATTGATATGAAACATTTCTTGGTAGTTTCTGCCCCCACGCAGCCTACAGAACTTCTGTTCCAAGTGAACACTTAACTTTTTGAACATCTCTGTAGCCTTGAGGGAATAAAGTTATTCAGACAAGCAGGACAGAAAGGCTTCTGCATGTCCCAGTTCTTACCTGCCTTGAATCCTAAGTAGCCATCCATGCAAATGATGACTGTAATATGGATGTAAAACAAATCAGCATTTTCCTGTGCTGCTTTTCACAAGTGCAAATGACTCCGTAGCGTGAGCGCTGAGAGAGGCCTGCTCGCTACAAAGCATAGAATTTTCTATAAAGAGCAGTCTGATATTGAGGCTCAAGGTTCATATTAGACTTCAAACAAGCAAATTGTTTTCAGAGAGATCAACCACTTGACTAGTCAGTGAGAGGTTATGTATGAAATCTAAATTGAATCTGTTATTTTGAACGCAGGAACTATAGAGATCTAAAGAAAAATCTGATCTTTAACTCCCTGTTTACTATGGTGATTACTGAGCTACACATTTTTTTCCGCCCCTACAAAAAAAAAAAAAAAAGTGGGTTATTTTTTTTCTTTTACTCTGTGTGACTCTGAATACTCACAGATCTTCTCTTTTTTTGCCTTAAGCACATGTTCAGTTCATTGGTTACAAGGATTTCCCTTACAGCTTCTTGCTAGGTGCTACTTTCCCACTTCCTTGTCCACATTCTTGATACAATTGCTCTATTGCAATACCCTCCTGTTTTGGGAGGGTAAGACCTCACTGCTCAGCCATCTCTGTCCTGGAGGGCTAATAGGCCTAAAACTGGCTTGCCCCACCCTTCTGCTAATGGGGGAAGCAAGGCTGGAAGGAAAACAAAGGCTTGGGACATTATGTCCCCTCCCAAAGTGATAAACAGGTACCCACAGGTGTTTATGCACTTATGAGTGTCTTCCCAAATACAGGCAAGCAAGCCCTGGTATCACCTAATGTGGTCAGTTTGGCAAAGTGCCATCCTGGCTGGCAAATCTGTGCTCAAAGGAGCAAAACATATAATTTGAGCTAAGTCACAAACAGTTGTACTGCCTCTGCCTCAGTGTGTGCTGCTGTGCTCTAGGTTCTGCTCTGCCTCACTGCTCTCAGCTTGGACAACGTGTTCTGCTCTGCCTCCTGCTTAGCCCTGATGGTTTGGGCTTGAACTACCTGGAAGCTTAAGTGCTCCAAGTTTACCAGGAGAAGGCATTAAGTGCCTCAGGATGTGTCACCAACATCATGCTCTCTGCACATCTGCCTGAACCTCTTCAAACCTCTGTGTAAAGAGGAACCAGGATCAGGTCAGAGATCCTTTTCCTCTTTCCCAGCACCTTGCTAGAGCCTCAGATGATCTAAGAAATATCCCCTTATATTTATTCTCCAAACCTGCTTTGAGGAGATGAAACCTTGAGGCCATCATTTTACCATTCCTGTCATTCCTTCTAACAACTTCTTTTGATTTATCTTCAGATATTCAGAGATATCACAGATATGCCCTGTAAACTACAGGAAATTTTGCAACTAGATGATCTTTGAGGTCCCTTCCAACCTTACCATTCTATGATTCTGAAAATATAACCTAAGTATTCAGTTTCTGTAGGAATTCTAAATGTTATAACTGCTTACTATTTATCAGTAACGAGCTCACCATTAGGTCAGGGCTGCATTACTGACCTTATTAAAACTACTATTACTGACCCTTTATTAAAACTACTACACTATTTATTGCTACATGTGTTTTGGCATTCTCTTCACCAACTAGGATTAAAATTTATTTTTCTAATTCAGTGAAACAAATATTAAATAACTGAGGGCTAACAACCTTTCTTAATCATATTCAGCAAACATCATAGCTATCAACAAAGCATTATTATCTCTATGTATATTTACATCTAAACCCCATTATTAACTATTTTATCATGTGGCATGGCTAGCTTTGTGTTCTGAATGATCAATCAAAATTTACTGTGAAAAATCAGGCAGCCAAATTACAAAGCAACACTTTAAAATGTACTGTAGAGTGAAGGATCCAGTTACATGCAAAGTTATTACCCAAGATGCAATCTAAAGCCATAAAATTGCAGGAGGGCTCTTGTAGTTGGGAATGTAGGAACTGAAAGAATTATATAGAGAATGTGTATGTGCATGTAAATACACTTAGGTGGTTTTATATTTGCTTTGCTGCATATAATGACACTTCCATTCATTCTAGATAAATGCTTTGGTTACAATATTGAAATAATCTCATGGATGAGTCTATAATGAAGCCACAACAGGATTATATAAATGAAAGAAAGCTTACCATCACCAACTTAGGATAATACAGAGTTCTGTGTCATGAAAGTTGTCATTTATGTGTGTACTCCAAATATTCTCTAGTAAGTATTTGGTTTTTTACTAAATAAAGATCAGAAGGACACACAAAAGGACTGGAGGACCTTAGGCATCACAGAAACTTTGATTTGTGTAGTGGAGGGGTAATTAATTAATGCAAGGTTATATTTTTTAAAATATTGTTTATTAATATTCAATATTCAGAACTGTCACCACCCCCACCACTAATTTTAATAACAATCAGTTCTTTGCATTGGTCATGGAAACTTTATACAGGTTACAACAGGCTCTAGCAACAACTACTGATAACATATAACATGAATTGAACTGGCAGAGAAGGTTTTGCAGTGTATCACTTGCAGTCACTCCGCTTGCCCACTAGATGGCCTCAAGGAGCTCCTCTCTGCTTATGGCAGAAGGCAATGGTGAGTCACAAGAGGCTTGAAGGATTTACCCACAAAATGATCTGACTCACAGGGCTGGCTACAGCTTCAGACAGTACCCAAAGGCTTTCAGGAGATTCTTGTCTTCCACTGAGACTTCTGGTTCTTTAAGGCAGCTGGGGAAAGGAGGCAGACAAACTCTGACCTGGTCCTGATCTCCTCTGCATGATCTGTGTATCTCCAGGGCTTCCTGTCTTGGCAGGAGGCTTTCAGGTGCAGGCAGGATGCAATGCCATGTGCAGTCTCAGCACGGTGTCACGCTGGCTGTGCAGGCTGATGGCCTGCAGGCATTTAGAGCCTGTTCCTGGTAAGCTCTTGGCAGGCAGTTTCCAGGCAGTTCAGGATATAAGGCAGCACAAACACATCAGCAGAGAGTACATACAATGGCAGAGCACACCTTGTGCTCCCTGCTCATCCCTTTTCTATCAACACAGCCCAAGACTGGCTATTCTGTGTCCAGAGGCACATTAGACTGGCAGTTTGCCAAGTTTGACCATATCAGGTGAAGCCATAGGCTTGCTTTACCCTTTTTAGGGCAGAGCACAGCCTTGCACAAGGCAGGCACAAGTTGAGCCTGTGTACTTTGTTTACCTCAGGCTGCAAAGGGCCAGGGTCCTCAGACTCAGTGGCTCCAGGTTCTTTGTCCTCTTTCCCGTGGCTGCTTCTACCCAAAACAGAAAGGAGAGCAGGAAAACATCTCTGGACAAGCCAGGACATGGATAAGCCTATTTTAGCCTGCTTAGGCCTACCACAACAATGTGCTTCAACAGACTGAACGTAAGGCCGTGTAGCAAATCTTACTTCACAACTGGATTAAGACTGTCTACACTAGCACTGAGAGTAACAGCAAGCTGTTTATTGATAGCTTTAAAAAAAATAATTACTTAAGTACCAAGCAATATTTCCAATAAAGAGAAGGCACTAAGATCTCCTCTAGAACACAAGTTTTGTGTTACTATCATCACTTCTCAGAAAGATTAACTAGAAGTTGAGATGACTGAAGGAATGGAAAAAAAAAATAAAGAAAATTTAAATAATTTGGCTTTCATAGCCCACCCAAAAAAAAAAAACCCACAGTTTTAAGAAAGCTATTTTTGCCATGTATACATAGTATAAATGGGTTAACCACTATGGAAGATTATGAATTGTTCAACTAAATGATTAAGATGATGGAGAAATCAGTGGTTCACACAGAGAACATATTATGTAGGTAGAAGATTTCTAATGGTCAAAAAAAAAAAAAAAAACCCACATCAGAGTCACTATCCAACTGTTCCATAACGACACCTCCTTAGCTGAGGATAAAAGAGTAGATTTAATACAGAATTTGTTGGTTTACAAAATAATCATGAAGATACAGACGGCCTAAAGAAATATGGGATTGGATTTACTGAGCCAAGAGGTCCCGTTCATTCTTAGTTTCCAAAAGCACAGGGTCTAAAAATACAAACCAGTTGTGGCCCTTGTCCAGAGTCTTACAGAGGAAGGAAGGAAGGAAAGCCAAATAAGAGGTTTCATTTTAACAGTAAGGAGTTCTATATGCAAAAACCTTACCAACTTTTGGTGTTTTTTTCACATGACAGTTCTAAGGATTGTTATGGTATTATAAACTCTTTAACTTTGACACTCCAGTGAAAAGAACATTTATTTAAAATTTGGCTACAAGATAGAATTTGCCTCTAAACTCTGCTGTGCAGGGAAGTTGATAGCACTAATGAAAATAGTGTCATAATAGTCTCGAATTGTGATTGCTACAGGTAGGATTTTGTGACTAAGCTACACCTACTGGTTAGGCAGTCTATTTCTTTCTATGTCTTCGAAAGAAAGAGGCAGACACCCAAATCTTCAACACTGTTACATGCCTAACAGAATAGTTTTATACTGCAGGAACATTTCTGTAATATAATCTGTGTTTTTCAATTGCTTAACTAAGAAAAGTGAGTCAGAACTTCAATACATATTACCTGATTGGGACTGGAAAGAAAGGTAAAATTCATGTTTAGAGAAATAAAGCATGAGAATATTTTTATTGATTTGGTTTTCTCACATACTAGAAAGATCTGTAAGAATTGCAGAAAGCGCTGATCAAATGAAAAAAAAAATTACCAGACAAAAACTTGTCACTTTTTTGCAGAATTGTAGATTTGGGAGCCCATTAAGACTTGTTAAGTATTGTTTATATTGCAGCAACATTCACAAGCACAGTCAAATTCGCAGTCCCAATGCACTCAAGCACTTCGTGACTGAATTCTTTATGGCATGATTCTATGCAGCTGTCTCATCAAGTAAAGAATGTGGAGACACTTCCCAAATGAAGAAGGTATAATGAAGTTCTAGAAAATGTGAGTAGAGTGGTGGCAACGAAGACTGAAGATTCTCCCCCCAGTAAGGAACCAGCACACTTGAACAGAAATCAGTCTCAGTATCTTTAAGGAACAGAACATATTGAAACCTAACTGAGACAAGCAGTTAAATCTGTTGCATTTATTTTCAGTGGTCTCTTCTGCTTAATTTTTAAACTGGTTGGTGCCCTACTACAAAATATATTTGCATGACAATTTGCAATGCCAGGACAAGGGGTAATGGGTTTGAAGTGGCACAGGGGAGATTGAAACTGGATGTTAGGAGGAAGTTGTTTGCAGTGAGGGTGGTGAGACACTGGAACAGGTTGCTCAGGGAGGTTGTGGCTGCTCCCTCCCTGGAGATGTTCAAGGTCAGGTTGGAGGAGGCCTTGAGTGACCTGTACTAGTGGGAGGTGTCCCTGCCTATGGCAAGGGGTTGGAACTGGATGATCACTGAGGTCCCTTCCAACCTTACTATTCTATGAGACAGTACTTGTGAGCAAATTTGAAACACTAAAACTATAAATAACCCTCAACCACAGACATTATTCTAAGTATATCATATCATTAATTTGTAGAATTCACTGTCCAAATACATCACTGGAATGCATTCTTGAAATGGATTAGATATTTAACAAACAAATAAATGAGTAAAAGTTTTACAGATACCCACAGGTACAAAACTACAGAGCTTCTTGCTATGCCTGTTCCAAAGGATGAAAACAGGACAAGGGGCAATGGGTTTAAACTGGCTGAGGGGAGACTGAAACTGGATGTTAGGAGGAAGTTCTTTACAGTAAGGGTGGTGATGCACTGGCACAGGTTGCCCAGGGAGGTCGTGGATGCTCCCTCCCTGGAGGTGTTCAAGGTCAGATTGGATGAGGCCTTGAGTGACCTGTACTAGTGGGAGGTGTCCCTGCCTATGGCAGGGGGTTGGAACTAGATGATCCTCGAGGTCCCTTCCAACCTTACTATTCTATGATTCAGAAATATCTTTCCGTGATCAAGTAGTAGGATTAGCTGGATTGTGAGAGTAGGAGTGGGAGGGAGCACATTCAAGTTCCTATTTTCACCATTATCCATAGCAGGAGACATAGCTAGAATTGATTTTTCCACTAACACTAAGATTTTTTTTTCTTATAACTCTAATAAGAAAAAAAATTATATATATATATATATATATCTCATTCTGACAACTCTGGCAAAGACACAGCTCATGATTTTTCTTAATATGTGCTAGAAAAATATGTAAAGTAAATGGTTATAAAAAGCCTTAATAATAACAACTCAGTATCATAAGATCTTTTGCAGACTTGCTAGTTTAAGGCTAATTTTACACCAAAAAACTTAATACTATGTAAAAAAAGGTACATTAGAGTCATAACTGAAATAATTTTATAGTTATAATAAAAAGGATGGTATAATTCTAAACACAGGTGACATGCTCCTATTGAAAAAATGGTATGTTCTACAGAGCAATAACTTAGCCATTTGTGATTTTTATTTTCCATGAAACCTCCGTCTTACAGGCCATCATTCTGCTCTTAATTTGGAATTTCACATAGTAAATGCTAACTGGCTTTGCTGTCAATGTTAGTTGTGAAGCTTGGCTGGACGTACTTGGGGCTTTGTTAGTGTGTTTATTTGCCCTGCAAATATTAACATTACCTTCAACTGGAAATAACACCAGACTACCGTCCTGGTGGGGCATCAATCCTGTCAGGCCAGTTTAACCCTTGCTCTCCTCCTCCTGTTGCGGGGTCTGGGAGCTTAGCACCATGTGTCAGGTGTCTGCTGCTGCCTCTCAAGGTGCCTGTGTGGTCACAGGAGGCAGGAAGCTTTGAATTCATTGGGCAGAACAATGACGCCAGTGCCTGTTGGCCAGTTTCATTTTCAACATAATGCATTTAATGGGGGTGATTTAGAGACCTTTCTGCACCGACCCTCTGCCAGGAGCAGTACCCATTCATGGTAATTCAATGCTCCCCAAGCACTGGAATGGGCTGCCTGAGGAGGTGATGGAGTCATCAACCCTGGGTGTCTCTAACAGTCATTTGGATATGGTGCTGGGGGATGTGGTTTAGGTTGAACCTTGTAGAGCAGGATTATTGGTTGGACCTGGTGACCCTGAGGGTCTTTTCCAGCCTGCCTGTTTCTGTGATTCTGTTTCACAGCTTCATTCCTCTCATTTTTACAGTCCTACAGGTGAGCAGAAAGCAGCAGCTAAACACAGAGCAGCTCAGCCTAAGGAAGGAAGAGCCCAGCCAGCACCCATGGGTGACTTCAGAGCACTATGTCAGAGCAATCATCAGGTCCCTGCCCTAGCTAACCAGGGGGCCACCAGGCCCCCCGGCCTTTTGGAACACCTCCACCATTCACCCAGTGTGCACCGTGGGGACTCACCTGTGAGGATGGGAGGAGGATCCCTCTGCCCAGCTGGGCAAGCTTGGGGCTGCTGCCTCTCCTGGGGCTGATGAAAAAGGGCAGTGGGCAGGGAGGGCAAAGTGGGCACACCTGGGGTGGGAGGAGACTCCAACAGCACTCAGGTGCTCTGGGTTTGGGGAAAAAAGGGGCAAATGTGGAGTGGGGTGGGCAAGGGACAGGTGTGGTCAAAAAAAAATAAGAAAGAAACCTGGTCTGTAGTGTTTGCACTGAAACCAACCTTGTCATGAGCAACCCTTGCACAGAATCACAGACACATTCAGGTTGGAAAAGACCCTTAGGATCTCCAAGTCCAACTGATAATCCTGCTCTATAAGGTGCACCCTTACCATTCTATGATTCTATGTCTGAGCTAAACTTCTACTAATTTTTGTGTGTTGGTGTAAAAACATTAAAATTCATTTGGTGCTTTCAAAATTTTCTCATAACTTTGTCATAGTAACAATAAAAAAGAAAGAAGGAAAAAAATTTGGTTTAAGCAAATATCTGCTTTTTTTCAAAGCAAACATCAGTAAAAGCACACACTTTAACTGACTGTCAAAAAAGTAAGATGTAAACATGCTTGACTGTAGAAGTTTCTACAGCAGAATCAAAAATACAACAGTTTTGTTTATTTTACAATGGTTCCAAGTTTCCAAAGATTTGGAACAGAAAATGTTATCACTGCTTATTGAGTCCCATACAGAATCATAGAATGGTAAGGTTGGAAGGGACCTCAAGGACCATCTAGTTCCAACCCCCTGACATAGGCAGAGACACCTCCCACCAGTACAGGTCACTCAAGGTCTCCTCCAACCTGGCCTTGAACACCTCCAGGGAGGGAGCAGCCACAACCTCCCTGGGCAACCTGTAGCCCCCTTCAGATCCTGGAAGGCTACTCTAAGGTCTCCTGGAAGCCTTCTCTTCTCCAAGCTGCACAGCCCCAACTCTCTCAGCCTGTCCTCACAGCAGAGCTGCTGCAGCCCTCTGATCATCTTCGTGGCCTCCTCTGGACCCACTCCAACAGTTCCACGTCCTTCCTGTGCTGGGGGCTCCAGAGCTGCACACAGGACTGCAGGTGGGGTCTGAGGAGAGCAGAGCAAAGGGGCAGAATCCCCTCCCTTGCCCTGCTGCCCACACTGCTCTTGCTGCAGCCCAGCCCTCGGTTGGTTTATCTGCTGCACTCACACTGCAGGCTCAGCTCTCGAAAATCTGTTGAGCTTTTCAAAATAGAACAAAATCTACACAGTAAACTGAATTTTCTATGCTATGATTTACATGTAACCCTGAAACAGAAATTAGAAGAACTTTTAAACTCATTTGGGATCAGCTTGACCACAGACACTTTTCTAAAAATTAAAAAAAAAAAAAAAATGAAGGATTTGATTTTGGGGAATTTTTGAAATGCTTACTGCAATATGGATCACACCTGTCCCTGAACAGAAATAGTGAAGCAGGTTTTTCAGAGTTTTAATGATTACATGAAGTTTTAAATTTTTGGCTTCGTTTGACACAAGTAACTTTTTCCTCTAAGTATCGTAGTGATCCAAAATTCATATCAGCTTATGCAAGCAGGATTTACATTTACATGCAACAAAGGTCTCTAGAAAGGCTTTGATCCATATATTCTTTCCACACCTTCACTTGATTCTCAAAAGTTGCACTGATTGCATTGAGTAATTCTCTGTCATATCTAATTAATTACAGCATGTCAGTAAAGATCAGAACAAGTAAAACATACATTCAGAAGTTCTTTTCATTAGGAAGAATCATCCAGTTCCAAGCCAGGAATAAAAATAATTTTGGAATAATTTAATAATTAAGCTATAATTGCTTTGATCAGTAAAGAGTTTAAGTAAAGTACATCTTTTATATATATATATATATATAAAAGATATACTTTATTTAGATATACTTATATATAAGTATACTTATAAGTACTTTACTTATATAAGTATATAAGATAAACTTTACTTATATATACTTATATATATATTTATATATACTTACATGTATATATCTATATTTATAAATATAGTTTTTTATATATATACATATGTATATATACATACATATGTACATATATATATATTTATATACATATATATATATATATATATATATACACACAATGGTTTTGCTGTTGATTTCTCTTAAGTGAAAGAGGGAATTTCTGCTGAGAGAACATACCAATACAGAAACCAGTAGCTTCAGCATTTCTCCAAGTCTTTGACCTGGATCCCAACTCGGAACTCTCCTCTCTCTTCCTGCAAAATTCATATCTGGACAGTCCTGATTTTTTTTTGCCTCTCTGAATCTGAGTACCCTGATTTCCCTCAGCACAGGAAGGACATGGAACTGTTNAGGGGACCTGATAGTAGCCTTCCAGTATCTGAAGGGGGCTCCAGGAAGGCTGGGGAGGGATTATTTACAAGATCGTGCAACAACAGGACAAGGGGCAATGGGTTTAAACTGGCAGAGGGGAGATTGAAACTGGGTGTTAGGAGGAAGTTGTTTGCAGTGAGGGTGGTGAGACACTGGCACAGGTTGCCCAGGGAGGCTGTGGCTGCTCCCTCCCTGGAAGTGTTCAAGGCCAGGTTGGATGAGGCCTTGAGTGAGCTGTGCTAGTGGGAGGTGTCCCTGTCTATGGCAGGGGGTTGGAACTGGATGATGCTTGAGGCTCCTTCCAACCTTACCATTCTATGATTCTATGATTCTCCCACAAATATATTCACTTCTCTACTCAAAATATTGCCTTTCAAAGCTACCAGACCACATAGTTTCAATTCCCCAGGATATTTTCATGTTGCTGGTTTCGTGGTGTGGTGCTATGTTTAGAATAGGTTGTTTTGTGTTGTTTGGTTGATTGAAGGCCTGGTGAGGTTTTGTTTATTTTCTTTTATCAGCTGCCTTGATTTTTCATATTTGTCTGAAAGAAGACTCCATTGGCATCTGTATTTAATGTAGCTTAGAGTATTTATAGTACTACATCATCACAGAAGTGAGGGGCTAAAAGAAACCTCAGGAGGAATTTCTTTGTGCATTTTAAACACATTGCTTCTTGCTCCACCCAGCATGTAAACAAATAACAGGTTACATCCTTCTTTACAGAACCTTTTGTGTCTTCAAATCTGTTGGCATATTTCTCCTGCTCTTCTGTGATGCAAACCACTGCTGTTTCATTTCAGTTTTGTGGAGGGACTCCTATAGTTTTCCTAACTCCCTTCCTTTGGCCTAGGGATCATTCAAGCAAGGAGCTCAGAAGTACCCATCTGAGCACCTAAACCTAATTAGTTTACTCCTGGGTCTTTCAAACTACAGCTTTGTTCATATCTGAATTGAGGCTTATTTTTTAGAGACAGTGTGCATGTATTTGTCTCAGGCTGGGATCCACATTACTTACTTTTCCTGCAGATCACATGAATGCCCAAAGGTTTTCAGATCCTGTATTTGTCAAATGATTGTTTCCACCTAAACTTTTGCCTGTCTAAAAAAAAAAAAAATTCAGACATTCTCAGAGAAAGTTCTACTCAATAATTAAAAACAACAACAAAAAAAAGTGTTTTCAAGCAGAAAAATGGAAGCTGCTGTTTTTCTAAGAAGTCCAAAAATCAAATCCATCCCAACACTGACATGTAAGAATTACTTGGCCTATTAACAAAAGAAAAAAATATTGAAGAACAATGAGAGCTATTTCTCTTAAGAGAAGGCTTCCAGGAGACCTTAGAGTAGCCTTCCAGTATCACAGGAAGGCTGGGGAAGGACTATTGACAAGGGCTTGCAATGCCAGGACAAGGAGCAATGGGTTTGAAGTGGCAGAGGGGAGATTGAAAGTGGATGTTAGGAGGAAGTTGTTTGCAGTGAGGGTGGTGAGACACTGGCACAGGTTGCCCAGGGAGGTTGTGGAGCACAGATCTTTGATCACGTTGGGTGCTTCTGTGCTCCACAACCTCCCTGGAGGTGTTCAAGGCCAGGTTAGAGAAGGCCTTGAGTGACCTGTACTAGTGGGAGGTGTCCCTGCCTATGGCAGGGGGTTGGAACCAGATGATCCTTGAGGTCCCTTCCAACCTTCCCATTCTACGATTCTATGTTTCCTTACCCAACAGGAATGAACAAGGACAATATTAATCTGCATCCCAATTTCTTTAGCAGGACTCATTCTTGGTCACTATGGGAGATGGAAATCATCTCTTGGATCTATTGGACAACCAAAGCATCCACTCACTGGCAAGCGGAGGTATCATGACAACAGTGATATCCAACCTACCTTTAAGCCAAACCACTCTCAGAAGGAATAACAAATGTTACATGTTGCAGAATGGTTTGTTGCACTGCCAGCCGTTTTCTGTGTCCCTTGGCATTAAAGTGCAAGCTGGATGAAACATCTCTTGGGCTTGTTCTGGCTCAGATACTCTCTTTAGGACTATGTTGTGATGAACAACTAGATTTTAATCTTAATTGCAGCCCTCAAGCTCAAAACACCACCATGAGATTCCAGGGATGTCAGCACATTCACAAGAGCACCAACAACAAAGAAATCAAGCCAGGCCTCCTCTCCCTAAGGGGCAATCTGGTTATGGTGTTCTTAGTTCTATTATCACTTCTCTTTTGGCCAAAAAAAGTGCCAAAAAATCTTAAATAAATAAATAAGAAATCACACCCATTGGTTTTCAGATACCTTCCAGATGGAGTTTTGGCTCAGCAACTGAAATATTTATTAACTCACCAGCAATATTCTCTTGCAAGACAAACACTTATTTTTCAGTTGTAAAATCAAGTACTGAAGAAGTTTTGGATTAATGCTATGTGCTGTAACAGGTTAATGGAGCAGACAAGGTTTAAAATCAATCACCCTTACTCTGAAAATACATTCATTAGTACAGCTACAAAAAACACATATTCTTTAATTTCTTACCCAAGCAGTCAATTTGAAATTAAATTGGCATATTACTTAGATAAAACACTTCAAGCCTTAGAGGACAGTCTGCTTAATGCCAGGTGTACTAGAGCATGGGGTGTTTGACAGCACTGCAACATTCCCTAGCCCTTCTAGGTTTGCTGCCCTGGAAAGCAAGCATGACCCAGTCAGCACTGGCAGGCTCCTTTGTCCTAATCCTGTCCTTCAGGCTGATCTAATCTCAGCAGCCATGGCAACTGGATTCCAGGTTTGTACAGCCACAAGGGCACTCCTTCGTTCCCACCTGGCTGAATCAGCATGGTGACAGCAGCTTTCAGACATTTATACACCATGCTGATGGAGGATGCAAGATCTGGTGTCTCTAAAGCCAAAGGTGCTCTGCAGTAAACCTGGCCAGCAGGTTGGAAAACAGTCAGAAGATGATTCTGTTTTCTTTCCCAGAAGAAAACCTGTACTAGTGGGAGGTGTCCCTGCCTATGGCAGGGGGTTGGAACTAGATGATCCTTGAGGTCCCTTCCAACCTTACCATTCTATGATTCTATGATTCTATGAAAGCCTTCTCATAACTCTGGAGATGTCTTATTCTACTTCCAAACAAGTTCAACCTTGCTTATACTGAATGAAATTACAGGATATAAAGACAACACACACCAGTGCCAAACTGTAGGAACAGTTTGATAGTCCAGGATGCTAAAGAGTCTACAGTAGCTTTTGTTGGGTTTATATTTTTAATGCTGAAAGCTCAGGGCCAGCTTTACAGTTATTGTACAGAAAGGTGATTAGTAAGGACAACAACAGTTCAACAAAATCTGTTAGTGCTCAGATGGTTCTGCCTGCTTACCCTTAATCATGGTCATAGAATCATAGAATGGAAAGGTTGGAAGGAGCCTCATCTAGTTCCAACCCCCTGCCATAGGCAGGGACACCTCCCACTAGTACAGGTCAATCAAGGCCTCCTCCAACCTGGCCTTGAACCCCTCCAGGGAGGGAGCAGCCACAACCTCCCTGGGCAACCTGTGGCAGTCTCTCACCACGCTCACTGCAAACAACTTCTTCCTAACATCCACTTTCAATCTCCCCTCTGCCAGTTCAAACCCATTGCCCCTTGTCCTGGCATTACAAGACCTTGTCAATAGTCCCTCCCCAGCCTTCCTGTAGCCCCCTTCAGATCCTGGAAGGCTACTCTAAGCTCTCCTGGAAGCCTTCTCTTCTCCAGGCTGCAGAACCCCAACTCTCTCAGCCTGTCCTTATAGCAGAGCTGCTGCAGCCCTCTGAGCATCTTGGTGGCCTCCTCTGGACCCACTCCAACACTTCCATGTCCTTCCTGTGCTGGAGGCTCCAGAACTGCACACAGGACTGCAGGTGGGGTCTGAGGAGAGCAGAGCAAAGGGGGAGGTCGTATCTCTCCTCCTCTTTTTCAATCAAATACAATCAGAAAGGAGGAACCTTGATTGCTACAAACTATAAAAACTGTGAACACTGTAAACTGTGAGACTCTTAGAAACAGTTTTTCCAAATCAGCATTTCAACCACTGCTCATCTGAGGAGGAAATCTAAGGGAAATCCAGAACTGGTGCTTGTATCAATCTGCAGGTCAATCTCTATGCCACTCTCGCCCAGTCCTAGCAATAGCTCCAAAACCTGACCCTTCTCTGACTAACCACATTTCTCTAAAAGTAGCCAGGATCAGGATGAATGCTTGGTTTCCTGTTGGCCTGAGGGATAGCAGGAATTCACAGTGAATTTCTTTGGGGCTTTGAAAACACTGGCAAAATGCAAACCACATTCAATAAACACAGTTTTAATAATATTAAACCAAGAAATAACACTTTAGTCCTTTGAAAGGCAGTAAACAGGCCAATTAAGTGAGGAAAAAAAAAGTTTCAATTTCAAAGACCACATGACAAACATGGCTAGGAATGAAAGCATCCTGAAGTGAAGCCTGTTTCTGAAAACACTCCAGTGGGGAGGAGAATTTTAAGGAACAAGTACAACTGAGCATTACTTAAGTACGTGTCAGGAGACTCAATCTTTTGGACCAGGAAGTTTAAATCCTGCAAGTGAGCTCATAATGCCATTGGATTATCCTTCCAATCATCCTTAATAATCAATAAGTAGATCATTAGCACCACTGCAACCATAACCTGCCATCATTTCATTGGTAGTCCTTAATGAGCCAATTACACTAAATCTTTCTCACTTTGTTTTCTTTAACTGACTGCCTTTAATGCATATTGATCTGATGCTATACAGCATATAAATCCACACCTCACCTGCAGGGGGAATGGAATAATGTTTACAATTGATGAGACAACCTTGAGTAGCTTAACCCAATTTATCTAATCAAACTTCCATCAAACTGTTGAAGTATCTTCTGCATTTAATGCTTGAGCAATACTAACAGTCACTGAAAAACCTCTGAAGGAAAAAATCTCGGGTCCAAACTCTGAAATTTCAAAGATGCAACAAAACAAATGCAAGTGTATAATCAAAGGAAAAGTTTCATTTTATTTCACATGTACATATTAAAAAAAAAACCAACCAAAAAACCACATAATAAAAAAATAAAAGGAATAAGTACCACACTGATTTGTGCATGGCACAGAAATGCATGAACACAATGCTCCTTTCCTGATCCAAGCCAGCTGAAACTAAAGATAATTGTCTCATGAATGATTGGCAGCTAATAGGAAAATGTTGAGTAGGAAAATAATGCACTTTGGCTGTGCTTCACCCTTTTCATCTATCTACACTAGGCTCCATTTTACTCTCAGTCTCAGAGCTATGATCAAGGAATGAATGAGCAAGGAAAGTCAATGCCAGTTTGTTACAAAATAAAATCTGAGACTAAAAGCTATGCAGATAATTGTGCTACCTGGTGTGTTTGTCCTGTTAATATTCAGTATCTCTTGGAAACTGACACTTCTCACCCATATTTAGAGAGGAATGCTTGAAAGGAAATTTTCTGTACACCCCTTTCATAGAATCATAGAATGGTAAGGTTGGAAGGGACCTCAAAGATCATCTAGTTCCAACCCCCTGCCATAGGCAGGGACACCTCCCACTAGTACAGCTCACTCAAGGCTTCATCCAGCCTGGCCTTGAACACCTCTAGGGAGGTTGTGGAACACAGAAGACCTCCAGGAAGGTTGTGGAGCACAGAAGCACCCCATGTGATCAGAGATAACATTGGGTGCTTCTGTGCTCCACAACCTCCCTGGGCAGCCTGTGCCAGTGTCTCACCACCCTCACTGCAAACAACTTCCTCCTAACATCCAGTCTAAATCTCCCCTCTGCCAGTTCAAACCCATTCCCCTTGTCCTGCCATTCCAAGTCCTTGTCAATAGTCCTTCCCCAGCCTTCCTGTAGCCCACTTCAGATCCTGGAAGGCTACTATCAGGTCTCCTGGAAGCCTTCTCTTCTCCAGGCTGCAGAGCCCAAATTCTCTCAACCTGTCCTCACAGCAGAGCTGCTGCAGCCCTCTGAACACCTTGGTGGGCTCCTCTGGACCCACTCCAACGCTTTAATGTCCTTCCTGTGCTGGGGGCTCCAGAAGTCAAGCCATGCCTGAACTAGGATGGATCACACATAGAATGTATTCAATAAGTGTTTTATGTCAGTTGTGAACTGAATTACTCAAAAATAATTCCTGATATTATTTAGGTGGTGCTAAGTCTGCCTCAATGAGTAATGACAGTTTGGAAAGGACCTTGTTTTCAGTTGTCATGATCTAATAGATCAGCATGTATCTCTCAAAAGTGTTTAAGATTGTGAGTATCTCTTCTACTGCAGCTGCACTGGGCTTGGTTTGAGCCAGTAAGTATTTCCTGGAATGCATAATTAGTAGTTAACACAGCCAAGAGCCATTTCAGGCTCTTTCCATAAAGCTTTAAGAAAAATCTAAAACCAAGAGAGTTGTTTGAATGAAACAATGACTTGGATTAGCTTCCAGGGAAAGTCATCAGTCTCAAAATAAAAGCAAAGTGAAAATACCTCTAAAAAGTACCTGCACGCATAGCGAAACAGTAAATAATTTAACATTTAAGATTTAAGTTGCTTTGAAGAGTGTATTTTCTCCAGAGTGCTTGGACCTTCAAAATAAATCCCCAACCACAGCAGTCTTCATTAGGAGCAGTACCTTGAGCTGTCCCTGAACTTCTGGTCTCATCTTACCGGTGTTCAGGTACTCATATTCTCAGGGACACACTTCAAGCTGCTACTTACATCTATCTCATACATTTATATCAGTGCCTTACATTTTCTAAGTCTCCTCCACTTGCAGGTAAAATAACAGCTTATTAAAAAGCTTTGTGTTGCCTTAAATCTGGGTCATGATCACATGGAGCCTCAACAGGTACTACTTTGCTTTCTTATAGGGGTCAGGTCACCCCATCAGAGAGGAGAGGCCAAATCATGGGATCCAATTCTGACTTCGAATTTGCAGTCTGCCCCTGAACTCACATTTGTTGTGGGTTTAAAGAGCTGACAGAATGAAGCTCTCCAATGAATTGGAGAAAAACAGAATTGTACTTGGAGAGAGAGTTACAGACAGAAATTCCAAGGCAGATACAAAATCCATAGCAAACCCCCTTGAATTTTCCCCCAACCCAAAACTAAATCTATACTCCCCAGTGTTCCAATCCTCTCCCCTCCATGCCTCTGCCATCCAAAAGGTCTAAACATAACCTCTGGAGGCCCCAGAACAGGCCTATCCTAGAATAGTAAGGTTGGAAGGGACCTCAAGGATCATCCAATTCCAACCCCCTGCCATAGGCAGGGACACCTCCCACTAGCACAGCTCACTCAAGGCCTCATCCAACCTGGCCTTGAACACCTCCAGGGAGGGAGCAGCCACAACCTCCCTGGGCAACCTGTGCCAGTGTCTCACCACCCTCACTGCAAACAACTTCCTCCTAACGTCCAGTCTACATGTTTGTCCTGATAGAGCAGCTCCAGGCTGGAGGGGAAGGAAAGGAGAAGGAGCTGGCCTTGCCCTGAGTTTATGAAGAGATAGCAGAATTATGGAATTGAATGACAATCTTCTAGTCCCTAGAGGGTGTTTTAACCCTGTAGTTCCCAACCTGGGACACCTCCACTTGTAGGTAAAATAACAGCTTATAAAAAAGCTTTGTATTGCCTTAAATCTGGGTCATGATCACATGGAGTCTCAACAGGTACTACTTTGCTTTCTTGTGGGGGTCAGGTCACCCCATCAGAGAAGAGAGGCCAAATCATGGGATCCAATTCTGACTTTGAATTTGCAATCTGCCCCTGAACTCACATTCAAGGATTCTGTTAAGAGGAATTCAAAGCATTGCACGTCTTGTAACCATTAAAGGTTGACTCAACCAAATCATAAAGTTACAAAATCTCAAAATCACAAACTAGAACTTCATAAGCACTAATATCGACTCAGCTGCAGATATTTTTCTGCCCCACTGGGTGCCAGAGGAAGGAGACTTCCTCTTCATGCTGAGTACACAGAGTTCTGACTCATGTTACCAGGAAGGCTGGAAGGAGAGGCCTCCCCCAAGCTTCTGAACTCATCTGGTATCTGCTCACACAAAGGCTTCAATGTTCTCAGATAAATTAGCCCCTGGAAGGGTTTTTGGTTCAGCATTGTGTTCTGAAAAGGCAGCGCCTGCCACACATCTGGAAAAAGGGTGCAGAGGTTAAGGATGGAAACACAAAAGCCCTGAGAAAATAAAACATGTGAGGGAGCACACTGGGTGGGAAAACTGCTGCAGACAAAATGAGGGGTGAAAGGGGACCGTCTTATCAGGAGGATGTCTTGCAGAGAGGCTTCCAAAGACAATATTTTCTTCTGGGGTTGAAGATGCTTCACTTGACACACATCACTCCCCAGCAGAGTGGGTGGACAGCTAGTTTCAAATTTTATATAAAAGTGAAGTCTTGCATAGAGAGCATCACAGAAATTCTACATGCATAGAGAGCATCACAGAAATTCTACATGCATAGAGAGCATCACAGAAATTCTACATGCATAGAGAGCATCACAGAAATTCTACATGCACAGAGAGCATCACAGAAATTCTACATGCATAGAGAACATCACAGAAATTCTACATGCATAGAGAGGATCACAGAAATTCTACATGCACAGAGAGCATCACAGAAATTCTACATGCATAGAGAGCATCACAGAAATTCTACATGCACAGAGAGGATCACAGAAATTCTACATGCACAGAGAGCATCACAGAAATTCTACATGCACAGAGAGGATCACAGAAATTCTACATGCACAGAGAGCATCACAGAAATTCTACATACATAGAGAGCATCACAGAAATTCTACATGCACAGAGAGCATCACAGAAATTCTACACAAGTTTGAGTGGGTTTTTGCTTGTTTGGGTTTTTTTGTGGTTATTTTTGTATGTTTTGGAGTTGCTTTGTTTTGTTGGGTTTTTTTCTGGGGGGGTGGGGTTTTGTTTATGTATTTTTTGTTTGATTTTAGGAGTTTTTTCAGTTTGTTTGTTTGTGTTTTTTTCATTTTGATTGCTGGGGAGTTGTTTGTTTTGGTGGGTTAGTTTGTTTTGAGTTATTTGGAGGCCAGTTCTGCTAAAGGCATCCTTGGTTGCTAGAGAAGGGGCATGTTACTTTCTGGCTGTGGAACATAATGGGTGAGAGCAAAGAAAGAAGCCATGAAAGCTTGAAGCACCACCTGCAGCCAGCCTGGTTTGGGTTTTTTGTGGGTTATTTTGTCCATGATCTTCATAACTGTCCTTAGAAAACTGGAAGGGTGAACAAAGGATCCATGAGCTGCCCCCATTTATATTATACATACATAAAGCCTAATGAAGGTAGCAAAGAGGTTGTTAACAAGATAGCTTAAAGCAACTTTTTTCTTATTCATAAGCAACAGGAAAAACAGGTGGCTAAGTTTAGCCATGAGGATAGTGGTATAAGATACTCTTCTCTAAAAGGTATTTTACATATATATGGGTTGGAGTGGGTCCAGGGGAGGCCACCAGGATGCTCAGAGGGCTGCAGCAGCTCTGCTGTGAGGACAGGCTGAGAGAGTTGGGGCTCTGCAGCCTGGAGAAGAGAAGGCTTCCAGGAGACCTTAGAGTAGCCTTCCAGGATCTGAAGGGGACTACAGGAAGGCTGGGGAGGGACTATTGACAAGGTCTTGTAATGACAGGACAAGGGGCAATGGGTTTGAAGTGGCAGAGGGGAGATTGAAACTGGATGTTAGGAGGAAGTTGTTTGCAGTGAGGGTGGTGAGACACTGGCACAGGTTGCCCAGGGAGGTTGTGGCTGCTCCCTCCCTGGAGGTGTTCAAGGCCAGGTTGGAGGAGGCCTTGAGTGAGCTGTGCTAGTGGGAGGTGTCCCTGCCTATGGCAGGGGCTTGGAACTGGATGATCCTTGAGGTCCCTTCCAACCTTACCATTCTGTGATTCTGTAATAACCCCAAATTGGAGCACCATTCAGTAGCTGAGTTTCCAAAGCAAAATGACCTGGAGCAAAATGTGGTAAAGTTGCCAGTTTTCTTTTCACCTTGTCAAATCCTTCGTGAACCATAATGATCATAAACTGGTTATAGTCTGAAACATCATCCTTGACTTCTTCTGCCTGAAAACACCAATTCCTCAGCTCCAGTTCCAGTTTGAACAAATGTTTCACTATGAACTATGACAACTGGAGCCATTCTTCCACATACACAACAGGTTTTGCAAAATAGAAGCTAGTATACATTAGTATTTTTCAATCTGGGCTAATAAGTAAACCTCAAATGTTTGTCTCAGCATATTTCAGTTCAACCAAGTGTGTCAGGTGTATAAATTAATCTCTTTTCCATTCTACCATGGAAGAAGGCAAAGGACTTTAATCCATAGACATTGGAATTCAATACAGTAGTGATTGCTTTAAATTCTCCTTCAATGTTGGTAGAGATTCATACACACTGAAACTTGCACAGGCAAGGTTAGTCTGTTTTGAGATCTCCACATTCACTCTGCCTCTGTTTTGCTGCTGTGAAAGCATAAACAGGGTAAAAGGTAGTCTATCTTCTAACTCCAGCAAAAATCTTCCTCCTCTGGCTAGTATATATCCAACATACACCCCTCTTAATCATCTGTTTCTTGTCCTGACTATAGGAACAGATGAAGAGGACAAGCCAATTACTGTCTGCTTTAGTTATCTCCAAAAGGCACAAAACATTCTGCAGAACAATTGGGAAAAGTGGAGTTATTAAAACTTATTCAGTGCTTAAGCCAGGACCTTAACATGTAGGAGGCTGAGTTGTGTGAGTGCCAAAAGCCATATCTGCCTCCAACACAAACAGAAACTGCCCTTGCTTGCTGTCTTCAAAAATTCAGCCATTCATTTTAAGTTACCATACAATCATTGAACACTTAAGAAAAAACATCCTTCCCTTCGTGATCAAGACAAAAGTGATGCACTAAACAAGCATCCAAAGGAACATTTCTCCCAGAACATAACAGCAAATATACCAAGATTGCCATTAACTCTCAGAGCACTGCATGGGGATCAAATGCCATTCACGGGGATCAAAAGGCATATGTACCCCAGAAGAGCAAGAGCAAGATGCACCCTCAACAGCAGTAAGCCAAAAAGGATAGAAGCCAAACATAACAGGAAGATCTAGTGGCAGCAACAGGATTCAATAGAGCCACAGTAATGGCAAGCAGCAAGCCCAGTTATTGACACACACACTGGGAGCAGAGAGAGGGCTGAAGACAACACACCATAGCCACACAGAGGGGCCATGCAAGACTGACAGCTGGAAACAAGCCACTTAGGAAAAGACTGATTTCCCAAACCTGAGCTTAAAAGGAGATTCTTTTAAGGGTTGAGGCAATCCCAAGCCCCAGTCCAGGCTGGGCAGTGCCTGGCTGGAGAGTAGCCCTGAGAAGAGGGACTTGGGCATGCTGGGGGACCAGAAGCTCAACATGAGCCAGCAGTGTGCACTTGCAGCCCAGAAAGCCAACCAGAGCCTGGGTTGCAGCAGAAGTGTGGCCAGCAGGGCAAAGGAGGTGATTGTCACCCTCTGCTCTGCTCTGGTGAGTCCCCACCTGGAGTACTGCATCCAGTGCTGGAGCCCCTGGGACAAGAGGGATATGGAGGTGCTGGAGTGTGTCCAGAGGAGGGCTGCAAGGATGCTCAGAGGGCTGGAGCTGCTCTGCTACGACAACAGACTGAAAGACTTGGGGCTGTTCAGTCTGGAGAAGAGGAGGCTCCCAGGTGACCTATAAAAGAGCTGGGGAGGGACTTTTTAGGCTGTCAGGTAGTGACAGGACTAAGGGGAATGGAGCAAAGCTGGAGGTGGGGAGATTCAGACTTGAGGTCAGGAGGAAGTTCTTCAGCATGAGAGTGGTGAGAGCTTGGCATGGGTTGCCCAGGGAGGTGGTTGAGGCCTTGTCCCTGGACGTGTTTAAGGCCAGGCTGGATGAGGCTGTGGGCAGCCTGATCTAGGTTAGGGTGTCCCTGTCCATGGCAGGGGGTTGGAACTGGATGATCCTTGTGCTCCCTTCCAATCCTGACTGATTCTGTGATTCCATGATTTTACAATTCTACGATTCTGAGACTGTTGCAAGGGTGAACGCCCTAGGGAAGGTACATCAGGACCATTAAAGCTTGTTGCTACCTCTGTCACTACAAGATGTTGTTCTTGCTTTCTACTGCAATGAGTAGGTAAGGTTTGGGGAAAACAAACAAACACCAAAACTCAACAACTGCCTCCCCAAACCTCAGTTCTATGCTGGTTTCCTCTTAAGGTTGTATGCTGTCCATTTTCTCTGTGCTAAGGACACAAGGTCTACAACTTTTCTTAGAGAAATTAAAAGGAACACACAGATTTAGTGCTTTAAGAAAGAAAAGCTGAAGTGCAAACAGTAATGCAGGTCATCTCCCTAATTTCTAATTGATTTGAACAACTGGGTATCAAAGTCAGCAGAATTTAGAGCTTTCTTTTGTTAACTTTGAGCTATTTTAAGTACAAGTCTGAAAAGTCACAATATTTCATCTTTGATCTGTACAAGTGCAGATTCAATGGGATGTGTGGGGGAAATATCTCCTCTGTAATGCTTTTACTCCCTCCATTTCCAGTGAACAATTGCACTCACAATGACTTTTGTCTGTACTCCTATTTTTTTGACAATTAGTTCCCCGTGGGTACAGTTTAACTGGTGATAACATCAATGGGAATGGTATCGTTGCCAAGGGTTCAGGAGCTTACACTCTCATTTCATGTCTGAGTGCATATGAGCACTTTCAGTTTACAGTTTAACTGTAATCAGGGCCTGCAGAGTTGCACTTGTGAGACATAAACAGATCCTGTGACAAATCAGGCCACTGCTAATTTTTTCCAAGTACCATCATTGCTTAAGGTGTAACTGCATAGGACTGCCTGGAAGAAAACAGAGAACGTGGGCAATTCCCCACGGATGCACTTTAAAGATCACTGATATTCATAGAACCATAGAACGGTAAGGTTGGAAAGGACCTCAAAGATCATCTAGTTCCAACCCCCTGCCATAGGCAGGGACACCTCCCTTCCTTCTGAACTCCTTTCTTCCTTCTAGAACCCAAGGAATGCAATACACACTTCTCAGATACTGGTGAAATGGAGTTTCAGATCTTAGTCTTCTCTGCTCTCAGCGAGAGCAGCTGGGGCCTGACTTCACCAACACAACAAAACTAGTTTTAAATCCTTCAGATGAACACTATGATATCATTGCTGTGGCTTGTTGGTTTCTGGGGGTTTATTGCTTGGTTTTGGTTTGGTTGTTCTGTTTTTCTTTTCATAGTTTTAGTTTTGGGGGTTTTTTGGGTTTGTTTGTTTGGGGTTTTTTTGGCACATGACAGAATCCATTCTCAGACACTCTATAAATGTTTTTGCACTCTCTAGAAGATGAAATTCCTAAAAATCATGATGAGTCCAGAAGCTAAGCTTTTAGCACTAATGGTAGACATCAGTGAGCTGTGTCATAAAATCTGGAGTTTGTGACAATGGATTCATGGAGATCCTAATTTTTTAGAGGAAGATGTTCTGTGCGAGCAGAAGGCAGCTTAAGGAGTTGTGAGAGGCAAGGGCCAGCATGAAGCTGAGCAGTTACACGGAAAAGAAATGAGGTTTGAATGAAATGAGGCAAAGACATACTTGATTCTGAAATGAACTGCCAGCTAGGAATTCATCTTGCCATGAATATCACCTTCACAGCTTTCCTAATTTTGTTTTCCATTCGTACTACTTTTATGACAATCACAGGAAGTTATAAACTTGTTTTATTTCTCTTCAGAGGCACTGTTGTGTCCAATTAGCTTGGTGCCATGGTTTTCTCTAATTAGCTGGGAAATACATATCATAGTTAATTACACTGTGTACCAGTCGAGAGGTGGGAAATAATGAAACTTGTTTTCATTATTCAACTGTCCTGGAGAAAGTAAATATATTTCAAGCACTAGTCTCAAAGTAGTCTTTCTGATCCTGGCAGCCAGCTGCATCAAAACTTTCAAAAACCTTCTGTAGGTTGTCAGAAATACAAAACAAGTCAAACCACTGATCTGTGTGCACCCATGAAATAGATCTTTGTTGAGGTTTTTTTTGTTGTTGGTTGGTTTTGGGGGTTTGTGTTTGGTTTTGTGTTTGGGTTTGTGTGTGTTTGGCTTTTTAATTAAAGGAGGAAAGTAAGAAACTATACACCTCTGTAGAAACAACAAAAAAAAAAGGAAACAAAACCCCCACAGTGACTATGTGAACAATATGGGTATAGTAACAATGAAGAATACATAGTACAGACAGCAACAGAGACAGCACAAACACTGAAGCTAACTGAAGATACAAATACACACAACTCTGAAAACTAACCCAGCAAAATTTTCCTCTTCACATTTGTCAAGTGATGAAAATTCAGTAAATATTTTCACTGCCAAATAGTGTACTGTGATATCTGAACAATAAGTGATATCTGTTACTTTTTTTTTAATATATATATGTCCTAAATATCCTCATATTCAGTGGCAGCTTTATTTTTAGAAAAACAAAACAAAACAAACAAACAAAAAAAACCAACAAAAAAACCCCCCACAGCTTATGAAGAATTTAGATGACTAAAGAAAATTGGGCACATAAACCTCTGCAGTGAGTGCACAGGCTTCCTGCAGAGTGCATTCAGAGAGCCAGACCCATCACAGCAGCATAAGAAAAGGTAGCTGAGGATGCCTGAAGCCATTCAGTGTCTGCCAGCTCAGCAGTCACTAGATGAGAGTTAGTCAAAAGGGGCATTCTGTGGTCTGAAGCACATCAGAAAAGTCACCCACCCCTCTTTAGGTCTGGATCCCAGTGACACATGAGCACTTGATGTTCCTGATGCTCAGCTCAGAACATCCTCCTGGAGGGAGAACCTGTGTTTGGTCTTTTCTTTGCACTGAAGTGGGCAGACTTCATAGTTTGCTTTTAAATTAACCCACAGGCCCAGGTCATCACCGTGGAAGTGTAGCTTTTTCATTTTGACAGTCAAGTCCGTCACGAATTACCTCAAATTATGTCTATGACCTCCTCGACTGATCCACTCACCCCTACTGCAGGTGCACCCAACAACGCACACTTTGCAAGTGACCTCCTGTAGAACTGTTGCTCTCATACATTAAATCTGCATACAACAGTAAAGAGCTTTTAGGAAAACTGTACAGACTAGAGACAGCCCTCACAGCGCTGCAGGACCCGGACTTTCTGTTTGCAGTGGAGAGGTAATTAATTAAGGCAACATGACATTTTAAAAAATAATATTGTTTATTAATATTCACTATTCAGAACTGTCACCACCCCCAGCACTAATTTTAATAACAATCAGTTCTTTGCATCAGTTATGGAGACTTTATACAGGTTACAACAGGCTCTAGCAATCAGTACTGATAATATATAACATTGACTGAACTCGATTGCACTGGCAGAGAAGGCTTTGCGGTCAGTGCACTGCTTGCGGTCAATACTCCTCTTGCCCACTAGATGGCCTCAAGGAGCTCCTTCCTGCTTATGGCAGAAGGCAATGGTGAGTTACAAGAGGCTTGAAGGATTTACTCACAAAATGATCTCCC
>VWZE01006192.1:7508-25680 GCA_013396675.1 Eubucco bourcierii | reverse complement strand
GCCTGCAGGCATTTAGAGCCTGTTCCTGGTAAGCTCTTGGCAGACAGTTTGCAGGCAGTTCAGGATATAAGGCAGCACAAACACAATGGCAGAGAGCAGATACAATGGCAGAGCACAGGTTGTGCTCCCTGCTCATCTCCTTTTATCCATACAGCCCAAGACTAATGTGCCTTTGGACACAGAATAGCAATCAGAATGGCAGTTAGCCAAGTTTGACCATATTAATTGAAGCCACAGGCTTGCTTTACCCAAATGTGGGCAGAGCACAGCCTTGCACAAGGCAAGCTGTGTGCTTTGTTTACTGCAGGGTTCAAAACAAGTCTGGGCAGGCCACAGTCCCTAGACTCAGTGGCTCCAGGTTCTTTGTCCTCTTTCCCGTGGTTGCTTCTCCACAAAACAGAAGGAAGGAGAGCAGGAAAACATCTCTGGGCAGGCCAGGTCATGGATAAGCATATTTTGGCCTGCTTAGGCCTACCACAACACTGTGTTATGAAGAATTTTCAATACATAACAAATTATCCAGGAAGGTGAATTTTAGCAAGCATGACACAAGTTACTATGTCTGATTAAGCTATTAAAGTGGTGTAGTTTTACAGGGTGGGATAAAACACAATAGAAAAAGAAAGTAAAATGTGAGTGGTAAAACCAAAAGCAAAACTTTGTTGTTATGAAAAGGGTAAAATGAGAATTTTGAAGTGGGATGATTTCCTCCACCCTCTCCAAGAAAACAAAGAAGCTTTGCAAATTGTACCTAATATGAGACTTTTGACAGAATCAGATATTTCAATAGAATCTGATTGCCTTAAGATTCCTTTGTCTTAGTCTATTTCTTAAGTCTTTTAAAAGATTCGTTCTTAACAGACACAACATTTGCATCCAAGTCTGTTTATTTTCAGAGCACTTGGAAAGATTCTTAGATGAGACAGACAACTAGAAGAAAAGATCTTCATTCATCAGGTATTTCAGGTTAGCTTTTAGATCCTAACACCTCTCGTGGTTTGCAAAATATGGGGTGTTTACTCTGAGTGTTGTCAGGAAATTGCTTGTTCAACTTACCCTTACAAATGAAGCAAGTCTAATACAAAACTCATTGCCAGCAACTTTGCAAATTTGAAATAGCCTATTCTTCTCTGAAGCTAAGACAAATGAAATTTAACTGCCTTATAAAATATTTTTTCCATTTAAAACTGTCATTTGTATAATCTGACATGTTCATGACTTGACAGTTATATTAAAACAAAAAGAAATTTAAACCTGAAACAAAAGTACCTCCACTGCTGTCATGTGAACCACTAACAAAATCAAATGTCGACAACAAAATGTGTTCAACCTAAAACAATATCAAGATTAGAGCAATCAGTTTTCCTCTGTCCATTTTGTTCACTTGACCTTCTAAACATAATTATCAATATATAAATGGAGCATAATTGAAACAAGCCAGCACAGGAAGGACATGGAAGTGTTGGAGTGGGTCCAGAGGAGGCCACCAAGATGCTCAGAGGGTTGCAGCAGCTCTGCTGTGAGGACAGACTGAGAGAGTTGGGGCTCCTCAGCCTGGAGAAGACAAGGCTTCCAGGACAACTTAGAGTAGCCTTCCAGGATCTGAAGGGGGCTACAGGAAGGCTGGGGAGGGACTATTGACAAGGTCTTGTAATGCCAGGACAAGGGGCAATGGGTTTGAAGTGGCAGAGGGGAGACTGAAACTGAATGTCAGGAGGAAGTTGTTTGCAGTGAGGGTAGTGAGGCACTGGAATAGGTTGCCCAGGGAGGTTGTGGCTGCTCCCTCCCTGGAGGTGGTTCAAGGCCGGGTTGGAGGAGGCCTTTTTGTAGTCACCTATTAGCACGAGGTGTTCCCACTTTTTATAAAGCAGGGTAGTTCCCTATCAATCACCAAATAAAGCAGATTCATGCTAAGAATGAGTTGCAAAGCAAGAGCAGAAGAGAACATCTCATTGCGACACAGAGCACAACAAATACTCATTTGCTTTGTTAAAATATTTGTCTTCTAAATTGTTCTTTTAAGATGACTAAATGGTGAAAGTTAGGTAAACTGACAGAGGCAAGCAGGATAACAAAACAATCCAAAGGTAAAATGTCACCAAAAAAAAATAATTCTTTAATCTTTTCAATGGAGCTGATTAAAACAATTATAATAAATGTTCATTTTAAACACAGAATCATAGAATGGTAAGGTTGGAAGGGACCTCAAAGATCATCTAGTTCCAACCCCCTGCCATAGGCAGGGACACCTCCCACTAGTACAGGTCACCCAAGGCCTCATCCAACATATATATACATTTAAATGGCCAATATAAAATAAGGCTTACATTTTTTTTATCTGATTCTGCCTGTTTTACTACTTTCCTAGCTGTATCTTTAATGTAATTATATGTTTAAGTATCCTTATCAGCAGTATATACTTACCTGTAGTGACTGCAAGTAGATACGAATAGGTGTAGGTGGAAAAGAAGATTTCCTGCCTTCTAAATAGATAGTTTGCCTTTTTGTTATTTCCTTTTTTTTTTAACCTGAAGTCATGGGAACTCGACAAACATTTTTCTGACAATAAAAACATTGTTTTGTTTATTTTTGGATGTCTGTTCAGATTTTTTGTTCTCCAGAAAAAGGTAACAAAATATATGCGTAGTCCTATTTCTTTTCTTCAGCGCTGATCAAGGAAGGTGGAAGAAGAACATCATGCTCCACAGAACAGCATAGAAACATGGCACAGTTTATTCAAAAGGTGCTTTCTGAAGTTCAAGGCCTTCCTGAGTTGCATCTTATGTTTATTAGCTTTTGATAGCTTATTCTTCTCTGACTCTGCTTAATGAGTTTTAAAATTTATGTAAATTTTTGGCATTGGCAACAAACTGTAGCAAGAAGTTGCACAGATTAATACATGTGTGTGTGTGTGTGTGTAGAAAACTACTCAGCCAAGGCATTTTCATTGGTTTGAACCTACTCTATGAAAATGCAATTTGATTTTCATTGCTTCCTGTATCTGCAATGAGTAGTTATTGCACATAGATATGCCTTTCCAAGGCAAATAATGGTGCTTTGGACCTCTAAAAATTTCCCTTTTATTTGTGTCTTCCCTGTCGTGGATCATCCTGATTTGTTTGAATGTGCTTAATACAGAAGACATCTGTCTCTTTAATCAGCCTTCTCTCCTTTCAGTGCACCTTCTCTTGTTATACTGTATCCCATGGTAGAATAAGAGGTTCAGAAATTAATTCAGTGTTGAATCTACAAGTACTCCAGCAACATACATGATTCTCTGATTTTGCTGCAACCAAACTATCTAGCTGGTTTGCTCTCTGAAGTGCTCGCTTAGTGCCCAGTCTGCCCTTCCTGGTTGTGGAATTTGCACCACCTGCTTGTGTGCAGGGGAGCATTGGGCAGCCTGCTAACCCTGTACACATCACCCCCCACCCTTCTGACTGTTTGCCTCTCCACACCTCAGAACAAGAAGGAGATATTTGCCCTCTTGACCAACTGCAAAGAGGATTCCTATTTCTTAAATAACACACTTTTAATAGGAATTCTTCCTTCAAAGTCTCCTCTTGAACACTCTTTGTGAAGTTTGTTTGCATGAATGAATGAAAATTTGCATGAATGATATTGAAAAGAACTGTAAATTACTTTTCCAATTTACTTGAACCTTACACTTAGATTAAAAGAATAAAATATTTTTTTCAATTAAAAAGAAAAGGAAATTGATTAGGTGACTCTTGAGTGTTTTATCAGGTCTTCAGTGCTCAGCAGAAAGTTAAATATTTGTTTTTCAAAGCAAATTCCATAGCACCTTCATTATCAGTGTTCAGCACTGTGATATAGTATTTAGTGAAGGTATCCATCACCTCATTGTAAATGCAGATTCTTATTCTCTTTCTGGCCTAAAAAATATCACTTGAGTCTTTCACCTACCAGACTCAAATAGGTTACATTTATTTTTACCTATATCCAAAGTAGCTTCTGAAAATGATGTTTTGCTGAGCTATTACAAGGGTGTGCAGTGGGAGTGGGTATAGAATCATAGAATCACAGAATCATAGAATCATAGAATGGTAAGGTTGGAAGGGAACTCAAAGATCATCCAGTTCCAACCCCCTGCCATAGGCAGGGACACCTCCCACTAGTACAGGTCACTCAAGGCCTCCTCCAACCTGGCCTTGAACACCTCCAGGGAGGGAGCAGCCACAACCTCCCTGGGCAAACTCTGTCGGTGTCTCACCACCCTCACTGCAAACAACTTCCTCCTAACATCCAGTCTAAATCTCCCCTCTGCCAGTTCAAACCCATTCCCCTTGTCCTGTCATTACAAGACCTTGTCAATAGTCTCTCCCCAGCCTTCCTGTAGCCCCCTTCAGATCCTGGAAGGCTACTCTAAGGTCTTCTGGAAGCCTTCTCTTCTCCAGGTTGTAGAGCCCCAATTGTTTCTGCCTGTCCTCATAGCAGAGCTGCCTTTTTCTCTTAATCTCAGGATGCTTAGTGACATTTGTCCCTGCCTGTGGCAGGGGGTTGGAACTAGATGATCTTTGAGGTCCCTTCCAACCTTACTATTCTATGATTTATTGGTGTGAGATAATGGGAAAAACATGGTAAGTGATTGCTACACTCTAACCTGCTCATCTTTCCATGCTTATCATGACTATTACCTAAGCAGCAAGCAAACCAGCACATTTGGATGCAAAATGACATGAGACACAGTGTGAGTTTGTTCTGCCATATTAGCATAACATGAAATTGCTGACAGATTTCTGCTGCTGAGAATCTGACCTTCAAATGGACATCTGCTCCCTTGTGCTTGCCACCATGCTGCAGCCAGCATTCACTCCCTTACGCAGTCAGGGTTACACTAGGAAGTTGTTTTGCCTCTGTGACCTCATTTTTGAGAGGGGAATTTCTAAATTAGGCCAATGAAGCCCTTAATGGCACAAGCTGGTTTTTAATTCATGTTTACACTGAAGCTTCAGCACACTGTTCCAGCAGCATGAAGGACTATAAAATCCAAATAAATTATATTTACAGCCACTGTAAGGCCTCTTTACAATGTGAAAGTGACAGAAATTAGAAGCAGGCACATTTGCAAAGTACTTTGGAGGGAGCCTTGGTTTGTAAACTGGAAAGCATTATAATCTTTCAATTGCTTTCTCATGAAGGTTTCTTCAGTCTTTGTTCCTTTTGTTTTGAGGAGAGGTTTGGCTGCAATCACTTTACACTTTTGGCTGACAAGAGTATATGGCACTGTCACCCATGACACTATCCCTACCAACCTGATGAGCATGCTGGAGAGGCTTGCTCCTGCCAGATCTTTCACCACCCCAAAGACTGTCAAATCTGGTTGTCACTCTAATATTTTGAAGTGTGGCAGCTCCAATATGGGAAGTCTGTGTGTGTNGGGGGGGGGAAAGAACATAAGGAAGACTCTCCCAATTGTGTCATACAATAAACATACAGAACAATGACCCACAGAGTACTAAAACTCACTGGTGAAGGAATTGGAAATTCTTTTGTAATGAACAGTTCTGCTTCAAGCACATCTTTAACTTCCTTAGACCAGTTCAAAAATTCTCCATTCAGCAATTAGTGCAGGTCTTGAAATCAATATGAATTTTTTTTTCTCTTTTACTTTACTCCAGATAAGGAATCAGAAATTTGGCCTCCTGTGTCTGATTCATTCCTGCAATGTCACACTGATGTCTTCAGTGTTTGAATTTGATAACCTACTGTATCCAAGCAATTTATCAGAAGTGTTATTAAGTTAAAGGCTAGCTGATTACAAAAGATTTTTCTATCTGACTTACCAATGAGACAGTAACCAAACACACACTCTGCTGTCTGCAGTTTATGACACTAGTGTCTCAAAAACCAGAATGAACAAGCAGAGGAATAGGTCAGACACCATAAGTTCTGCTTTCCTATCAGAAGTGAAATCACAGGGTTGCATATGGGATGAACACTTGCTCATGCAAATCTCCATAACAACAGAGCAGATTCCTGGGCTGCAGCACGAGCAGTCTGGCCAGCAGGGCAAGGGAGGGGATTCTGCCCCTTTGCCCTGCTCTCCGCAGACCCTATCTGGAGTCCTGTGTGCAGTTCTGGAGCCCCCAGCACAGGAAGGACATGGGACTGTTGGAGTGGGTCCAGAGCAAATAAAGGTGAGAGAGAAAAGCGACCACGTACAGGAAGGCTCTGGTCCTGCCCTTGCTGTCATCATGGTAAACAATTCATTAGAACAGAATTATGCCACAAACCTGCTACTGTCTTTGGCAGGTTTTCTGCTATGACTTATTTCAGGAAATTTAATCCTTATTTCTGATCATATTTATTTAAGAATTATGGCAATTGGTAGTGAAATCTGGAGGGTTTATTGACTAGTCTGTGAATGAGTTATCAGAAAGGAGGGAGCTTTAAGGCAAACTCAAGTGGAAAGTGACTTGAGACAGCTACACACAACCAGCTGTCCAGTGAAGCAACTGTCCTGAGTACTAAACTGATCTGAATTCCACATGGGTCAAAATTTCTTGGCTTAGAGAAGAGGATATTTGCAGCATGAGGTTGCATCATGCAACCTATCTTTGAGCAATGGGGATCTTAGGAAATCCATGCCCTCATAGGGGGTGAACAGTGAGGAAAAGCACATAACTTCCAGAAGTCATACTTCAAATAACGGTAAAAGCTCTGTCTGCTGTATTTGTGGTGAATGATGAGTCCCCACATTTTTGCAATCACAATTATGAAATGACAGTGTTCCTAGTTAGCAAATAGCTGAGCTCATGTTGAATGTGTGCTGGCACAGGCCAAGAGGGTGAGAGTAACCAGAGCTATGTAACAGACAGGGAAACTGAAGCAAGGAGCTGAAATGATTTAGATGAATATGTTGTATATAAATATATCTTTCTGCTGACATCCCTGATAAGCTGATATTTGCTGTCTGTCTCTACCTATGTCATAGAGACACAAGGAGTAACATTAGTGTTTAAAGCAATATCCTCAAAGGTACTTAAGCAATTTTCTTCTGCCCTTCAGGTTATAGCCAGATATGTAGATAAGCAGAGTGGCTAATTTCTAATCCCTATTTAAAAGTAATATTGAGATCCTACCTGTGGATGCAGAGAAGGCAGAGTTGCTGGATGCCTTCTTTGCTCCAGTCTTTACACCTGAAGCTGAACTCCCCTAGGTACTCCAGACCCTGGATGAAGGAGAGGAAGCCTGGAGCAGGGAATGCTCCCCACTGGTCAGTGCAGACTGGGTTAGGGATCAGCTACACAAATTGAACATTCACAGGCCCATGGGCCCTGATGAGATGCACCCAAGGGTGCTGAGAGAACTGCCTGACGTTATCGGCCGCTCTCCATCATCTTTGCCAAACGGTCACAGTCAGGAGAGGTGCCTGAGGGCTGGAGCAGAGCCAGTGGCACTCCAGTCTTCAAAGAGGGCAAGAAAGAGGTTCCAGGGAGCTATTGACCAGTCATTTAAAGGGGAACTCATTCTTGACTAACCTGATAGCATTATATGAGGATATAACTGAATGGGTAGATGCAGAGAGAGCAGTGAATGCAGTCTGCTTTGACCTTAGCAAGGCCTTTGACACCGTCCCCCATAACATCTTGGTAAGCAAGCTCAGGAAGTGTGGGATGGAAGAGTANCAGTGAATGCAGTCTACTTTGACCTTAGCAAGGCCTTTGACACCGTCCCCCGTAACATCTTGGTAAGCAAGCTCAGGAAGTGTGGGATGGAAGAGTAGGCAGTAAGGCGGATTAGGAACTGGTTACAAGACAGAGTTCAAAGTGGTGATCAGTGGTGCCAGGTCCAGCTGGAGAGCTGTAACCAGTGGAGTCCCCCAGGGATCAGTGCTGGGTTTGGTGCTGTTCAACATCATCATCAATGGCATTGCTGAGGGCACAGACAGACAGAGTCTGCTCAGCAAGTTCACTGATCACACCAAACTGGGAGGCTTGGCTGAGACAGCTGAAGGCTGTGTGGGCATCTAGTGAGACCTGGACAGACTGAGAGCTGGGCACAGAGGAACCAAATGAGGTTCAACGAGGACAAGTGCAGAGTCCTGCACCTCGGGAGGAACAATAAACTGCACCAGTACAGTCTGGGAGGTGATCTGCTGGAGATCTGCTGACATCCTGTGAGCCTGTGATCCTATGCATTCATGGGCAGCAAACAGAAAGTTTTCTCTTGAGAAGAAGACTTCAGAGAGGAGTATTGTGTCTATGGCATCAGAAGTTTAGAGCAAAGCTTGAGATACAACTTTTGGTACATCGAAATTCTGAGCTTATTTCACTCTCTCAGTACTTACCATCACAAGAACTTGACAGGAGAGCAGAGTCACTGCCTGTGAAGGCAACAGCAACTAGAATCACTGTTTCCATCTATCTATAGTTTATATATCTTACAGCTGATACCATTTTTCATCGTCCCTAAACCCAGAAACTGATGCTGCTCTGCTCATAATTACTGTGTGTAGTAACTTACTACAGTAAATTTATTTACATTGTAAATTACTGTGTGTAGTAATTGCTCAAAGACACCACACAAAATAAAAATTTGGATTTATAGCCACAGTTTATTTAAGCAGCTTACAAAGGTGATGTACTCAGAAGGCAAAAATAAGGACAGCAGAAATAGCATCAGAAATACACAAAAATGAACCTTTCAGGAGTTTTATGAATGTGTCAAGTCTTCAACATTCACTTATAAGCTCTCTGTAGAATAATTCTGAATACATTTATAAACGTATTTCTAACTTCTTCCTGGAACTCATGTATTATTTCTCCATTTTTCCCAAATGCAAGCACTGGTGAGAGGACTAATGCAGTTTGGCCTTTAAAATGTAATGAGAAAAATCCCTGCTGCAACAGTGCAGTATCTCCTTCCCTCTCTGAGTTAATTCTCATTAGCTCCATCCCAAACAGAGACAGCTTTTAGTGCAGCTGTTCCTGCCACAGCATATGTCTTGTGATAGCTGTCTTCTGCTCCTGTCCTCAGCAGGAACGTTTTATGCTTATCCTGTCATCTTTTTGAGGCAGCTCATAACATACCAAGAGGCGATAATCAGAGTTCAGATCCGAGTCAAGCCAAACTCTGAACCACCCAGTGTAGACAAACAATGAAATGTGCCACCACTGTCATTTATTTTACCCTATTCAAATCTACTTGAACAGTCAGGGAGGGAAAGAGAAGTGCTGCTTGTCACTGCTTAGCCAGTGAGTCCAGCAATACAGCCTGGGAACAGGGAGAACATACTGAATAAATTGTTTCCACACAGCTTCCAATCCCTCAGCATACCCTCTGGGGTATCAAGCTACCTCAAAAGGCAGGTTGGAGTCTGTGATTTGTAAGGCTCTAGCCATGGCTTGAAATCTGATTTACTTAGCTATCCCTCTAATTATCTTTAAAGGGAATTCCAAGGAGAATGAGGTGAGTCTTAAAGGTGAAATGTAATGTATTTTGCTTTGAAGACTGGTGTCACCTTCTCCTTTACTGACTGACTCAGTTGCTCCTGCACATCCAAGTTGCTGGATTAGTTCAAGGAAGTTTTTTGTGACTGTCTAAGTCAGATTCAGCTTTGAAAAGCTGATTTGGTCAGGACCCTACCCATTCAATAGAAAGTTCAACCGAAGAGCAGCCTCTCCTCACTCAGAAAAGGTCCAGCTGCCATCACTTTGCTTGTTGTGAAACCAGAAGCAGAAAACTGACCTATACATGCCTAGGATCTATTCTGGCCTGCTTAGGCCTACCACGACAAGATTGTAAATAGCTGTCCTGGTCTGACTAAAAGAACTAAATTAGTTCAGTGATTTTATTTTTTATCTCTGTCACTTCTCAGTACCTGCTCTTTCTGCAGTTAACTGTGTTTTCACAGACAGTGTGGGCTTCTAGCAGAGACAACACTCAATATTTCTAGTTAGTACCAAGGGCCAGGATGTAGACCAAGGTCACTGCTAAATGTTGCGTTCTACAGAGGGGTGCAGAATGAAAGTCCATACCTGCACGGAATAGTGGATAGCCCCAAACTGACTAACAAGATATCCCATTCCATACATGTCACGTTCAGTATAAAGACTCTTCCTGGCTTGCTGTGGTTCCAGACTAGGCATTTCTTAAGCCATTTCTTCACACTCTTCCAATAATACTAATAGCTACCATAACAGCTGAAGCTGAAATACAGGTACCGAGGTGTAACAGTAATTCTATGAATTGCTTTTGCTCATTCTTTAATATCAGATGTGAACTTGTTTGATGAACACAGCAGCAAAAATCTGACCCAACAGAAACTTGTCAGTGATCAGGGAATATGCTGTTTTCAATGCAGGGGTCACCATGAAGTCATCAACAGCTCTGCTTAATATAAAGATTCATGAATCAATCAAAGAGATCATAGACTCACAGTTGTTCAGTGTTTCATATGCCATTTTGATCTGATTTCAATCTGCATTAGATATTTTTAGTCATTATTTTTAATTCTTTTTGGTTGAGAAAACTGCTCACTCAAATTGTGTACGCTTCCAAAGTCAGATATAGATATGAGTTTCTTTGGATTGTAGACATATGCATGGTGTTAAAATCTGCAGTGATTCATGTTAGGGAAAGATCCTGTTCTTATTTGACACCTCTGACAATCTGGAGCACCTCTTTCTACTTCAGTGAAGATGGAATGGTTCAGTCAGAGCAGAAGGTGGTTCCTTGACTTTAGTGTGGTTGTGTCGAAGGTGTATTTTGCTTCACTCCAAAATTATGCACTCCATAAACAAGAACTTTGCACACCAGTCTACCAAAACAAAAGAACACAGATAAAGGATTGGGAATTTTGTAGATGTATAAACCTCATGCATTAGATTTTATAAAACATTTCCACTCTTAAGTGTTCAGAACTGCCTTGGAAAGATAAGGCACCCTTGAAAATTTCACTGCCAATCTATTTATTTTTTAAGACAACAACATAACTTGTTAAAACTGTTCCCAAGTAAGCCAGGATCATGGTCAATAAGCAACTATAAAATAAAAAGCTACAAATAGCTATACATTCCCTAGATGTTTAACATCTTTGTCACTGATATGGACAGAGGAATCTGCACCCTCAGCAAGTGTGCAGATGGCACCAAGCTGTGTGGCACAGTTGACTTGCTAGAGGGCAGGGATCCATCCAGAGGGACCTGGACAGGCTGCAGAGCTGTGCCCAGGCCAACCTCATGACATTTGCCAGGCCAAGTGTCAGGTCCTGCACCTGGGTAGGCACAATCCCAAGCACAACTCCAGGCTGAGTGGGGAATGGCTGAAAGCAGACCTGAAGAACAGGACCTGGGGGTCTGGGTTAGATGAAAATCTCAACCTGAGGCTGCAGTGTGAGTGCAACCCAGACAGCAACTGTGTGCTGGGCTGCAGCAAGAGCAGTGTGGGCAGCAGGGCAAGGGAGGGGATTCTGCCCCTTTACTCTGCTCTCCTCAAACACCATCTGGAGTCCTGTGTGCAGTTCTGGAGCCCTCAGCACAGGAAGGACATGGAACTGTTGGAATGGGTCCAGAGGAGGCCATGAAGATGCTCAGAGGGCTGCAGCAGCTCTGCTGTAAGGACAGGCATTGAGATTTGAGTCTGCAGCCTGCAGAAGAGAAGGCTTCCAGAAGGCCTTATAGTAGCCTTCCAGCATCTGAAGAGGGCTACAGAAAGGCTGGGGAGGGACAAGGTCTTGCAATGAGAGGACAAGGGGCAATGGGTTTAAGCTGGAAGAGGCAAGATTCAGACTAGATGTTAGGAAAGGGCTGTTTACAGTGAGGGTGGTGAGACACTGGCACAGGTTGCCAGTGATCGAAGATCAGGTTGGGTGATTCTCCCACCTCCACAACCTCCCTGGAGGTGTTCAAGGCCAGGTTGCATGAGGCCTTGAGAGACCTGTTCTAGTAAGAGGTGTCCCTGCCTCTGACAGGGTGGTTGAAACTAGATGATAACTTTGAGGTCCCTTCCAACCTTACCATTCTATGATTCTGTGATCCTGTATCAAAAGAAAAAAAAGAATAAAAAGAAAAAAAAAAGAAAGAAAAAACAAAGAATAATTTTGGCTTGAACACAGATAATTTTGGCTACTGCTGCATGTTTTACAGATAGATAGTTATAAGGGTAATGCTTGAAGAAAATGCCTCATTTGCTAATACAAATGCTATTAAGGTTTCTACAAAGCAGAAAATTAGTGAATAGACTCAAAATATTGTTTTTAAATTACACAGCTTTGGTAACTGTTTAAAGACAGTTATACAGACACTTAAACACTTCTTCCTATGCCTGACACCAGTGTTGAAGAATTGGGTAAAAAAGATGTTGAAGATGTCTACTAAAAGTGTAGGCAAATAGTTTTTAATTTTATTTGATGAATTCTGGTATGTGCAAATTTAATCCCCCAAAGCCTGTCAAACAGAAATAAAAAAGCATCAAACCCCTACAATTTAGACAGAGTTTGAGTCCAAAATTTTCCAAGAAATTTGACTAAATTCAATAGCAGAAAAAAAAAAAAATAAGAAAAGACTGAATCTAGCCCATAAATTCTTTATGAAGTAATTTTTGAGCCTTGCTTTACAAGAGTTCACAGTCTCAATCCACTTCCTGAACTCCTGCTGTAGTCTGTGCCAAGGTGGATTTATATCTCCAATGACAGTATTAAAAAAAATTCATCATCCTGATTTATATTCTGTCTTCTCCCATCTTAATTGTGCATCTTAGGGGCACAATGTGGTGTCCTCAAGTACCTATAAAAAGCAGAAATGCACAAAGATGAGGGAATATAAAAGCTTCTCCTTGTACACTCAGCAGAATCATCTCAAGCAAAGAATCTCCTTGGGCCTGTGCCATTATCCTGGCTTTATAGTTGACACCAAAATAGTACAGTAACTGGAGACCCATAAATATCAGAGATAATTATGTTCCCTTTAGTTAATTCCAAAACTTCTGTGCATGAAATGATAGCTATAGTCAGGCTTTTCAAATGTCAAAGTGATGCTGGTAAATGAACACTTCCACACATGTGGCTGCTGTGACAAACTCCCAGGTCAAACAGGGCTACCCTATGGGTGGCCCCAGTCTCACCCTGTTCCAAGTGGTCCTGCTGCTCACTACTGGTGGAATTGCTCCTGTGGGGAGAGTTTAGTCCTCTCCCAACTTTTTCTGACAAATGTCCATTAGGATTCAGATTAATTTTAAACTTGAGTTTTCCTTATGTACATCCATAACCTTAAAGTAAGTATTTCGGTCAGGATCTATTTATTTATTAATAATAAAATTCATACATTACCAGGAGAATCTTTAAAGGTAGTGGAAATTAACATTTATACATTTGTGGTTCTTATTTTGGTCTTTTTTTTTTTTTTTTACCAATAAAATTAATACACTACCAGAAGAATTTTTAAAGGTAGTAGAAACTAACATTGATACATTTATGGCTTTTATTTTGGTCAGGATTTTTAAAGGTAGTAGAAATTTACATTAATACATTTATGGTTCTTATTTTGGTCAGGGTTTTTTTTTGTTGTTGTTTTTTTTTTTTTTAATAACATTACCAGCAGAATTTTTAAAGGGACTAGAAATTAACATTGATACATTCATGGTTCTTATTTTGATCAGATTTACTCTTTTTTTTTCATAATAAAATTCATACATTACCAGCAGAAATTTTAAAGGTAGTAGAAATTAACATGAATACATTTATGGTTCTTATTTTGGTCAGGTTTTTTTTTGTTGTTGTTTTTTTTTTTTTTAATAACATTACCAGCAGAATTTTTAAAGGGACTAGAAATTAACATTGATACATTCATGGTTCTTATTTTGATCAGATTTACTCTTTTTTTTTCATAATAAAATTCATACATTACCAGCAGAAATTTTAAAGGTAGTAGAAACTAACATTGATACATTTATGGCTTTTATTTTGGTCAGGATTTTTAAAAGTAGTAGAAATTAATACATTTATGGTTCTTATATTAGTCAGTTTTGGGGTTTTTTAAAAATAAAATTCATACATTACCAGCAGAATTTTTAAAGGTAGTTGAAATTAACCTTGATACATTTATGGTTTTTATTTTGGTCAGGATTTTTAAAGGTAGTAGAAATTAACATGAATACATTTATGGTTCTTATTTTGGTCAGTTGTTTGGTTGTTTTGGTTTTTTTTTTTAATACTAAAATTCATACATTACCAGCAGAATTTTTAAAGGTAGTAGAAATTAACCTTGATACATTCATGGTTTTTATTTTGGTCAGGATTTTTAAAAGTAGTAGAAATTAACATGAATACATTTATGGTTCTTTATCCTTCAGGAATTGCCTCTGTACTGGTAGTACCTCAATAAACATGTTTCAAGTGGTAGAATTGAGGGAGCTGACAGAGCTTTACGTAGCTGACTTGGCAAAAAGAGCAACTTACCACAGTGTACGAGTGTGAAATTACAGCAGTGTGGTAGCTGCCAGGTGCATGTTCTTATCCCACAGAAAACGCAAAGGAGCTTACTTCTTAACCTGCCAGCTTGTCAAACAAGGCACCAGGGCACAACATGCAGTCTGAAAGGGATGTAAAAAAATCTCCCCAGTAGAAGGCAGAGCAAGTATATTAGATGAGACAAAAACTTCAGCCATTACAAGCAACCACAAAACTGCTGGATTTGTAGCTAACTACAAAGAGGAACGTGAACCAGAGGCGTTGCTAACCTGTAACCTCTGTGCTGGTTTGAGGCTAACTGGAACTAGATGATCTTTGAGGTCCCTTCCAACCTTCCCATTCTGTGATTCTATGATTCTATGACATTGCTTGTGTGGGGTGCTTAACCAGGTAAGTCCATGTGTTATTGCAAGTGAAATTTTTCATAACCAAGTAAGCAGAATGAACTCAAAAGTCATCATGAATTGAAGAAGGGTTTGATTGAAATGTAAAGGAGCAAACATCAATTACCTAATTATGCAAGATAATTAAAAAAAAAAAAATCCAGAAAAAAAGCTTAAATATGCTGTCACCTTTGCACACAGTTGTTTGGGTTTGTTTTTTTTTTTAAATAAAAAATAGTAATTTCTTTCTCAGGCTGAATAAATGTAGTGCATGTAAACTCTCTAGAGATTTTTCAAGGACTTTGTGCTGGTTTGAGGCTAATTGGAATATTTTAATGAAGCGGAAAGCTTCTTTAAGGTATGATTTGGAGCTGGAAGGGCAATACCATTTAAGCTGAGAAACCTGGTGTTATTAGTACCCTACCTTCACAGTTTTAAAAACAGGCTCTGGTACTTATGAGAATGGGGAGTTCATCACTCCATGACCTCCCCTCTGATAACAAATTAATTAGATGCCAAGTGCTAAATGGTAGATTCAAAACATGCAAAGGGACTCTTACGAAAACAGAAGAATTCAGCATCTGAATAGCCTGTGTTTGCTTCTGGAAACATGTATTTTAAGACTCAAAATAATGATAATTTTAGCTTTCCTATTTCCTCACAAAGATCTTTTATTTCACTTCTAATAGAATTCATTCTTAGCAATTATAATGATACACCAAGCACAGCCTGCCAGCGCCACGCTGTACAGCTATGATAGTCAAAAGACTTGCCTTTATGCAATTGCTGAACAAGAGATTTCCTTGAAATCCCTTTGTTGATAGCCTGCCCAATATTATGAGACACACAATCTTTCAGTCCTCATTCAGACCTTGTCAGAGAAATAAAGATATTTTCTGGTCCTATAATACAACCCATCAATTTTCTCTTAGTTCAAATCACTTCAGCTGGTCAGAGTTAAGAATAGTTATAAGACTTTGAGACTCTCTGAATTGCTAAGATCCAATGAACTACTTGAAATCCTGAAACAGAAATGTTGCATACATATCTGTCCTGTTTAGCAACTCTAACAATAACCTGAAGGAGGTGATGAAGTGCTCTTTCTTCAAGTTTGCAGGTGATACCAAGAAAGGGGGAAACAGTTGATAGTTCATAGTTGAAGGAATGAGGCCAACAGAAACCTTATCAAATACAGCAAAGATAAATGAAGTCCTGCACACAGAAAGAAGAGCCTCTTGCATTGTTACAGGGTGTGAATAAACCAGTTGTGGCCAGTCATACTGAAAAGGTCCTGTGGCTTATAGCGGGCAGGAAGTTTACCATCAGTCAGCAGCATGCAAGCACTACAGCAAAGGGAAACTGCACCCTGAGCTGTAAGAACACATACAGGAAATCCAGAGAAGTGTTTATTCCCATTTACATGCCACACTAGACCACTACTAGACTACTTTATCCACTTTGAGTTCACTCAATGCAGTAAAAACACTGATAAAGAAGAATTCTGCAGGGTGCACCAACATGGCATGGTTAGGGGCTGGGTAAGTTAGATAATAATTGCTGAAAATTCCTGTGAAGCAGAATGAATGTCTCAGGTAAATATACACACGAAATGCATTCAAAAATCCTTAGTAGTAATTAAGCTGTTTCCCCCTTCACAGAAAGGGAGGGCATTGAACTGTTGGAGTGGGTCCAGAGGAAGCCACCAAGATGCTCAGAGGGCTGCAGCAGTTCTGCTCTGAGGACAGGCTACAAGAGTTGGGGCTCTGCAGCCTGGAGAAGAGAAGGCTTCCAGGAGACCTTAGAGTAGCCTTCCAGGATCTGATGGGGGTCTACAGGAAAGCTGGGGAGGGACTATTGACAAGGTCTTGCAATGCCAGGATAAGGGCAATGGGTTTGAAGTGGCAGAGGGGAGATTGAAACTGGATGTTAGGAGGAAGTTGTTTGCAGTGAGGGTGGTGAGACACCAACAGAGGTTGGCCAGGGAGGTTGTGGAGCACAGAAGCACCCAACGTGATCTTTGATCACGTTGGGTGCTTCTGTGCTCTACAACCTCCCTGGAGGTCTTCTGTGCTCCACAACCTCCCTGGAGGTGTTCAAGGCCAGGTAGGACGAGGCCTTGAGTGTCCCTGCCTATGGCAAAGGGGTGGAACTAGATGATCTTTGAGGTCCTTTCCAACCTTACCATTCTATGTTTCTATGATTCTCTCTCTTGATAATCCATCATGATGGTTAATTGTCTTCAATGCTAAATATATATTTGAGTTTGTCTGTCTTGATTTATCAGCCAGTGATCCCTATGTAATATTTTCTTCACGTAACTACTTATAAAGGATAATCAAACGACATAGGAACCTTCTCTTCAGAAACAAAAAGGATTCAGCTCCTTAACTCTCTTAAGTAATGGAATATTTTTTCCTTTTTTTCCACTCTTTTGTTGGTTACCAGTTCCTTGTGAACTACACCATCACCCACCCACACATCCCAGATGCCATTTTCTTATTTTCCATCCACAACAGCAGAATGCATCACATGTTATCAACATTGTCATTCACGCTGAAGAAACAATCAAGAAATAGATACTCATGCACGATTCCTGGCAGCTATTAATGTTTGAAACATTAAGGAATTCTATTTCTGGTTTATTTTCATAACCATAGGACATAAAGTAGCTCAGAAGAAATATCTGAATTTCCACTAGAAACACCTAGTAACACAATGGAACAACTTTATGGTATCTCCTAGGGAGCCAGTGAAAAATTAATTCCCAACTGCAGCAGCCAGAAATATCTCCATTCTCCTGGCCCTCAGGACCACACACAAGACTTTAGATGTGATTTGCTTTTCTTCCCTGCTGCTCTGTCACAAATATTGCCCTTTGTGGTGTTGTCATTTGGTTGAGTTTTTGTTTTGTCTTGTTTTGCCATGTTTTGGTCATGTTTTGGGGGAGGATTCAGAGTACTCTCTAAAATGAGGCACCCTCACCCAAACAGATTGCAGTGTATTTTCTGCATATCTGTGACCTCTATTTCCTGATCAGCTCCTCCCTGCAGGATGAAAGTGTGGCAAGATGGTTGGTGGCACCACACTTGATTTGAAAACTATTAATAAAATATTTGCACTAATGTATTTTCCACTGTGCAACCTTCAGTGACAGTTTGAGAATAGGGATTTAAGAAAAATTCAAGGAAAATTAAAGATATGAAAGTAAGAAATGTGAGGTAGGTATGGAGAAGAGTTTGCTAACAGAGGATATCCGGAGGTTGTTTCATGTTTGTTTAGGTTTACTGTATTGTTAATCAGCACTCTGCCTTTTTTGTTTTGTTTGGGTTTTCTGTTGGTTTTGCTTTAATTGGGG
>VWZE01006191.1:95144-112831 GCA_013396675.1 Eubucco bourcierii | reverse complement strand
TTACGGCAACAGGTTGGGGGGAAAGGAGAAAAAAAAAAAAAAAAGAAATGAAAAAAAAAAACCAGACACAAAACACATTGTGTCACTTTTCCTCTTAAGCCGTGGCTGGCAAAAAAGTGCTGGGCTGCAATTATACCATGAAAAACTCTTACTAATAAATACATATATATGTGGGAGGAGGCTGATGCCTGTTTGCATCCCAAGCATTGAACAAACCCTGAAGACTTTGCACTGGGGGACTCAGCACATGCTGTAGAGACATCGTCATAACATCAGACTACCTGAAAGGGCACGTTAAAGACCTCGCATGAAATGTGGTCTGAATCATTGCAAAGTGATATCTTCTGCTTCCTTCTCACTGCAGTTTAAACCCCTCAGGTGATTAAATCCAGCGCAAAGCTTAGGGGTTTTTTTCCCCACCAGTTTTCAGCTGTCCAGATTTTGAAACGCAGCTTTTCATGCAGATTTCTAACGTGAAGCATGGAGGGAGTTGTTGAGTGGAACTTTGGTTGCAGTGGTGCTCACTGCCCGTAGGCTCTCCAGGCCACACCAAACAGGCTCTAAATCCCAAAGATACATTCTCAGGGGGTTAATAACAGCCACAGAAGTTTTTTCTTTGGAGAGAAGGAGGTTAATCAAGAAGCAGTTTTGGCTTTCCAGAATATGTTGGAGGCTCCTTGACCTGAAAGGAATATGGTTGAGGGACTGTATTAGTAAAAGGTGAGCCGGTCTCCAGCCTTCAGTAGATAGCCATTGTCTTGTTGATGACATTGCTGTGGACTTGGTGGTTACAGCCTACTCTGCAACTCCAAATTCGTAATTAGCATTGCCAAAGCAATCACTGATTTGGGATCCCAAACTATGGACAACTGTAGAGGTTCAACACATCTGAAAAAACACTTAATATTCCAGATTTTGAGTCTCAGGAAGAACAGGACTTCTCTTCCTTCTCAGCTTCTCCAGCTTTGTCATGATTCTCTCTGATCTTCTAAAATCTGGGTCCTTTGGCATAGTTTGGTTCCTTTGAACTCATACTTTTCAGGCCAGCCTGGCTACAGACAAGGTCTCTGTGCAGTACTTGAACCTTCTACTTGTTCTTGCCCGAGGATCTCTGCTTTCCATAAGGTATGGTTAAAGCATCTGTCCAGCGTTCTGCTGACATTTAACCATGTAAATATGCCTTGGAGGATGCAGAATCACACAGTAAATGGACTTCTATTAGCAAGCAGGGTAAAAAGTAGATCGAGGACTCTCTCTGTATATGTGCACTCTACTATAGCTCTGTCTCCCAAAAACAGAAGTATGAAGCGGATAGGAAAGACTAAAATGTCCAGTTTTCCCTGAAAGACTATAGAAGAGAAGACAGAAACACAGCAAGCTAGTTAGGTAGTGTTTTGTCAGTGTGCTATGTCACAGGCTTAGCACGAGTTAAATCTTTATTATGCACTGGTGTACTTTCAAAGCATAAAAAAAAAAAAATTCTTATGCTAAGGAAGACATGGAAAGGAGAGGTTCAGAGCTTTCATGGGAATTTATGGCATTGTAGTAAATAAAGATGACCTTCTGCCAAGCAGTGATGCTCAGAGCTGATGTGGATACACATAAATGGAGTTGAAAGAAACCATATAAACTTGGCAGAAACCACATAAACTCAACAGAAACCATATCAACTCAACAGAGTAAAGCTTCAGAGGCAAGACTTCCTCTCAGCGTAGCTTTGCCTGCGTGCTTAGGTGTGAAAGAGATGATGTACACACCTGGTTTGTCTCACCAGTGATGAGATGCTGAGACAAGCCTCAGCTGCAACTAGTCTAAATTAATATTTCCCAAGCCCCAAGCAATCTCCATGTCAAAGATGTCATCCCTTTCCATGCTTGCTAGAGGAGAGTAAATAGAGGCTACAAGAGTTGAAGTGACCCGGCTAAGGCCTTCCAGCAAGCCAGCTGGAATGAAAGACTTAAAACAAGTAAAAGCAGAGGTTATATTCTGATCCTCATTACCTGTGTGCAGTCCTGGAGCCACTCTGTGGGCAACCTCTCTATTTTGTCAGTTCCTTGAACCTAATTGCAGAAGTAAAACAAGGCTTCCCAAGGATGAAGTGGCAAAATGGCAAAAGGAAGCCCTGCCACCGATCGGATTGATGGTTCTTCCACCGAGATCATAACAGCTTCTTCAGAGACTTTTACAATCTCTGTAGAAGTGCAGGAGGCACTGCCAATATCCGCAGATCATTGGCATGATAGACCGTAACGACTTCTTCAGTGCCGTTCCGGTCTATCGTGTCAATGCGTACTTAGGGAGTCCTCAATGCATGGATCATTGACACGGTACTACATAACGGCTCCTTAGAAGCCATTACTGGGTATCAAGTCAATGCATACTTAGGGAGCCCTTAATGCGCGGACCCACGCAAGTTGACTTGCTCTGAATACTAACAATCCTGTGGAAGAGTAGTTACTGAGTATGGCATCGAGGGAGATTATTCATACCTGCCTGTGAAGGCTTGACTGGTGCGCCGCGCTCCCGACACCTTGCTAGGAGAAGCAGGGCTGCTCCGAGTTGGGAGAGTCTGAAACCCGTGAACTTTCCCTCCTCTGCTAGCATCATTTGATTTCATAAAATATGTAGGGGAAAAAAATGCTCTCAATTTGAGATGGGAAAGTCAAGAGGCAGCCCAGGACAGAACATTTAGAGTCAGAATGGAAAGCCTAGAGAGTAAGCGGCTGTAGTGGAAGTGCTAAGAAACCCTGAGGTGTGGAGCAATAATTGTGTGGATTTGTGGCAACCCCTGCCGGTATTTTACCTCTCTTCCCTACTTTGCTGTAGTTATCAAACACACCATATATTTGCCATGATCCCTGAAAGGGTGGCAAGCACAACTCTCTGGAAGGCAAAACGCTTTGTTCAATGCCCCACCATCCAGCGAGGAGTTTGTCCGGATTCATCGGCCTGTTCCCTGGGGAACATCATCCAAGACTTTTCCAAATCACCGCCGCGCCTCATCTTTGAGCCCGCAGAGGCTACATCCCCTTAGTTTTGGCTTCCCCTAGACAAGCTATCCCCAGCCTGAGTTTAAGGAGAAAAAAAAAAGAAAAAAAAAGAAAAAAAAAAAGCTTCTAGTTTGCTGTTGTTGATATTTTTCTTTTGTGTTCTGCTTGCTGACTGACATCTGCTATCATGCTAAGCAGGTGTTCCTGTGTAAACGAACGTGCCCTGTTTGTGTTTCGCCATCCTCGCTACTGCGCACCCAAATGAGCAGCATGATTAAGAATCCTGTAAATTTTTGAAAGGAAACGGATGGCTGCCCTACTAGAACATAATTACACCGCTCCAACATCCGCAGCTCACTGCTGCAGCCGACTTGGAGAACAGCAGAAATTAATAATATATAATAGCATCATTCTCGTAATTTATAAATGAAATAGAGAGGAGATTCTGCTGATATGCATTTTCTTCTTAATTCTAAAAGACAAAGTATAGATTAGAATTTTACTGGGGTGAAACCTGGCCAGCAATATCACACTAGTTGCAAGTGTAGGGCCTGATTCATGAGGGGGATTTTGCTTAGGGAAAAAAGCTAATATCTTTTTATTGGACTAGGGGAAAAAAAAATTAGTATACAAAGCTCTCTGAAGGCAACCCCTGGTGAAGGGAGGCCAGGAAACCTCTGCAGATCCTGTACCTAGTTTTCAGCTTAATTCATTAGCAGGTATTGGGAGAAGACTTTGTTGCACACTGAAATTTTTTTATTCCCTGACTGTCACGGGTCACCCCCTCAGAGAAGGGAGAGAGAGGATTAATCATTTAAAGATGTTGTCTAATCTCCTATTTTTGTTGAAAAATGACAATGTTTTCAATAACAATATTTTGAGCTCCAGAGATGTGCCAAAAGGAGCTTGACTGCAAAAGCACTGTTGCAAGTCAAGCCTTGGAGTGGGTGCTCTAATTACACCTCTCAAGCCTGCTGGAAGAAAAAAAAAAAAACCAGAACAAAAAATCCCCCAACTTTATGAAGACAAATACATATTATTTGAAAAGGCTAAGCAGTATGACTTTTTGTTTTGGTTTTTTTCCCCGTTGCATATGAGGTTAGTTAAATGCTTTTTGTGCCTCTCCTGCAGCTCCCCAGATACACTCATCTGGGTGACGGCCCCACTGATTTATACTCTCACTGAGATAAACTCAAATGGGAGAGATCCCAAGAACCCACAATAGTGTTTACTTACAGGTTAATTAGGGACATCTTTATAAATTTTGACACTGTAAAGCCCTAAAGAATGATAACTGCTTTGATGGGAAAGGTCAGGATGGATTCCCCAAGTTCAACCCAGCAAACACTCACACAGTGAGCCCAGAGAAATATCTTCTCTTCTAAACGAATGGTTCTGTCTGAGCTGTGCTCTTCTAAAGGGCCCCTTTAATAATTTGTTTCTGAGAAAATATGTGCATATACAGATTTATTTCATTAACAGGTATTTATTTAAGTGGGCTGCACTGTATTTAAATCTCTGAATAGTTTCCATTACTTCCTCAGCTCACTTAACTTCAAGTTGACTAATTTTCATAAGGCTGAGGTGCCTAGGGTCTTATTGAGTGTTCAGTTTGATCAATATGGCTAAATTAAAATAGTGCAAAATATAAGCAAATGTACTCTAACAACTCAGTGAAAAATGTGGAGTGCCCCAAACATTGATTAGAGTTCCACAGACATTAATTTGTCAGTTTAAGCACACTAACACTGCTCAGAAACTGCATTCACCTCCAGCATGCAGCCATGCATGGACACCCATGGATCATATCCTGCTCACTTGCTCTTGCACTGCACACTTCTGAAGCCATAACTGGACTCTGCAGCATGCAGAACCAGGGCTGCACACCCTGGTCTCACAAGCAGCACTCCTGGTCCAGGCTTGGCCTGTTCCAGCAAGAGGAACAGCATCCCTGTAGCACTCACAGAGCCAGCCTGGCTCACACCTAAGGGAAGCAGAAGGCAGACAGTTCCGATTATTTGCACGAGTGAAAACTATTTATATAATCATATTCATTATGAATTTGGGGCTATACATCAATTCTGTGCGTGTATTTTTAAGACAGGCACAGACTCTTAGGGAAGTGGTTCTACGTACAAGAAGAGATTCATTTTTGCCCTCCCGTAACACCACAATATTATTGTCATAAAAGATTAATGTCAACCCCCACCTGGTATTAAATTGCTTTCAGTAGCCCTTACATTCACGTCTTGCTGCACAAGACAAAAACACTTTTAAAGTAACTACATGCATCTTCAGCTCGAATTACTCCTATTACTGGGTTACATTTTATTTTTCAAACGCCTTAGTTATTGTGGTAGGAATTTTTTTTCTCCCCCCCCCCAATGGATATGACGTCCTGTGAGTAACAATATGGTATGAGAAACTTAATTTTAGGGCAGTGAAAAAAGGACACTTGAGAAAGCAGGGGTTTGTCATGGTCTTGCTGATAGATGTTGCACATGTAAATTATATGATTGCTTTTTTTCACCCTCCAACCAAAAGCTGTGTTTTCCACATACTAAAAATAATCTGTGCTGTTTTCTTTCTCTTTCCCTTCCTTTTTTGATTTGTGAGCAAAGGCATGAGATGATCATGCTTTGACATCCAATGCTGGCACAGACAGTTTTTAATGGTTTCTAAAACTATGACAGTCTCTCCTCAGCAATCAAACTTTTTTTTTTTTTTTTTAATATCATGTTAAATGTTTTCTGATATGTTTCTTGGCTTTTCAGTAGCTTTTTCCCCCTCTACCTGTAGTGTGATTTTTCTGCTTATCTTTAATCTCACTGGTAAGTGATACTTGCTGTAACAGTTCCTCCTTTCCTTGATACCATCTTTTCCTACCTGGCCAAAAAAATAGTAATTTCACATGAGCAGAAGCTTGTTTCACTGAAGGTAAATCAGCAGAGTGCGTCTAAGAGGGCAAGAAAGAACTAAAAGGAGAGAAATAAACAGAAGGGAGTTTGTGTTAAAAAAAAATTAAGAAACCAACTTGAAAGCAAATGAGGCCACATTTAGGAGAAGTAAATTCTGTGAAGATGAAGTCAAATATGAAAAGCATTTCTCTAGTTTAAACTGACCAAATGGAGTTATAAACAGCAGAAACAAGTTCTTTATTTTATTTTTTCCCCCTTTCTTTAAATTACAGCCTGAGCTTTAAACTTTCTAACCTTCAAGACAACAAGTAGAGCACACTGAAAAAAACAGTTTGGAAGCACATGTCATATGAGGAGGGCCAGCACAAGTGCAGAATTGCCTTTTTCATTTGTCGCTACCCCAAAAGCAATGCTTAGGGTTTGGGGTTGGTTGCTGTTGTTGTTTAGCTTCCCTGCATGACAATCTTGATTTTTGCCCTGCGTTTTACATGCTTGGAGTTTTTAATATCAAAGGTATTGCTCTCTGTAAACAAGTGTAAGTTTACCAAGGCAGCTTCACTTACGCTCTTCCCTTGTAATCAGATGTGAAAATTACACCCTCCCTTTTGGCTACATGATAATTACACATTGCAACACACAACTGCTTGTCTCTCTTGCAGTTGCTGGGGTGAAGCAGAGAAAGCACTCAGGAAAATGTATTATTATATTAAAGATCGGTGCCAGAGCTGTTTTTAGTAAAAGTGAAGTTTGTAATCACAACTGTGATCAAGATACCTTGAGATTTACATCCACACTTATATATAGGAGAGAGAGAGCAGTTAAAAATAAAATGAAACTAAGGTAGCTCAGTATGGTAAACTTCAGCTCAAAGGCCAGCGAACAGCCTGTTTCCTGCTTAAATCTCACCAAAGCCCTATTCTGAGGGTGAGTTTTCCCCCCAAAGCAGCATTTATCAGAAAGTTTAACAAAGTTCCTCCTGCTTTCTCTTTTTCTGTTTTTGTTTCTGTTTTTGTTTTCATTTTTTCTCCTTTTCCTTTTTCTTGGCTACACTCATTTTCACTTGCCTAGGAACTTAGCTGGAATTTCTTGCGCATCTATCGATGCCCTTGCAAATGCTGGCTGAGGAAAGAATTCAGAATTAAGCATTGCTCAGAAAGAGCTGTGGGAAAAAATTACATATGCAGCAAAACATGTTAAGAGTTGTGTTTTGACAGTTCCATGACCAAGCCAAAAAATATACTTCTTTTTTTTTTTTTTTTTTTTTTACCTGGCGCAGTTTCACAAAAATGTCCCCTCGGGAAATAGTCATTTTTTTGTCAGAATCAACTGTTTATTTACTTAAAAATCTAGAAGTTTTGCCTTACATTAGAGACAGAGTTGCTGAAGGTTAAAGTTCAACATCAGCTCGTTGCCTTGCCTTCATCATAAAAGCATGGTTTGTGTCATGAGGGAGGGATAAAAGCTTCAGCACAGCCACAGGATGGACTGAAAATACCTCGAGTTTTGAAAACAGAGCAAGTGAGGTCCATCAGGTCTCTTGTTACTCATCTGCAGCCATGTCCTGGCCTGCTTGCAGTTGATGGATGACCACCTTGAACCTGCCACCACTGTGGCTGAGCATGTTGGAAGGAATGGGTTTATCCAGATAAGTCAAAGCCTAGTAGGGTTTTTGTGATGGCAGTGGTGTTGAGACCCTTGCCCATGGAGATGCTCATGGCAGACAGGGCTTTGAGTGGTCTTCCTTCCTCATCTGTGCCTTGTTGGGTTGGAAGGATCAAAAGGGACATGGGTGGCTTCCCATCGCTGCAGCCAGTATGATGCACATTGCTGGAAAAAGTAGCCCAAGGCTGACCTAGTTGTGTCCTACTCTGGAAGTGCTGTCTTTCATGTTTCTGGGTCAAAAATCTGTCTAAATGCCCTGCAAAAGTGCAGGGTGTGAGGCTGGGGAAGTTTGTGAGCTCCTGCTCGAGTAGGACCGTGTCTGTGTGTGGCACCATGCCGTGGGCCATCCTGCCTGCTCTGCCCGTAGGTAAGGAGGGCATTCTTCACTCAGTTTAGAACATAGACAGGCATGCCTGGGATGTAACCCCAGATCACAGCCAAACCCTGACATCAGACTGACATGAGAAGATGCAATGACTAATCTGGCAGTTAGGTAATAGTTGGACTCGATGATCTTCAAGGTCTTCCCCAACCAAAATGGTTCTACAACTCTGTGACTTTGCTATCAATGGAACTGTACTAGTAAAGAAGAATGAGAACTCCCATCCTAAAACGGAGGTTTCTCCTAAGGTTAAATTTGGTGTTCCCAGCAGAGAGGTGAACTTTAAACTCATTTTTACCTTTCTCTGTGTATGAGAGCAAGCAATTAACTACTTTTTGCCTATAATCAGTATGTAAGATTGCATGGTTAACATCAGTGCACTGTGTCAGATGCACTTTTGCATATATATTTACTTTGACCACAGCTCCAAACTGCTGGGACTGGCAGGCTGACCTTTCACACTGGCTACCAGCCATGTTCAGTGAATAATTCTGAAACCAGTTTTTTACTGGGATTTTTAACATAACTCTTTATTTGGGGAATTTAAAAAAAAAAAAAAAACCACACCAAAAAACAACCAACCAACCAATGTAAATACAGTTTTCCCCAGGAGACTAAAAATAGCCTAAAACTAATAGCCTGATCAACGTAACAATCACCAGGCAAAATGTTCAGTGGGTCTAGTCCTGTCCTAATGGAATTTCTCTGAACTTAGGGACTCCAAACACCTGTCTGAATTTGAGTTTTACCTTTCATATCCTAATTCCAGAAGGGGAGCAACTTTTTGTCTCTATGGTGAATAACATNAAAAAAAAAAAAAAAAAAAAAAAAAAAGAAATAGAAAAGAAAAGTAAAAGAAAGGCAATATATAAGGTGGGGAGGGAATCTTTCCTGACTCACACTCATGGGGTGGAGGTCAGAGCCGGAGATGCTCTGTTAGGAAAGAATTGAGCACTGTCCCAAAAAAAAAAATAACATGAAAATGATGACTCAAACTGATGAAAAGGGAGTTAATCAGAGATAAGGGTGGCTCTTCATCCCCACCGAGTGCTCTCATTAGTGTGGTGGCTAAAGGTATTCCTCCATCCTCGTTAACTTTGCATTTGTCCTCTTGTATTTATGATTTGCTCCTTTTTTTCTGTCCGTCTCAGAGGCTGTGTGTTTCCTGTGACTGACAAGTCAATACCGGAGCCAGTTCCAGGCTGATGACCTCTATGGGGTTATTGCTGGCTGAAAGCAGGCAGCACTGAGGCCAAAGCGGTGGCACTGTTGGGATGTGGGACCACTGGGGAGGTACAGTGAGGTCTCCCTCTCCCCTGTCCCCAGCTCCTGCTGGGCTCCTTGGTGCTGTAGGAAAAAAAATCTGTCCTGACTTTTGCTACTGTGCTCAGAGGTGGGATCTGCCTGGCCTCCACAACTTTGTAAACCAAGCAGAACCTACCAGGAGCCCTGCTAAATGTACATATTGATGTACCCTGTAGCTTTGGAGATGGCAAAGGAGCATATTGCTTATTTCCACAACAACGAGCTAGGAAATATTTACAGTGACCCTGCTCAGCTACCTGGGGAATTTCTCTCCAGGTGATGGAAGGAAGCAACATCTGATTTTTTATTCTCTTTCCCCAAGGTAAATTAAAAAATAATCCCCCCAATAAACCAAAGTTGTTAGTCGGGGCGGAGGCACCTCTTCCACCAGCACACAGATATGATATAGGTTTAATTTGTATTCATCTTGTCCACTGGGGCTAGAAGATGGAGGAGCTATTATGAAACCTTTTATTTTTTTGGTGAATTTGCTTTATTCAGTGTTTACTATGCCAGGCTGACATGATATGATTTGTGCATCGCAGGGTCACAACAAGCTACTTGCAGGACAATTTGCTGAATCAAGAGGGTGATTGTGTCTGGTGCCAGTCAGTCGCAATTAGGGCCAGGATCAGGGAGGCCCAGAGCTTGTGTATCGTCTTGGGCAAACCTCATAGAAATCAGCTCACCTGAAACTAATTGTCACAACAGAGACCTTATGCAAATGAGCCCTAGGGTTAGCGTGGGAAAAGAAAAACTGTCGCAAAGATAGGTGACCTGCTGAGCAGGGGGTCTGTTGCTGGGGAAATCTTTGTTCAAGGAGTTAAAAAAATGTTCGCATTGTTCCAAATCCAAGAAAAACGGAGCAGATCCTCTCCCTAAGAAAGCGTGGCGAGCACACTCATCTGAAAGTCCAATAAAGTGGCAGCCAGCTTTCGAGCCGGTAATAAATTGGAAGTCTTTATTCTTTATAAGGGTTGCAGCAGGAAAATGATTTTCCTTTGCAAAGGGGCCTTTAAAGTTTCGCTGCTTGCAGTTAGCCAGCCCTTAAAACTTCCCCGTCTGCTTGAAGCTTTCGCCTGCCTAACCTGTTGGATCCCAGCAGATTTCCCAATCTGAAGTTTTAGCAGCTGGAAAAAAAGCCTCCCTCTGGCTCCTGGAGCTGCTTTTGGGAAGGCCTGGCTTTCGTAGCTCGGTGAGCCGCTGGGCTTGGAGGGCAGGAACAAATGGAGAGCAGATCAGTGGAGATTCTCCCCTAGAAATCCCCGGGGATCTCTGACACTCCAACTTTGAGCGTCTCCTCTCCGGGTGCCTTTCGTCGCAGCGAGACAGGCAGGTTTGGGTGCTGGAAATACAATTGTGAATTAAGCACATTTAACGGCAGGATCACTGACGTCTGCACACGCAGACGGCTCTTTCTGACATGCTTTCCCTCTCCCTTTTGCTCCTCTGCCTCCAGCTCAGGCAGAGAAAAGCATAATTTTCAGCGAGCGCATTACACAACATTTGTCTTGTTCACTCCTTCCTCTTTAACAATTTTTATGGGGGTTGCTCAACACGTCCTAAAATAGGAAGGGAGACGATATAATAAAGTGCTGAACTGATGATATACGCGGCAGTTTATGCTGTCAATGGCGAATTCAAAAGACAGGGATGGATGCAACACGCTCCAAGTGAAGAAATCTCAAGCCCGTGCCCTATAAGCACACAGGGTGAGAGGCAGCCAGGGTATTTTTGCACATAAGGCTTTTCCAAAGAGGTTGACGGACAGAGACGAGATTAATTGCTCTAAAAGATACTGGACAAATTTCAGAGCCACGAGCTGCTCTGCGCTCTCATCGGAGGCAAAAGAATAGTGATTTTGTTTGGTTAATAATTAGGGCTATGCTTGCAGTGGTGCTGCTTTGAAGGGGTGAAATGTAGATGGTATCAGATCAGCAAGTTGGGAAATTAACTTCCTACTCGCCAAACAACATGGAACAAGGATGGCTTAAAAGTAATGCAGATTAATCACCAACTTTTTTCCCTTCTTTTTTTTTTTTTTTTTTTTTGATCTCTTTTGTCCCTTTACCACTGTCTGAAATAATTTCCACAAATAGGAGACGTTTCACAGTGGGTATGAAGTGCTCAGCTTTCACTCATCAAACTTTAATCGGAACTGCATTTTAGTTTTTGAATAAAGAACACTTAAAAAATTTAGATGCAAATTATTTTGCATTATTCATGCTCTAAGTGTCCTTGTAGATTTAAACACTTCTGAGGCCACCTTGATTCAAGTAATTACCTAGGCCCTCACTGCTCCATCATGAATAAGGTATTTTGTACAAGTAAAGTATGCACCCGATGAGCTTTTAAAGTGGCTTTACACTGAACTTGTGTATTGCTTCTCGTGCATGAGTGATTCGAACACGCGTCGCAATCTGTCTCAGGTGGGAAATCCTGGCAGAGCATCCATGAGTGACGGAAGGAAGCCTACCAGCCTCGGCACACACTATTTCTTTGTCTTTGCAGAAGAATCTCAAAGTGATTCTCTCACTCGAGTCTTGTGGCTCCTCTTAAAAGTCTGAGGAAGCAATAGCTGCTAGCAGGGAAAGAAATGACAGTCATTTTCCACTTAACCCTTCGTTTCCTAGCCTGTCCCCCACCCTGTGCCTGCTGCCTGTGCTCAGTCACTTAAGACATTCACATAAGATAATATAAGTCTTTCTACTTTTATGTAGCATTGTACATCTGCCTCCCCATCTGCCTGCTCAGCCTCCCTCACGTACCAGTGTTAGGTACCACCTGAGCAGGATTTTTCACACAACAGACTCAGCCCAACGCTGAGCCTTGTGGCTCAGAGCTTCTTCCAACAGCCCTGGCTATCAGAGGGCAAGCAAAATGCATATCTACACCCAGACTCAAATCAAAGTGACCTTTCAAGAGTTAAACTGTAGTGGCTGAATCTTGTAGTTGGTGTTTGTTGCAAAGTGCCCATATTGTGGTTTTGGGTTTTTTTTTTGGGGGGGGGGTTATTTGTTTGTTTGTTTTGTTTTGTTTTTTCAATTCCAGCCACATTGCTTTGAAGAATTATAGGGATTTTATGATGTGCTATTGGAGTTCCACTGGCAGAGATTACAGTAAAGGGGTTAAAGTTGGTTTATGTTAAAAAAAAAAATAATTATGCAGAAACCAATAAAAATAAACACACTCCAGCAGACTAAACTTGCTGGGCTTTTAGTTTTAGCTTAACAATAGAAGTTTAGACGAAATCCAACATTGCAGCTTTTAGAAAATTAGTTGACACTCACAGTTGATCATCTTTACTACACAGCGGTGTAATTAATATTTAAACATTCTAATAATGCAGCTTGCTTTGCATGCACTTTTCAGCCCCACCACAGTATATTTTATCAGGAATACTGCTAGCATGCTCTTAGGTAATGCCATTTTTTAGAGTTATATTTAAAATAGGATATTGGCTTCTCGCTCAGTGCAGAAGAAATATCGATAGGCCAATAGGCAGGTTCCACGCGTCAGGTTGTGATTAAAGTGTCTTTACTGAAGACAATAGAAAATGTATAAGGGGCTACTTCATTGCCATCATCATAAAATAAATACACCCAGAGACTATTGGTTTAGAAAGCTGTCTCAAGTTGTCCATTTTTCCTCAAGCTATCTGTAATCAGAGAAACTTTTCACATCTAGATGCAGAGCAAAATCAGGCAGTGACCCACAGATCTGTCAAACACTGCACCTCTGACACCCACTCATCTGGCACCCACTGACAGCCAGGGAGCATTTAATAAAGAAGTCAGACATATATATATATATATATTTAAAAAAAAAACCAACCAAAAAAAACCCACAAAAAAAAAACCCCAACCACCAAGCAGGGAGTTTTCACATGTGTCTTCTCGGGGTTAAGGCTTCTGTCTGCCTGGCAATTTTAAGAAATCATCAAAATGGAAAAGGACTGTGCTGGTTTATTTACTTAGGAGAGCCCTCTTCCTCTTCGAGTGGAGGTGGGAAGGAAAAGTTGTTTCAGGTGCTTTGCTAATCAACTTAATCCCCTTGATTAGTGCAAGGTGCCCTTCATTCCCCATCTTATAACTTCTAGCAAGAGAGGTTGTCCTGCTCTGACTTGTTTTGGAGTCTTCTCCAGGACTTTTTCTAAAGCCTCTTGCACATATGGGTCCTTCTGGTGTCAGCCAGAGGGTTGGTGCTTGTGTGGCTATTACTAATGTGTGGGCACCATTGCCAAAAGCCATTCCCATGGCTCCTTTGGGGTCATCCAGGAGGAAAAAACAACAACCACCAACTAGTAACAACATAGAGACAGATCTTACATGGCCATTGTGGCTACTCTGTGATACAAAGAGGATCACCTGGATTTTCCATCTGGAGAAAGCATCCTGCAAAGTGAGCTCCTTGTGCAGCTCCCAACTTTGGAGGTATTTAGTGGTGTGCTCCCTGGTGGGGGGTATTTTTTTATTGGGAGATGGGTTTTTGGGGGGGTGTGGTGTCAGGCAGGACTGCAGAGGTGCTTGAAGCTCAGCTGAGAACCCAGCCCTGGGTTTTGTCACGTTTCATTGCAAGTTTGAAAGCAGGCCCATTTCTATTAATACTGTTAATAAAAGGCATATGTTTTGTCAAGCGAACCCGCCCTTTCATTAGAAGAGAATCATTTCATGAGGTTGTTTGGGGTTTTGGGGTTGTTTTTTGTTGGCTTGTTTTGTTGATTTGTTTTGGCTTTTTTGTTGGTTTTGTTGTTTGTTGTTGTTGTTTGTTTGTTTTTATTGTTGATGTAAAAATAGCCATTTCCCCAACATGTCCCAGAAAGCAATGTCTGACTCTGTGTGCACAAAATTTCACCAAACCACAAACATCTCCGTGCCAAATGCCGCTAAACAGCGCAAATGCTCAGCATCTTGCCTCTTTAAGCTAGTCCGAAGCCCTCAACCTAATTGCCTGGGAAGCGCTGGGAGTGTTTTAACTTACTTAAAAAGTAGCAGGAAGGGGCTTTAAAAACTGCGTGCGCAAGAAGCATGCAACTGACGCCATAAGATCCATAGCATGTGTGAAAATGGATTGCATATTGCTGAGAGCTTTCTCTGGGCTTGGCCGCGGATTGCCTCTCGTCACGTGCGCCCGCAAAGAATTTGGGGACGCGGTTTTGGTGGAAGTCGTCAAACAAAGTGGCCTTGTGTTGGCAAAGGGCGTGTGGGAGCTGGTGTGCCGCGTGTGCTCCGTCCGTAGGGCAGGGGTGGGAGTGGGAGTTTTGAGGAAACAGATAAACAACAAATAGAGCTTCAAAACAGAGCCATAAGTTCCAGCCTCAATGTGTTATGACCAATGAATGTAATTACGGGTCAGAGCTGCTCCAACTTGTGCTTCTGGATTGAAAGTGATGCCATGAGATGCTTTGGTGGAAACATTTAGTCTGAGGTGTGAGCAAAGCTACTCTGCTGGTCTGGCTTGCTCCTTCTTTATCAGGTTTTGTTCAGGAAGGCAGTGACATGCACCTTGGCTGCAAATAAGCAAAAGAGCCTGATCTATTTTAAACCTGCTGCTGAGGTGGTAAAAAAGAGATAAGTTGAAACCTAACTGCTATCTCGCTTGTGTGTCTGAGAGATATGTCCAGAAATGGATAAAATTAAAAGCATTTTCATATGCTAAAAGCAACCTGGACGAGGCAAAAACCCAGAGGGAATGGAGAAGCAAAGTCAAGAGGTTTCTATCACAAGTATACTTCTCCCATTACCTAAATTACAGGACTTCTTTCCCCAGACTGATATACATGTTTTTGCTGTGCCTAAAAGGAAATTCTGTAGTAGAGTTTGATTTCAGTGTCAACCTTATGGCAGCCATGTGGGAATGAGATTATGGGACATGTGGAACAAAAGTCTTCCAGCCAGAGGAGGCCTTCTGAGCATAATGATTCTTATTTAAATTAGTCTATGTTTTATTACTCAGTTGGGGAAGGGAGAAGGAAAGAAAGGAAAAGAATATTTCTTTAAAACTACAGTCACCTGAATTGCAGATGAAGAGAAACGATGCAGCTCTTCAACCCACAAAGTGGACCAACGTTGCCGTACCACGATAACAAATTCAAGCAATCTTCAGTTTAAAAAAAAAAAAAAATTAATTTTTACTCCTTTTTTTTTTTTTTTTTAAATTTTACATCTAAACTTGTGTTTTCCTGTTGGCATGCCTGCTGATTCATTTGTAAATGTGCTTTAAATTCCTTTGTACATTACAATGAATGCCACCTCTTTAACCGCTCTTAGTAATTTAGCAAACTTCTTTGCCAGTGGGTGAAAGTACAGTATTGTACGTGCCTAAGAAAAGGTACATTCATTATGCTTCACGTATGAAAAGGTATATTAGGAACGGTTCTGCTTAAAGTGGAGGGGTGAATGGAGGAGCCCCTGATCCATCACGGTGCTTTCTGCATGCGTTAGAATGTGTCTCTGTGAACTCAACATCCAGAAATGCTGGGCGGGAAACCTACCGGCGAATGTGTGCCTGTGAAACCTGAGAAGATTTATAACAAGTAGGTAATCGTTTCAGGCCTGCACGAAAGGAGAGGGAACTGAGAGCTCCTGCTGAGGCCAAACAGGAGTTTTGGGGAGAGAGAAAAATCGTGGGACTGGTTTCTTCCACCTTCCTTCAGTAGCTGTTGCGAGGGGTTGTGCTGTGAGATGGGTAAAAGCTTGTGCACAAAGTAGGCTTTGAGACCCTGCAAGGATTCTGAATCATGTTTTGGAGTCAGGGACGATCCCTGAAGCTTCCATGTGACTGATATGTGGTGTGCAATAGGTAGAAGGACAGAAACAAGGTGGCCCAGGAGCCCGGTCTAATGCTCCTTCCCGCCAGCTTTACCAGCTGGGATTACCCCTGGCTGTCTGCGTGAATGAGGAGATTGAGTTAATGACGGCTGCCTTTTTAGTGTGAAAAATACATCATGTGCCATGGTGGAATCACAGAATGGTAGGGGTTGGGAGGAACCTCTGGAGGTCATCTAGCCCAGCCTCAGAGGTAAAGGGAGGGAGTGTTGAGGCACAGTAGGTATGGCCAGGAGGGAAAAGCATCTCCGGGGAGCAGTGTGAGGCCACAGCGGACCAAATCCTGCTCCTCCGCTCCCCCTTTCTCTTGTGACCACTCATTTCAGTAAGGTGAGAGGGAGTCATGCCATTGCCTTGGCTTTTCTGTGAAGAACAACCACAGCACTACGGAGAAGCTTGGTCAGTTTATGGCCAATAAATATAAAAGCTGTGAGGGTTTCAATGAAACATTCTTCTCCAAACCAGAGGTCATTTGTTTTGCACTTATTCCTTTATGTGGTTTCTGAAAGTTTAATTTTAAGGAGAGGATGTGGGTACGCTCTGTTTGTTTTCTTTCTCTTTCCTTCTCTCTCTTTCTCTTCTGAGCTCTTTACTTTGAATTAATTTCATGGGAACGCGTGCGAGTGCTTTCCAGTGGCATGCCAGCTGTCACTTTTCGATCAAGGGGGGAACCCAGAGTTTATTTTAGAGATGCAATTTTAAGCTTGATTCATTGTAATAAGTGTCACTGTAAGGCAGGCGAAGGAGAGTTAGCTTTCATTAACATTCTTCAATTCTGGAGCCCATCAGGAGGTAGATAAGGTACCACCGGGTCCATCCACCTCCCCGACCACAGGAGGACAATGCCAGGAATGTTTGCAATGTGTTTCTATTTTTGTCACACCTATGTGTGGCCATCCATCTGGTCTTAATCAATCAGTCTCATCCCGGAGCTTTGCTGTTCTCCCAGCTGAAATAATACACTTCTTCAGCAAGAGCTCTGCCTCAAGGAGGGTCACTACTCACCATTCCCCAGACAAGGCATATTAACAAGGCTTACATATTTGTAAACATAGGTAAACCCAGGAGGGGTGGTTGGGAAGGAACATTTTGAAGTATGAATATTTTATGAATAAACCACTGTGCTGTTTACTTAGCGATATTACACAGGAAAACTTGATGAAGTACTAGAGGTAAATTTGTTTTAGACAAAAAAAAAAAAAAAAGGAAAAAGGAAAAAGAAAACAACAACCAAAAGCTCAGAAGCACAGAGACAAAGATAAATGATGAAAGAGCGAGTGATCCACCACCCTGCTTAAGCAGAGGTGGTGTGTATAAAATACGCTTCTGGAAGAGCAGAGAAGTGGGTGGTGAATGCTGTAAAATGTGCCATTTATTTATTTAGTTTGTACATCAGGAGATAAAACAAATGAAAAATTCTGACTTGTTAATAATTTACGTTTAAGTGGAAAATTCTTACATGCTGTTAAGATACCTCCAAGACCTGACACCACAAATGCAAATAATTTACATTCTTTGTGCACACACAACTTTGCTTGTCTGGAAAGGGGGGGAAATATATATATATATATATAAAAAATAAAATCAAACACATTTTCAGAGT
>VWZE01006191.1:79179-95136 GCA_013396675.1 Eubucco bourcierii | reverse complement strand
CAAACACATGTTCAGAGGATGGTGAAAGCCAGGGCACATTTACACTTTTATAATTACATTTATTAATTTTGAGTGCCTCTTTTGAAGCACTGACCTCCTCATTCATCAGGTGTTCTTGGCTGAGAATCTGCTGGGCCATACCTCACAACCTAGGAGGCAGGGAGATGCAAAGAGGGGGGGATTTCTTTTCAACAAGCAGTGCTATTACTTCTCCCCTTAACAGCTTATGCAAAAAGTTTTGTAGGGGAGAAAAAAAGCCCCAGCAGAAAAAAAAAAAAAAAAAAGAAAAAAAAAAGAGGAGTGTGCATAACAATAACTACCTCTGTCCCTTCTGTTTTTGTTCTTTTCATGTCAGGGAACTTTTTAGCCGTGCTGCCTGGGTAACTGCTCTGGAAGGTTGGAATATCTCTTGTTGAAGGAGGTTTGTGATTGAGGGCCCTCTGACACAACCTTTTGTTGCTCTGAGGTGTTTGATCCTCTTTCCCTTTCTTCTAAAACCAATCCCATCCCTTTAAAAAATGGATAACCAGCACTTCTTTTACTTATTGTCAGCTTTTGCAAAGTTACTGTGGGGGGTGGTAGAAGTTTAACTAGTTAACCCCTTGCATCCTGATAGCGGGTTGCCATTAGTACTTCTTTTCTCCTCCTCGCCGGGCAGGGAATATTTCCATAGCTGCGTCAGGTATGCAAATCCTCTTTTATAGGGGAGCCATGTGACAAGTTGGCTTGCGGACAGTTTGCTTGCCGATCTTTCTTTCTCCTGGCTTGGCAGAGCTCACTTAGGAAAACCAGGTTCAACTGGGAGCTCTGAGCATGAGCAGGGGCTGAGGAACCGGTCCCCAAATCAGGGCGGTCGCTAGTCAATCGCGCTGAAATTTCAACATGAGTCAGAATTTGTAGCTGCTGATTTTCTTCTTTCCTTGAACTGAAACTTGTGAGAGTCACCACAGGCGTAGGCCGATATGATACACTTTTTCCCCCCCGCTCTCCCTCTTTGAGAGCAGCTCTGAATAAGAATTCACAGAGTGTCACTCCTCAAAAGTGTGTGGCCCAATCTGAAAGTAACAAAGGAAGAACACCTTAAAATGAGATACGCAATGAGGACGCTTGGTCAGGGCCTTGAGATTAAAAAGGGAACTGCTGGTTTGCGTGTTCGGTTTGTTTGGGTTTTGGTTTGTTTTTTTTCAAAGGGAAGGGACACAACCCTGACTATAGGAAGGCAAAGGAGCTTAAATGGATTATTTAACAAAAAGCAACTTATAGCTCCTAGATAGTGACCTACATTCTATGCACAATGATGATGTTTTACGGTGGTGATAGGGTTAATAACCTAACATCATTCATGTAGTGTTTTTTGAAAATTGAATTTTACTGCTACAAAGTAAATGTAACAGCCCTCTGGAGACAATATTACAGGCACTTTATTGTTTGCTAAGCTGATGTCATCTTTCTACGGACTGACTTTAAAACAAAGGCAGAACATTTATTACAAATATCACTGTGTGAAAGGAAATCTACTGAAATATTGTTTAGAAGGTGGACTGATAAAAATGTATTAATGCTTGGCTTTGATTATCTGCAAAGTTATGCCTGTGGAATGCTTTCTCGCGTGAGCTCCGCTCAGCAGAAACGTTCGTCTTGGATGTTACACCTACTTTTATTTTAATGTTATCCATCTCTGGGCATGTGTTACTTTTAAAACGTGTTTTATAATATACTCTGCAGCTCATTTATAACTCTTTGCAGTTTCTTTGCAAGAATGTAAACGAGGTTTTGATCAAAACCTAAAATATTTCCTTTCAAAGCATTTTCGTGTAAACAGTGCCATGACTTCCTAGCAAAATCGCTGCAACCGCTTGCATGAATCAAGCCGACCAGACTTGGCCCTCTTTTAGGGACACAGTTTGGCTCTGCCCTACCTTCTGCTCCCAGCCGCCCCAGCGACCACAGTCCACGTAGGCTGTGGACCAATTAAGGCCTGTATTTTCCAACCAGGATCCCCAGTCAGGTGGCTACATCAACATCTGGTGTGGAGAAGGTGCTGCAGGCTGAAGATTTGGTGCCTACAAGTTACGTGGGTTAAGTCATGTGGTGTTCAGTCCCTGGGGGGCCACACCATGTGTTTTCATACAGAGTCCTAATGCAATCACCAGGTTTGGAAATTTTAAGCTGGTTGTAGATGACCCTGGGCTTTGAGTTTTATCCTTCCCATGCAGCCTTTCTAAGTAGGTTTCAAGAGGACAAAATACATTTGACCCTTTTGAGAAGAGCAAGCGATTCATTTGCAAATAATTTAATATCCATTAAAGTTTAAATTTCCTTTGTTTCCTCACTTGCAGCGTAACTCAACACCCGTTTCAAAGCAATAAGTACAAAGAGAGAAAACTGTTTGGTTTTTTTATTCCTGTAACACAGTATTGCTGTTGTGGCTTTTGCAGGTGAAGCATAGAAAGATGTGAACAGCTTTATGAGGACGGGTGTCTAAGCAACTGATTAGTTCATCTGTGTTGAAGACTGCAAGAGAAGTGTAGGAAAGAGGGACAAATTTAGAAAGTGAGTAGTGGAGTTCACAGTAAAACTAGTAACTTAGTAGGAGTCTGTGATATTAGTATCACTTCTGAAGCCTGTGTACATGTAATGTGCTTTGCAAAGGTGGACATCCACCTACGCTCCCAAGCAGAAGTTTAGATTCATACCCCCTTGATATATATTTAATGCTGACAGGTTGTGGCAGCTTCTATCAGTGGGATTAAAACTGGCAATCGGACCACAACAGTTTACTTTTAATATCCTCAGAGCAAAGTTTTCAGATTGCCAACAATTATCAAAGGGTGTCTTGCCTGCTTCATTAATGCTAATATTCTTAGATGTTTGAATATGATTTTGCATGTCAACCCAATCTATCTGGCACACTGCTGGACATCCTTTGACTGGTGCTGTGTGGCATTTTTTGTCTGATCTTTGGTGTTGCTCAGATAAATTTAATCTTGACATAACCAATACTCGTTCTGACATCAGCAGGATCTGCACATAGGTAGGGCAGCGGCTGCAGGCTTTGCCGGAAAGTTAGGAAGGAGTTCAGCTGTTTCAAAATGTAAACAAGACCAGACTATTAACTTTTGGCTTGACTGAGAAGCAGAGGTTTGTCCTGACTGAACAGGAATGACCTTGTGCTTCTATATACCTTCTAGAGCCTTTATTTAGACACACTAAATGGGTCTGACCCAGGTCCTACAGAAGGTATCTCGGTGTCTTTCAGGTTAGATGTGCCAAGCAACTTCTTCACTCAGGCCTCACAATGAACCTAAAACTAAATGGTGAGAAGATCTGTGAGTAGAAGCTGAGACAACAGCTTTCTCCCACAGGTTTTCTCTTGTGTGAGAGTTGGAGGGCTGCTGGCTCATCTCGTTTGGTGCGTCCTGATGAAAATCAATTGACTTGTGGCCATTGGTGCCAGCTCTGAGTTGGACTCATGTTGGCCACTCTTCCCAAGGTCTGCAAGAGAGCTATATATAACTCAAATATATAATGGTTCCTGTTAAATGCCTCAGCTTTGCAAATGATCCACTAGACATCTCCTTTCTGTCTCATGGACTACAATTGTTTCAATTGTTTGAAGTGGAGTGCCTGACGCCACTGAGAAACAAGTCTCTGTAACGTCTCCCACAGTAGATAAGGCCAGTTGTAATGAAAATAAAGGTGATTCTTTATTGAACCCTGGACACAGACAGGACTCTGTAGTTCTTTAGATGCTTGGCTGGAAAAGAGCAGCCCTAATGACACTGAACACTGTCCTGGAGCTTGTAGTCCTGGAAAGGAGACTCAAAACACAGAGCAAATGCACACAGAGAGGGCTAATAGGCACCTTGGTTGCAGAGGAAATGTCGAAACAGCATGCCAGGTTATACAATCAGCATTTCTTCATTATTTCAGTTGTACTAGAACTCAGAAAAGGTTTGGGCTTAAAAACACCCAAAACCCAACATCCCAGCAGCAACAATGGGTATAATCACACATTTGCATGTAAGAATTAGTTTTACATGGCACGCGAGGAAAAAAAAAAAAAAGCCCAAATCTTGAGTGCACCTCCAAAATAACCAGAGAAAAATAAACCATTCCTCATGTCAGCCTTGTTAGAGAGGGATTAAGAAACTGGCAATTATTTTGGCGACCTTAATTGTTGCTCTGCAGGAAAATATGTAATTAGAGCACGTTCGCAGGCCTGCACACCTGCAGCACATCCTACAGTATAATGTCAGCTTTCAGTGCTTGCTGGTGCCAGGTTCTATCACAACCAGGCACAGTGATGCTCTGAGAACATTTCGGACTCATGTAATGTAGCTTCTGTGTATGAAAGAAGCAGGCATTTACACTGCCATACAATGGAGAGCATTACTGCAACACTGGTTTCATTATTTTCCGACGCCTACCTTCAGCACTGCTCTGGTTTACTCAGTTTGAGGTTTTATTGTTATGGTATAATAGTCCTGTACATTTCTGAAATTCCCTTATTATTCAGCTTATTAATACAGTACGGGCTTGATTATCAGGCTGCAGTTGTGAAGGGGAAGATTCAGCCTGCTAGCAAAGTCAGAAGCTGGGTAAATTCCTGCTATAATGAGAACAATTGTTTGAGGTGGTTGAGCCCCGGCGCTCTGTGTGCATATAGCGGCGGATGCCAACGTACGTACGCACGGGCATGGGGTGTGCGTGTGCCTAAAAAGAGAGTGAGAAATGTTGGAAGCCGGCTTCAATTTTTTTGACAGAGTGAGCAAGGGGTGAAAATTAAATGAAATAAATAAATCCATTAAAAAAATAAAAACAACCCCAAAAAAATCCTCTTTGCCATGGTCTTTGCTTCTTCCCTGTGCTGCTCCTCTGGAAAAGTGGGAAGCGAGTTAGAATAAAGGCGCAGTGGAGGGAATAGCTGTCTTGCAGCTAAATTCAGTAATCTGGCACGCTGATAGTTAACAGACTTCTCCCCCTAAGGGAGCTACACTGTATTTTGCTATCTGACATGTTGTCATATATAAAGAAATCAATTGGTAATTAAATGATGCACCTTGTGAAGATGACAAAAGGCATTTGGTTGCGAAAAGAGAACTGGGTTGTGAGGGGTTTGTAATGAAGGCCTAATGACTATTCATAAGAGATTTTCAGTCCGTTGATCCACTTGACTGGAAAGTTCTGCCCTGGAGAGTTAGTGCTGTCAGATTCTCTCACCTCAGAAAGCCGCCGCGATCGACGGTGTGGAGTATGAGCGAGAAATTATCTAGTTGTTGCTTCAGGCCTGTCTTAGGTCACATGCAGAAGGCACACATCTGGCTTCCTGTAGGTGCAACCTCAGGACATAAACTTTGACTAATTTTTAAACTATAAATATGTAAGGCTGACACTGAATAAGTTACCTTTTATTCATGTTTTCATAAATTTTCTAGTGTGTTAAAGCCCTTGGTGGAGCTACCACTTTGGACTTCCCAGATCTGCTCTCCTTGCAACATTTCTCTTTCCTTTCTTCCAACAAATGACATTCCAGAAGGTTTCTGTGGCACAGATGCTGCCCACGTTACCTCCCATCTTCTCGCCTACAACCAATGGACCAGCCAGAATTGTTTGGGTAGGGTCAGCTACAGAGAGGACTTGGTAGACATGTCAGGAGGCATTATGGGTTTGAAACAACAATTTTTTTTGCCCCCAGTGGAGCTTTTTCTTGGCATGTATTTCTCTGGTCACTAGCACTCAATATAACCCTACTAGAGCATCTAGAGTCTCCTCTGAGATATTTCCTGATCTTTTCCATTTTCAAGAGGTCACTTGGATGGGGATTGCTTGGAGGTCGTGCACCAGGAGGTAGATACTCACAGTGTCCTAGTTAAACCAAGAACTGCACCCTAACTGCTGACACTGCAGAGATGAGCAGCTTTTACACATCCAATGCTGCACCCTCTTGAGTGAATAAATCTCTCTCTAGCGAGTGGTATTTTATAATTAAAACTGAAAAGGAACAAATTGATTTGAGGAAGCTATTCCAGAGTGCATAGAAGTTGTCCTAGGCTGATCAAATCCAGCACGGCTCCTGGGTGAGAGCCCCCAGCTCTGCACATGTTTGCTTTTGAGAAGTGGCCATCCACCTTATCTTATCAGGCAGCTCACCTTATCAAAGGTAAACATATTTACCACCTCGTTAAAGGTTCTTTGCACCCGCACTTGAAAGCCGTATTTGTGGACAAAAACCTGTCAAAGTCATTGTTTAAGAGGGACAGGAGGAGGTTATGGCAAACTTTGGGGGTTGGAGTGCGTGGATTTTGAGGGGTGCAAAGCGAGTCAATGCTTTATGCATAGTGGAGATGTCCTCGTTGGTGTTTCCTTCTTGTGGTTTCTGGATATTGCTGATGTGTTTGCCCCGGCTGACAAGGTAGACCATATGAATGGACAGATGCCAAAAACCCAATTATGTTTATTAATGTACATTGATTGCTTGTTTAGGGTATAAAACAAATTTAAAAATACATTAGTATTTAAACCTTCTTTTTATAGCTGGCCTAATGACTGCACATGATATAGTGTCTAGTAAAGGACAGGCTACAGGACTCCTGGCTTTGTTGTCATACTATTTGACTTGGGTTTAAAAGGATGGTTCTCTTGTTAGTTCTTTAAATGACAATCTGGTGGCTCTTTTGTTTTTGGTTTTTTTTCTTTCAATATACAGGCATTTGGTCAATTCATTAAGGCCAGAATCAGCTACTTTCATTTACTTTAAACCCAATATTGACCTCAACTGTGAGCATCCCCTGGTTTCATGACACCCATCCAGCTACCTTTGGCCCTAGTGGAAAGCACAGTGAGATCCCACTGGTGCAAGGAGATAACTTACCCCAAACCCAGCGCCATTGTGCCATGCTGCTTTCCCCAAGAAGGGACAACTCCACAAGAAGAAGGGACAAATCCAAATTTTGCCTGTATTGAGTGCTTTTGTCCCCACTTCTACTGTCCCCTGAAGTGTCCAGGAGGCATAAGGCTGACAGCAGTTTAAGCGCTTCAGAGGGCTTCACCCTCTTCACCTCCACCCTTTCCTTCTGCTCACCCCACTCCCATCTACGTACCTAAGCCCCACCATACATCCACCATCCAAACACAGCATTTTAAAGGAGGGGGCTGACTGACACACAAGAAAGGGACTCCAGGTTTACATCCCAGTATCGTTTATGGCACAAGAAGTTGCTAAATAATTTCACAGTATCTCTTTTAAGTCTGGGCAAGAAAGTTATAGCACTTTTAAGTTGAGAGCAACATCGTTCAGTATGGTCTTAGAAGTGCTGCCAAATAGCAAAGTGAAAGCCATAAAGTAAACATGACTTAGCGACACCTGGACCTTTCAGGTTTTATAGCAATTGTTTATAATGTTGGACTGGCCTCTAAAATATGTCTGCAGAAATGGTGCTGCAGCTTTATTTTACCTAACTTACTCACTTTTTTATGTTCTCCCCAGGTTCTACCCCTCATTTTTTGCACCTCTTTAAAGAGTCCTCTTTTCTTGCCTTGCTCTTTAACTTGGCTTGTTTTATTCACCAGCTGAGGAGGCAATAGAGGTTTAGCAGCACAGTTTCCACAATTAATGGGTATCTTTCAGAGTCCCTCAGCATTATCAGAGAATGTGACTCAGAATGTGGCTAAAAGTGGCTCCCGAAACCATTTTTAAAGACATTTCTACCAATTTTTTGGAGTTTCATCTGAAAAGTGGAGATACTGTTGTCAGGGGGGAAAAAAAAAAAAATCCAGGCAAGTTCCCATAAAATTTGTTGTTGTTATTGTTTTGGGTTTTGGTTTTTTTTTTTTTTTTATTCACTGCTCTGTTGGAATCTCTTCTCATACAATGCCCCTATAAACATATAAGCATACCTCAGTCCTACAAGGCCCTATTGGAACTAATGGGGCTTGACAGTTCTTCAGTTAAAAATTATACATGAGGGTCACTTTCCTTTAAATTATCTATTGTATGCCAGCTGTTCACAACTACAATGGTCTTACTTTCTTTCCTGTTGCCTAAAATGGTTAGCTTGCCTGCAAAGCTGCAACAGCTCTGACTGCAGATAGCTTTTTGAAGGCGTTACTTCATCTTAAGTAACACCTTGATGGCACAACTAATTTCAGATAGATTTTTATCACTTCCAGGGAATGTTTGGAGTGTTCATTTCGCTCATTTCGTGCCACAACACTTGAGTTATATCATAATTTCTCATTTGCTGTACAACTTTATTCTATTTTTATGCTTCTGAGTGATGCTGGTTTAAGTGCCCATGAGTGGTACTTCCGGACCATAAGCACTATCAGAGGCAACCTCAGGCAGATAAAACTCCTTGTCTTTTTGTTGGGGCAGGGAGAAAGGGTCATCGTCAAGTACTGGGCTGTTTGGGGTTTTGTTTTGTTTTGCTTTTTCTTTTTCCCTTCTTTCCTATTAAAATTGAAGCTACTGCAGCTCTTTTTCATAAAGGAAGACTACACTTGGGTCATGATGATTTCAGAATCAAAGCCTTCATCTTCAGATGCTTCTCATTACTTGCTCAAGTCTGCAGTGGTCATCTTTGGGCTGTAATTAGAAAGCCTGACACTTTTAAAGGATCCCCATAGAATGAAATACTCTTCAAAGTTTGGGGGTTTCAAGGTTTGGTTGGTGTTTGTTTGTTTGGTTTTTTTTTTGGTCCTGATTAGAAAATGAAAGGCAACTAGCTTTCCTGGTCTACTTGGTACTTAAATAAACCTGCCACCCTTGATTCCATAGATTAATGAATAGATGAAAGTAGGTGGCAAAGGTTTATGCTCATGCTCTTCTCTGCCTTATCAGCGTTGCTCTTTTTAATTGTAAGATAAGTGCAATTTAGCAGTTATTTTTGCAGCTTGGCAGAGCCACTGCATCTGCAGCACTGTTTGGTTTTGAGAGTACACCAGCTTTGCACCGACCCATGCTTTCCCTACCTTGGAGCAATTAAGAAGCCTACAGCAACACAACTAGTGGCAGTCAAAACCTGGCGCAGCTGCGTATTGATGCTTATGGCTAATTTATTTAAAAACCCGGTCCCCAATCCACAGGCTGAGGCAGCTGGACAAGGTCCCATATTGGTTGCAGTTACACGTTTCTCCCTCTCCATTATGTGATCTTTCAGGGCTTGTTGGGTGCATTAATATGCAACTGTTCTGTTTTCTTTCAGCTGGCTTGTAAACTCTTTAACCAGCCAAACAGAGTTTGCAATTGTTGCGGGGTTGAGTGGGTGGATAGGAGCTGGGGCTGCAGCCTTGTCCAGTTGTAGATAGAATAAAATTGACAATGATGCAATGGAGCTGGCATCTGGACAAGTCCGTGGGATGAATGGCACTGCTCTCGCGGTCCCTCCGGTGGTTGTACGCCTTGTAATAGCTAGCGTAGGAAGGGTGGTGAAAATTGATATGCACTATTACTACATGTATAAAACTTAACACTGGGGCCATAGCACAGGTGGGGGGTTCCTGTTTATTGATTTTTATGACTCGCTTAGAACATACGGCTAATGCTTTTATACTCCAGGAGCTCGGGGAGTGCTCACCTCAGGTAATAAACCTCTCCCTACTTTGCAGCGGCTCGCAATTTACATGTGGAGCTCACGTCAGGGCTGTGCAAAGCCACCCCTCTCTCTTTGCTGAAAGGGAAAAAAAGGAAGCAACTTTGTGGGGTTCATTCTGAATTTTCGAAAAGCTCTCCCTTCCTCCCTTATTCTAATTACTCATATTTCCAAGAAAATTAGTCACACAAACTTATGCTATGTGTTGTCTCAGAGGCTGAAAGCAAATTAGGTTTCCAATAAGACAGTACATCAAACAAAGTAGCATGTTCTTGATGCAGATTTTTTTTTCTCTCTCTTTTTTTTTTTTTTTATTTTAGAATTATGGTTGGACACTTTTGGCAGACAGATTGTCTTTTACTCTATCAAAATGACAGTTTCTTTTGTAACTGCTACATTCATAATTAGAAGGAGAGAAGCAATCTGCCCAATTTAATATACTAAAAGAAGTTTAGTGTCTTGTGCTAGTAATTTCATTAGTTTAAAATATGAATTAATTGTCTTAAAATAATATTGTTAGAAGTGTAACTAGTAGGATTATGGAGTTAATTCTCTCCTTTAAAAAAAATAATAATCAAAGCTTCTATTAATGCACTTCAGGCTAGATTAGGATTTTAGGTTTATATCAGGTGTTCCATTTGAAGATTCAGGGGGAACAAGCTGGAGGCGGGGGAAGCGAATCCTTAATGTGAAATTCCTCCCTGCAAACCTCCAAGCTCTCTCAGGTTTACTGTAAGCTTGCAAAGCTTAACTCAGGGTAATGAATGAGGAGAAGGAGACGGTTTAGCAGCCTGGGAAGAGAAGAAAAGGCCTTTCACCTCGGGTTCATGCGTTTCCTCGGGGAGCTTGGTGCCAAACGAACTGCCTCTTTATTTTTTGGGTGGTTGTTAGAGGAGTTTCACACACAGTCCCCAAGCTTGCTTTGTTCTTGGTGTTGATATAATGGCTATTCCAGCACCCAAAATTGTGCAGGTTTGCAAACGCAGGCTCTCCAGTCCCCATCTAAATTCAGGAGTGCGAGACACAAGCAAGCAAAAGCTGCCTCCAGAAAGCCCCTGATTTATACTTTGTTCAGAAGCAATACCAACCTTGAAAGTTTAACTTTCTCCCATGAGATATAATCCCAACATGGGCTGTACCTTGTAGAGTGAATAACTTTAAATTTTGAGTAGGTACTGTTTTGTCAAATTCTGTTTATTTTTTCACCTCGAGGTAGGCACCAGCTGAGACCTGAGCAGACTCAACAACTAAAGGATGTTTACAGCTCAAAGCAACTAGCTGCGGATATTGAGGCAGGTACCTGGTGCAGGAAGGATCATGTCCTCAGTTATATTCTGTTGCTTTAATTAGAGGATGAGGCTGTCCTGCTTGACCAGGTAGGATCTTCACTAGCAAGGAAACTGGGGAGGGAACATAGAATTTCTTTCAGTTAGAGCACCCTGGGGCACCCACACCTCTCTGCAGGGAAGGCTGCGGCCAGGCTATTAATACCACATTTTAAAAGGGGAAAACATAGAAGGTTGAAAGAAAGAGAAAATACTTGAAGGCTTGAGGTCTCAAGCCTCACTCCACATCCCTCATTTTACCTCATAACCACAGGCCAATGCCTCTAATGTTTACATACCTAGAACACCAACAATAACACATTTTTAAGAGATGTTCTCTCTGTCAGGAGGTGTCCCTTCTCTCACTGCCCTTTAGCTCGATACCAACCGAGCCCTTGCCCTTTGCCATCAGCTCCATAGGAAAACAGCTGCAGAAAGTCTTATCCCAACTGAAATAAAATCATTATGACACAGCAAACCCAAACATGATGTGTGGTTTCAACAGCCTCTTATGCGCGGCTCTGCGCTTCCTTTTGGCTGCCAGGATAAGGTTAGGAACTGGCCTAATAAGAACATTTCAGCTGACCATGAGGCACATGTAGATAGGAGAAACTCTGAGCCATTTTAAGCTCAAAGTCCGGTGGGAAGCTGGGTCTGAGGGTGGTGTTACTACACACACACACACACACGCACGCACACACACTGGCAGCCAGTAGTTTCTCATGTGCATGGCAACCAAAGTCTGCACTGAAAGAGCATCAGTTACAACACCAACTGGAGCATTTCTAGTGCTGCAGGGCGTGAATTTTGCCCTTTTTTGCATTGAGGAGAATATATTGAGTGAGACACCTGGTAGGAAAAAGAAGAGAAAAACAGGCCCCAGGCACCCTGTGCTTGATGGAGGGCAGGCCAGAAGAGAACGGTTCATTTCTCGCTTCCCTTCTCAGGTGTCTTGCCAAGGAGTAGGAACCCACAGGTGAAGAGTGCTGGGGGGAAATCCCATGTGAGGGCACAGTCAGGGCCAATCTCCCTTATCCTTCCTGCTCTCCAAGGCACATCTCGTTCGCTCCCAACACATGGTGTGACTGGTCTGCCGATGTGAGCGCTGGCACCAGGATGAGCTTGGCTGTAGGAGGGATGGCTGCATGCGGTTATTAATTTGGTGTGTTACTGCTGTTCTCTTGATGAACGTGAAGTGACGAAAGGCTCCCAGGCATTTAGGAGTCCCTGTGTCTGCAAAACCCAATAAGAACACCATGGGTATGCAGAAGGCATCTCTCCAGCCCTGGGTCATCGTCCCTGCCATGTTTTGAAGGCTCACGCCGAACAATGGAGGCTTTAAAGTTGGTTAGAAAGGACAATCAGATATTTTTTCCCTAACAGAAAATGCTGGTGGTTTAGATATATGGGTCACTGCTAACTCTAATACTTTCTGCTCAATCCATACCAAAGGGGAGAGCAGTCCGAGGCATGTCTGTCCTTGGGACAAAGCCAAACGTTCATTTCAGTAATGCTATTTACTGGGAGACATCTTGATTAATGGAGCTTAATACTGTGTCAGATCACTACTAGTTATTCAGTTCTACCAATACCCGTGCTGTTGGCACTTTCATTTCTAGGGTTTTTTTGGTTTTTTTAAGCATTTGTCACCATAACCATCCGCTCCCATTGGCCATCATGTCCTTCCCTGGCACACCAGCCGAGCCAGGCTCTGACTGCATCCCATGCTCTTTGCAAGTATGTCGTTGCCACCATGCATTGAAACCTGATGTGATGCTGATTGAACACTGGCTCAAAGGTCCATTCTTACCTGTCTTTTAAAGCTGATAAATTCTCACATGTGCCTCTGGAGTTTCCTATCTCCCATCTAACACAGGAAGGAGCAAAGTAGCCCAGGTACTTTTTTAGTTCTCATTGGCGCAAAGCTGCTGGGCTATGACTTAGATGCTGCACTCATTTCTGTAAGTTCAGAAGCCGGTGGTGCAGTTTTTCACACAGCTTCTGCAGTGACCCCTAACATCTGCCTAACCCTTAAGCGTACACAAACCATTTCTGACTTGGGTTAGAGGGTAGAGGGATATTTTTTTACTGTGCTCTTTTGGAAAGCATGTTTGTTGTAGCTCTAGGCCAGTTTTTTGGTTTTTTTTTTTTTCTTCTCTTCCTAAGCATTTTTACCTAGTGGATTTATGTACTCCAAGCATCTCTCTGGTCATCTTTTTCTAGCAAACAATGTTGGATTTCCCTTCAACATTGAATGCATCCGAGGTTGGCTCTTTTGTCGCTCCTTTTCTTCTCAGAGTTTGGGAGTCTTCCTCCTTTGTGCCAGAAAGGAGTAGCACTGAAAGCATTTCCACCTGGATGTTTCAATTATTTAAGTTGCAGGAACCAGACCTTTTCCCTGCTGAGTAGTTGTGGGTTTTAAAGGCTAAAATTGCTTCATCATGCCAAAGTGAAAGTATGCATAAATTATTTAGTTAAACCTGAGAAAATACAGACTTTTCTCAGTGATCTTTCAAGGGCTGCCTACTTAAATTTCAGAAGAATGGGCAGGGGTTTCTCTTTCTCTCTCTCTCCTCTTTCTTTCTCTTGAAAAATATTTTAAGTACCTCTTCAGCCTTTTCTGAGATAAAGCTGTGACCAAAAATTGGGAGGACTGGGTTTTTGAGCAAGTGTTTATAATAGGAAGGCAAATGCTGTAGAAATCCTAAGTGCTCCTACTTCATCACGAACCTATGAATTCTCTCACCAGAGCAGGTAACAGGCGCCTGTGCCCATTCCTGGTGTCACACAGAGGTTTGTGGCAGCATTCCCACTGTGCCCTCTATTTATCAGGAGTTTGTCGCTCAGCTGTAAAATGTAAAACTGTAAAAAAGAGAGGAACTATTTGTTTTTTTTTTAAACTGACTTTCTGCCCTTTTTTTTTCTTATTAATGTTGGGCCAGCTCATGATTTTCTTGGGACTCTGCATCACAGAAATGTCTTAGAGTGGTCAGTGATGCTACCTAGAGAGTCAAGTAGTGCCCCTCCTGTAGCAGAATCCATCTCTCTTTACTTTTAAGGTGTAACACTGCTGGTACTGAAGTTAGTGAGAAAGCTCCCCTGGGCTACAGTGGAGCAGGAGCAGTGTTTAAACCTTCTGCTGGCCATCAGAAGGACCTACCAGCATGGGACCTGGTTCTGTCAACACGACAAAGTTTACAGGACTCATCCCCTGTGTAAAGAAACCTGATCCTTTCCCAGCTGATGTCAATATTTCTGTCACTGGCTCTGGGATCCAGATCAGGGTCAGATATAAGGATGTAAAAAAGAAACAACACACTTCCCCACGAAGGCAGTTATTTGTTTTATGGTGGTTTTTAAAATAGTCTGTCTCCCAGGTTGTGTGGGGTGGTGGTGGGAAGGAGTAAAGCATACTCTTTAAAGAAGGAAAACAGACCCTGCTCGGTAGCTGATGCTAGAGGGAACTCTGCTGCAAATTGTGAGGAGTTATCAGAGGGATAAGATTGCTGCAGGATCCATTTCTTCATTTTTCAAACAATTAATTTGGCCTTGTTGAAATTAAAGGGGGGGGGGGAGAGAGACAGAAAGAAAAGAGAAGACAGAAAAACTCTGAAAGCTGTGGTTAGGAGGAGGCAGCCAGTGGGGAGGGCAGCCAGCTCCGTGGCCTTTTGCTGGAGCCGAGGACATGGCTGGGAGCTGGAGGGTGGCAGCAGCCACCCGCGGGAGGATGGAAGTGTCAGGACTCCAGCGAGGTCCATCAGCTGGTGATTCATTACGGGAGAGACGTCGCCACCCTGCATGGCAGTGACTTCACGGTTAGGGGACGGCGGCGCGCCCCGCGATGAATATGTATTTTCAGAATGAATGTAGCCACCAAAATCCCTTCGGTTTTTAGTCAACGGAGCCCTTACAATCAATCAGGTAGATGATACCATATGTGCAAAACCAATAGAGATCACAAAAATACATATTTATCCAAGCTGGCCCTTCAAGCTGTTGTGGTAAGTCAGATAAATTTTGCATGTTTTCAGAAGTGGAGCAGGGAGGGAGCAGACGCCTGGAAAGGATGTTAGGAGCTGCATCCTAACCGAAACCCTGCTTGACTGCTGGAAACTTTTCATGGCTTCTCCTACCACCTCCCATCTACTGTAATCAACAGTCTGGAGGGTTCAACTTTTTCATATTTTAAGGACAAAATGAGCACACCAGGAAAAGGCGGCTTGGGAGAAGCCACTTCTGTAGCTGCAGTTCAGCGAGAGAGTGGAGACCTGAACCTTCTCCTGGAGGCAGGGGAAGAAATTGTCAAAAATCACAGTGTGAGACAGGGAATCAGCTGTAGCTGCAAATCTCATTGCTTTGGTTCAGTTTCTGCCACAACCTGCGCATTAGCATTTTCTCTCCCTCTCTGAATGATTGTGAAGATTTTTATTCTACGTAATTACGATACAAAGAGGCTCTGCCAGACGAAGCTGTTTGCTGAAGTACTGTTTTCAAAAACCACCCAGTCCTTTTCCCACTTTAACTTGCACCTTTTCATTACCTGCTAATAAAAGTACAGTGGATGGATTTGCCTAAGCATGTCTGGCTAAGAACAGTAACCCCACGGGTAACTCTGGCCTTTTGAGATGCAAGCTTTCCATTTTCAGAGCATCTCCTCAAAAACCAAACCAATAAATAAATAGAGCCAAGAGAAGATCCTGAACTATTTTCTGCTCCTTTTAGCCACTGCTGTAAGCACCTTCACACTGCAGAGATCAGAGTTTAGTACAGAAAATGCATTGTGGCTGGGCTCCCAGATTCACCACTGCCATGTGAATTATAAATCTTACAAACAGGGGTGATAGATCATTTTTTATTAAACTTATAACATGACTGCTGCACAAATAGTGTTTACATAGAAGGGTATACATTTAATTTACTCTCTGGGAACATTTCTAAAGAATATAAATTGCATTTTGAAAGCTTCCTTCTCCATAAAGTTCATCAATTTTGGTGTGTTGCTTTTTTTTCCCCCCCAACACTTCCCTTTCCCCTACCCC
>VWZE01006191.1:69798-72298 GCA_013396675.1 Eubucco bourcierii | reverse complement strand
AGAGAGGTTTGATCAGGAGGCTGGAAATCATTTATTTAGCTTGGATGTTGTGAAAGTGATTGGCTCAGGCTTTGGGAAGTGGCATTTCCCATCAGCTGCTGGGATAGCCCTGACTGCTGGGCAGGGCTCACCGACCAGGGCAGGGGCTGGTGGAGAACTGCAGCTCCCCACTTTGTTCTCACCTTTCCATGGACATGAGGAGGAGCCAGGTCTTGGCTCTGAGATGTGTCAGCTCACATGGAAGGTCAGAGTGGAGTTACCACCTTCTTGCCCCCATGGCAAGGCTGGAGACAACTCTTTCTTAGGTACAGCAGAAATACTATGGGGTGGGGACCAACAGTGATTTTTGTCTCCCCTTCCCTGCAAGGCTATGCTAATGTAACGTTTAATCTTTGTCCCCTCCTTTCTAATTCAAAGAACCCAAAGCAAATAAAACAAAGGAGTAATAATAAAAAAGGCCCAGCTCAGAATGAGATCATAGCTTAGTGCATTATGGTTTGGATGCAAAGGTACATTTTCAGCGGGTTCCTTGGCTCCTATGGAATTCTTTTAGCTATTTGGCAGTTGAATGCTATGGTTTCCAACTTCTTCTTCATCAGCGTTTGAGGCAAATAGAAAAGTGCTAATAATACACTTTGGTTTACTCTTCAGGCTTGGAAAGCTAGCAACCAAACTGATGGATCTTTAGCATTACTCCTTTAGTCTGTCTCCTGCTTTTTGTGGTTCAGGGGTCTCTGTAGGTGCAGCTGAGGACCACTCTCCATAGGTGGACAATGCTTTTCCTGCTCCCTGGCAGGAAGACAGATTGCTGCAGGCCAACAAGGCAACACAGCTTGTGGTGACTGTTGCCTTTCTGCAGCTCTTTGCAGTGTTTTACTTGAGCTTTTTGCAGGTAGGGTGCATCTCGCCTGCTTCCCCAGCTCCCAAAGCACCCAAGGAAAGTGGAGTGCTGTTCAGCTGGGTGTTGGGTCACAGCCTGACTTCCACTTGCTCATGCCACAGATACCTGTGGCACGTGGCCACCACAGTTGGTTGCAGGCTGGGTGGTTGCCAGGGTCAAATAAAGATGCCAGGGTCAAGCAGTGATGCCAAGGGTCAAACAAAGATGCAGCCTCTGAGCAGCTGAGCTTCTGCCTTCCCTGAGGGAGGGGTGTTGGGGCTGAATGTGAAACAACCTTCCTGAAAACGTCTTTTATTCTGGTTCCTGTATGACTCCTTTGCTGTGAGTTTTACCAATGGAGCTGCTCCCTACTACTAATTCTAAATGCTTTAAAGGCTTGCTGTAAGGCATGGCTAAACAGTGATAACGCAGGAAATGAGAAAGCCTCTCTCAAGGAGACAAGTCAGTCAGAGAGCAAGAGAGGAGCCTCCTCAAACACCTCATGGTTTCCTGATGGCTCTGTTGCTCCAACAGTTCTGAGACTCACAATACCCCATGGCTCTCAAACTCACCTGCAAAGCATGTACTACTGGTCAAAAAAGAGGGATATGGATTAGCAGATTTTCTGTCTGACCATTTACTTTGTAGTCTGCTTCCTTCTGTGCCTCTCGCCCCTGGTGTCTGTGCTGCTTTGGTCACCCAAAGATGCTCCTTTCATGAGCCTCATTTTCAGAGACTGACAAAGGGGTACCCTGAAGATAGCAGAAAGAGCAGAGCGTGGCCCATAGGAGTCCACGATGAAGGTCTGTAGAAGTAGGAATGTTTGAAGTGGGATATAAACTCCTCATCCTTTCCTCTGCCCTCCTGCCTTAGTAGTGACCTCTAAACCATGAGAGACTCAAGAGCATTTGAGTGACATAGGAGGATCTCCATAACTATTTGACTTTGTCACTGGCCTCTCACACAATTAACAGGAGATGCTGTTTGCTGAGATTTGAGGTGCTCCAGAGCTGCGATCAGCTTGTCATGTTAGAGGACAGGCTTGTAGAGTAGCTAAACAGGATTATCTCCAATGGAGCAAGGATTGAATTGGCTGGCTGCAATGTGGCAGCAGGAGAAGCCACAGCAAGACACTGGGAGCAGTAATCATGTATGTGTGTTTAGCCTGGAAAAGTAAAACTAATTGCTCCTGCATCAGGAGCAAGGAAGCAATGTGCACGCTTTCTGCAGGTAGCACAGCTAAGGAGCTTCCAAAAGCTGCTTTTGGAATTGAATAAGCAGCTGCAGAACTGCCATAAAACTCCTAAGCATATCCAAGGGCAACAGTTATTGCAAAAAAAAAAAAGTATAATTTTATCATTAGGTCTAAACCTGTCCCTAGAAGAAGCAACTCTTAGTAACTGGAGTCTATAGCTGGCAAAATGGAAATGAACAATATCAGCTCCTGTAGCTAATGGCAGTTTTACCAGAGGGAGCGTTGCAGGACTGGGCTCATAACAGATTTTTACAGATGAGAGATCCTGGTTCAGCAGTGAGTCCCAGACAGGCAGAGGGATCCCTGCCATGTGCTGCTCATCCTCCATTCAGGCTGACGTGTCCAGGCCGAGGCCGTGACGGTTA
>VWZE01006191.1:47378-61022 GCA_013396675.1 Eubucco bourcierii | reverse complement strand
CCCCCCCTCCCTCCCCAGCCTGTTGTTTAGGCCTGAGCAAATAAATGGGAGTTTAATTCAATTAGAGCCTGGCTTTAGTCAGTTGCCTCATGACAGAAATTATTCAATATTTTTTCCCCCTCACATTGTTTGGTTTACACATCGCTGCCTCCCTTGCTTTTGTGCTCTGTTTAGAGTGGCCGTAATGCGGTGAGCTTTTGTGTCTGCCATGTCGCCGTCCCTTTCACCGCTGTCTGGTTTTGTCAGTCCTGAGGTGCAACGATGCTATTTTGAAAACAGAAAGGTTTTAATGTATTAGGAACGGGGCCCAGGCTTGCACAGCAGCAAAATGTTAGGAACAAAGCTCCGGCGACAGAATTGCAGCCAGGGGTGGGGGGGAGAGCTCTGAAGGCCCTGAGGTGCCAGCCCCACCACGCATGGAGCCCACAGCCCTGCCATGCATCTTCCCTAGCGCTGATAAACTTGGTGGCATCAGCATCCTGGATGCGCCCCGCTCCAAAAAAACAGTCTCTGAATCCTTTCCCTGGGAGCTTTTAGCAGCAAGCAACACCTCTGGAGAAGGCTGGCGAGGGCTCATTTCCACCTTAATGGTTGCCCCCTCCTCCCACTCATCTCCCTGGAGCCGGGCAGGTGATGCTCGGTGCCATCTGAGCCAAGCTGATCTCCCCTATTATTCCTGCTGATGGGCTCGGAAGCCAAGTGTTACCTGTTACACACAAGATTTCCTGTTGACATCAGGAAACTGGAAAAGAAGAAAAAAAAAAACCCCAGCCCACTCCAGACTAACCCAGCTAGGGCTGCCAGACAGGCAGGCAGAGCCTCTCAAGGCAACTGGGGTGGGGTTTTATTTAGTTGTTGTTGTTGGTGGTGGTGGTGGTGGTTGGGTTGCTTTTAATGGAGAGGCTGGCACTGCACAAGGGTTTTGAGTGGAAGTTTGGAGGTTTCTTTCCAGAGAAGTATGTCTTTGGGAGGCAAGATGTGGCTACACCAGAAGAAGGTAGGGTTACCATCTAACAGTTTTCTCTCTCAACTTCTAAGGAGGAAGCAGTGGCCCCTCCTGGGCTGCAATGCTGCTCGCTTGGGCTTCACGTTGCGGGTTAAATGCACTCTGAAAAATGAGTCAGATGTGGAGCTATTAATCTTTGGGGCGGAGGAGGATAAAATGCCAGCAGATACCAAACTTCTTAATAGAAATAGAGAGTCATTGTAAGGCTGCCTCTTTTACATGATGGAATTACTCATTTGCAGTTACAAAATGACCACTTTGTGATTTCTGAAGGCAGTCCGGCGTTGACTGACTTTTTACCTACTGCCTGGTTATGAAGCTGAGCAGGCTTTGGGGGGATAGAAGGTGATAGACACAATATCTCTTTATGCAAGGACACATTTCCCTTTTCTTTATGTTCTGTTTAGTCAAGGTTTTGTTTCCAAGGTCTTATTACTATAAAACTTAAAGCGAGACAAGGTCTGCCCTCGTGTCAGATAACAACACCAAAACAATTCTGATGGTTCCAGGAGCTTATTATTTCATACTTCCAGGTCTTAAATAAATTACAGTTATTTTCACATTCCTCCTGAATATCCTTCAGGCATGATAATAAGTGCATTTTTTTCCCCCTGAAAAGACTGTTAATATTTCTTTTCTTCTGGCTGCCTTTAAGTATTTGGTGGAATTGTCATGTACGACAATAATTAGATGGGGTCTTGCTAAATTTCTTTCAGTGTGATGCTGATATTGTTTAGCTCCTTGACATATTTTACTAATCATTGCAGAGCTGTTGGCAAATAGATTGTAAATTACACCGAAACACAGAAGTGCAGCAACAGCTTTAGCATCTTTTCCTCAGCATTCCTTTGCTGCAGTCTTGCAGATTCCCTTTTTTTTTCATTTCTTTTTTTTTTTTTCTTTTTTTTTTTTTTTTTTTTTTTTTCTTTTTTTTTTTTTTTCCATTCAGCCATCAAAGGCAATTATTGACTTGGGTTTTGAAGTGCAGATTATCAAAGTATTATTTCCTTAGAAGTGCAATACTGCAGACTGTGGAATGCAAGAAGACCTGAGTAATTTTCTAAAGAAGAGAAGTCTAAATGATGCAACGAGTGACACATGCTCAGGGTTGGAGTTTTCTTCCTGAAGCATCAGTCTGATGCTTCTTTTTTTTTTTTTTTCCCTCCCCTTTTTTTTTTTTTTTTTTTCTTTTTTTTTTTTTTTCCCTCCCCTTTTTTTTTTTTTTTTTTTCTTTTTTTTTTTTTTTCCCTCCCCTTTTTTTTTTTTTTTTTTTTTTCTGTATAGGTTAAATAAGGTAATCAACACTGTTTATCATTTTACTAGAGGGGAAGAAGTCCATGGTTTTGCTCTTTGGTTTTTATCTAAGTCTGTAGTTACAGCCTAGGTATAAAGTTACTCTACTACAGTCTGAGCAATTTAAGGTCTGGCTGAGTGATGTGCAAGGACCAAATTCTGGCTGCACGAAGTGAAGGAGACTGTATCAAAGTAGCAAGCAATCAATACTGAAAAAGAGAAGTTGGCCCAGGATGATTTCACTCTTTTCTCCTCCCCTGTCTAAGGTGCTGCTTCCAGTAAAATACAGAACTTAGTAAAATTAGGTTTTCCCCTGTTTACTGCATCTTAGCCTCACCTATTAGAGCCCACAAGGCAGGATGATCAGTAGCCTGCCACAGGTACAAAGTCTCTGAGCTTGCAGTGCACAGCCCCACATGCCCAGGTTTTGGCTGAGGTCCCAAAGGGCTCTTTCCTCTGAAACCTGAGGTGGGAGGATTTGGGAGCATGCTGGTCATTTGTTTTGTTAGGCAGATATTAGATACTGGGGCACTTGTTTCTGGTGAGTATTTCCCTCTTGGAGCAATAACCACCTCAGCTGAAGCTTTGCAGCAACAGGGCTTTATCAAACAGTGCTCTGGTGCCATTTGGGCCCAGTGGCAAAGGCTATTTCTACTGACTTTAGGTAACCAAAGCGCTGCTTTTGTATGAGAAGTGTGTTGTGGGATATTTTCCAGCTCCTCCTGGCAGCTGTGGGGATGTTAAGACCTATGTACTCAAGGGCCCACCAGCTGAATGATGTCTGAATGGAGATTTACGTAGCACATAAATGACAGCTTTGAGAAGTAAGTCCCATTAGACACTCTGAAGGGACTTCAGGAAACCTTTCTTTGGATTTTAATTTAAAAAATATAATAACATAGGCAGGGACACATCCCACTAGTAACCTGTCCTAGTGGGAGGTGTCCCTGCCTATGGCAGGGGGTTGGAACTAGACGATCCTTGAGGTCCCTTCCAACCTTCCCATTCTATGATTCTATAACATCTTCAGCCTATGATATTTGGGGAGTTCTACCTTTCCTTCCACTTGCCTATCTAACAGACACCATCTATAAGCAGCAACGCTTTCTGGTGGAGTGTTAGCAGTGGATTTGACTTCCTCTTGTTTGACAATGAAGTTGACTCATTTGTCAAGAACACACAAACCACTCATCCACAACCACTCAGCCACCAGCCCAGTCTTTCTTGACCATAAAAAAAACCCCAGACTACTTTCTTGGTCTAGATTTACTTGGCAGGAGTTAAGTGTCTATTTTTAATTTAGTTCTCTTTTAATTTTTTTTTTTTTAAATACATCCCAGGTGAATAATCTTAGGGTGATTTTACTTTTATCTATGAAGTCCACTAGCTGGGAGTTCTTCTCTCAGCTGCTGCCATCTTCCTTATGATCATAGAATCATAGAATGGTAAGGTTGGAAGGGACCTCAAGGATCATCTAGTTCCAACCCCCTGCCATAGGCAGGGACACCTCCCACTAGTACAGGTTACTCAAGGCCTCATCCAGTCTGGCCTTGAACACCTCCAGGGAGGGAGCAACCTGATGCTGGCAACCCGACCAATTCTTCTACCCAACACTGCTGGAGGAGAGTTGTTCTGCTGGCAATCATGAACTTCAGCTCTTCCAAGGAGATGGTGGGAGAGGAGAGGGTTCCTGAGAAACAATCATCTTCAGCTGTTGTAGCTCTACATGGATATGACAGCACTGTGGGAATTGTATTTCAGGCCCTCCAGAGCAAAAGAGCAAGTTCTTAGCAGATCCAGAGACACGTAAGGTCCATAAATCACAATTTGCTACCTTCCTCAAAATGCCATGCCCACAAATTTCAAGAGAAATCATCCACTGCTGGAAAAAAATTCTACCACAGAGAGACTACCACTTTTCTGAAGGCTCTTCAAGAGTGTGAGATTGTATTCCCTAAAAAGTTATACACAAAAACATGCAGACCTCAGAAAACAGATTTTTTTTTTCCCTTTGGTTGAGAATCTTTTCTTCCTACATAAAAGCTAAAAACAATAATGAAAATAACAAAAGTATCTTTGGGACAAAAGATAATGATATACAGTTCCAGCTCCTCTTTCATCTCCTCTGTCCCTCACCATCAGTCAGTGCAGTGAGGAAGGGGAACTATCAGACTTGGAAGTGTTCTGGTGTGGCAAAAGCTTTGATTTATTATTATTTCCTCCTCCCCCCCACCACTGCAATTCTTAGGCATATTGCATAGGAGTTAGCAGGCATCCTGCACAAGAGTTATCACTACTGTTTGCAAACAGCCAGGCAAAAGGAGAGGGGATAAAACATTCACCTCCAAAGTCAACACCAAATGAAGCTATGCATCTGTATTTCCCTTTCAAGGGTATCATCAGAACGGGTGGAGGCAAAGGCATCCATTGCAAACCATGAGGCTGTATAGATTTTAAGGTAATAAAGCTAACGTGACTGTCAGTCTCCAAACTGCAACCATGGCAGCCTTTTTAACTAAAGAGAAAGTCTTTTTTTTTTTTTTTTTACCCTCCCTCTTTCCTTTTCTGAAGAGGCTTCTTCTTCAAAGATCCTATTGATGGGAAGGTAGAAGAAAACCTGACATCATTTTGGATTCTTCCCAGCCTACCTTCAGGCATCTCTTTCTACTGCTTCTTTCATGGAGGCACTCAAGTCTTAGTGTGACAATTTAAAAAATATGAAGCCTCTGGGCTATGAGATGAATTTCTGTCCCCAGAGAGAAACACAGCACAAATCTGACAAACCAGAAGACTCAGAGGAATGGTCTATTTTCTGTTAGTTTGAGGTGGTCAGCTTGAGACTGAAGGTGGTGGTGGGGTGTGTGTGTGTGCGTGGGGGTGTGAAACCCACAGCAGTTTTTACAAGGGGTAATTCCTGCCTGTGCTGGATTGCTGGTGGGGATCTCAGAAACACAGGGAAATGAGGAGAGAGGTGTAAGGATGAGAGTGAGAAACAAGAAAGAGAGGTGATGGAGGATATGTTGGCAGATGTCAATGGACAGCTTGGGTGATTCTGAGGATGACATGTGTTTTCCAGACAGAACAATGGCATCCAAACTGCTAATCAGAACACAGGGTTGGCTTCATTTCCCCTCTGCAGATCTTGCATTCTTCTGTCTTTTCTGCAGCCAGTAGGGGGAAAAAAGAAAAAAAAAAAAGAAAAAGAAAAAGATGGACCAAATTCTGTAGCTATCTCGAGCCTCTTTATGGGAGTCAATTAACTGGTTCTGAGTGACTGTGAAAGTAAATGCAGAGATGAAAATTACAGGTGGATTTCTCCTCTGTAAAACTCAAAGGAATATTGGGAAGTAGGGAGTCTGCAGCCAGATCTGCTCTGTTTTCTACTTCCACAGTATCTACAGCATGAGAGAAGCATAAAGGTTTTAAAGAGGGAAAAGAGATTATTTTCTGCCTGTCGTTGAGGAGGAGCAAGACTCAGATCGAAACAAATAGCATCCAACATGGGCGCGTCCCTCACTAGAGTTCACAGTTGTTCTTTGTACCTCTTTTTTTTGCTCACTCAAATGTATTTGACTGTTCTTCCGTGTGCGTACTATAGGAGAATTCTGAGAATAGTCTTTTTTGGTTTTTTTTTTTTTTTTTTCCTTTTCTTCTCTATGCTCAAAGAAAGAGAAAAGCAGATTTGGGGCAGGGAAAGAGAAGTGTGAATGTATTAAGCCTTGCTATTACAGAGAGAATTTTCTCCTGCCATTTGATTCCTCATAAGATAATGCACTTGTAATTTCTTAAGACTTGCAAGATGTGTCCCTAAGTACTTAAAAAAAAAAAAATCATCAAAATCAGATCAAGGATACAGTTAAGCAACAAAAAACATCTTCTTGAGCATCATGAGCACTGGAGTCACACTGATTCCATAGTCATCATTTCAAGCAAAAACTGAAGGTATATTGTCTTCCTCCAGGCTATGCTTTTGTTCCTCCTGTGAACAAGCTCTATAATCTACCAGGAGAAATGGCTATCTTGAAGGATAAATAAATAATAAATTATTTAGATGTCTAAAAGCATTCAGCTGTGCCCTTAATGCTGCACAACCATTTAAAAGTACACATTCAGCAGAGAAATTCCAGTCTGGGAACCCAGTGTATGGGATTTAATCTACAGGCTCAAGGTTGGTGTCCCTGCCTATGGCAGGGGGTTGGAACTAGATGATCTTTGAGGTCCCTTCCAACCTAAACCATTCTGTGATTCATAGGAAGGCAAATCTGCTCCTGGTCACCAGCACCAGCTTCAGAGGACAGACAACAGGGACTGGTTGACCAGACAATTGCTAAAAGGGATGTCTCCTAGTCTGAAGATACATAAACCTTGAGGAATCCAATGTTGGCAGGGACAGTTCCTGAGAAGAGAAGCCAAGAGCAAGCCTAGAGCCTCACCAATGCGTGGGGCACCTTGTCTGGCAGAAATATCTGAGGGCTGGGGGTCAGGGGCTCTGCTCACTTGCTGCCTGGGATAGAGAAGGAGCAATGGATGGAAGCTGCAGCACAGGAGGTTCCAGCTCAACACAAGGGCAACTTCTTGACTGGAAGGGTCCCAGAGCACTGGCACAGGCTTCCCAGAGAAGTTGTGGAGTCTCCTTCTCTGGAACCTTTCCAGGCCTCTTTGGATGTGTTCCTGTGTGCCCTGAGCTAGATTGTCTGGTCCTGCTCTGGCAGAGGGTTGGACTGGATGATCTCTTTGGGTCCCTTCCAACCCCTGACATCCTGTGAGGCTGTGAACAGCCTCAGGACCACAGCTAAATATGTAAATATAAAAAATATAGTGATTTGCCTACATAGAATAGTCTGGGCTGGAAGTGACCTCTGAAGGTCATCCAGTCCAACCCCCTCTGCAGTCAGCAGAGGCATCCTCAACTAAATCAGGCTGCCCAGAGCCGTGTTGAGCATCACCTTGAATATCTCCAGGGCTGGGGCCCCAATTACCTCTTGGCAACCTGTTGCAGTGTTCCACCATGCTCGTGGCGCAGAACCTAACATCCAGTCTAGATCTGCTCTTCTCTAGCTTGAAGCCATTGCCCTCATCCTATCACCACAGGCCTTTGCAAACAGTCTCTCTTCACCCTTCTTGTAGGCCCCTTCAGGCAATGGAAGGCTGCTGCTAGGCTTAATGCTGTAGGAACACTCCTCGTTGGAGGTCAACACAGTATCACAGCATCCCAATGAAGTCTGTAGTGGTTTGTTATTTGGGTTCAAAAGAGCAACAAAGTCTCCTGCTGAAGTCTGTAGTGGACTTTAACTAATGCACGTTCCAAAGCACTTATTTTACAGGTAAAGGTGACCTGGCAGGGTGACACAGGCCTGAGCATCAGCTTGGAGGCTTCAGGGCTAAGAAATCCTTGCGATCTGCATTTCAGTGTCCTCTCTTTTTGCCCCCATCCCCCCTTCTAATATTACATCTTCAGTAAAATTGAGGTCCTACCCATTGCCAAATTGTTGTCTTTTAAATTCTAAGTTGGTTTATTTGTGGAGTTTCCATCCCATTGGAATCACCATTCCCCTCTATTGGACTCACCATTCCCTCCTATTGGAATCACCATTTCCCCCTATTGGAATCACCATTTCCCCCTATTGGAATCACCATTCCCTCGTATTGGAATCATCATTCCCTCCTACTGCAATCACTGTTCCCCCCTATTGGAATCAATCACCATTCCCTCCTACTGGAATTACTATTACCCCCTATTGGAATTACTGTTCCCCACTAGTGGAATCACCATTCCCCCCCTATTGGAATCAATCACCATTCCCTCCTATTGGAATCAATCACCATTCCCTCCTACTGGAACCACCATTCCCCCCTATTGGAATCAATCACCATTCCATCCTATTGGAATCGCCATTCCCCCCTACTGGAATCATAGTTCATCCCTATTGGAATCACCATTCCCCCCTACTGGAATCATAGTTCATCCCTATTGGAATCACCATTCCATCTTATTGGAATCATAATTCATCTCTATCGGAATCACCATTTCCTCCTATTGGAATCCCCATTCCCCTCTATTGGAATCACCATTTCCTCCTATTGGAATCCCCATTCCCCTCTATTGGAATCACCATTTCCTCCTATTGGAATCACCATTTCCTCCTATTGGAATCACCATCCCCCCCTATTGGAATCACCACTCCCTCCTCCTGGAATCACCCTTCCCATAGCAGTTATGGCTGCCTGAGAAATTTCCAAAATCAGATGTATTTTTATTATCAATGAAGCTTCCCTGAGAGCAGTGTTTATTCTGGTGGGAAAAGAGTGGGTGTAGCCTGAGCTTCCTGTCGTATCACTTGCATTGCCTTTGTTTCTCTTGGGATCAGAGGCACTCATTAGTAATAGAAGAGGGGAGATAATAATCACACACACAGAAAGCAGGTAAGGCTCTTTCTGTTCAGTCTCTAGACAGAAGCAGGGAAATGCAAGGTAATGCTATTACTTCATTCTTAGATCATATCATTTATACTTAATGTGCTGCACAGCGTTGTGAGCATTACAGGATTCTGTTATCTACAGAGCAGGAAAGCATAAAAAACCAATAAAAGCACTCTCTTATCTACATGCAGAATTTGCCCATGTGTGTAAGTCTTCTTGCCCTACATCCTTTGCATATGTCGAGCTGGAGTATGTGGTCATAGCTTGGGAATGTTCAAGGACTCACTGGAGGAAACCAATCTCTTTCCAAACCTAGCCAGGCTGCACCTAAGCCTTCTTGGGTCCTCTGGTCATCCTGCTGGCCACTCCTAAGAGAGGCTTGCAGGTGAATCCTGGCAAGGCTGCAGTTACTCCCATGGGGATGGAACGAGGTTTGCATCATCCATCAAGGAGAAGGGCATATTGTCCTACTTATGTCAATGTTTTCAGATGGCACCTGATGGCACCTGCCATCTTTGAGCAACCACTGACTTCTGTGTTAAAGAAAAGCCAAGAGGTGATATGATCACACCTGAAATGGTTGAGTGTCTGGATTACTTGGTACACTTCTGGAGCCCCCAGCACAGGAAGGACATGGAACTGTTGGAGCCGGTCCAGAGGAGGCCACACAGATGCTGAGAGGGCTGCAGCAGCTCTGCCATGAGGACAGGCTGAGAGAGTTGGGGCTCTGCAGCCTGGAGAAGAGAAGGCTTCCAGGAGGCCTTAGAGCAGCCTTCCAGGATCTGAAGGGGGCCTACAGGAAGGCTGGGGAGGGACTATTGGCAAGGGCTTGCAATGACAGGACAAGGGGCAATGGGTCTGAAGTGGCAGAGGGGAGACTGAAACTGGATGTTAGGGGGAAGTTCTTTACAGTGAGGGCGGTGAGACACTGGCACAGGTTGCCCAGGGAGGTTGCTGCTCCCTCCCTGGAGGTGTTCAAGGCCAGGTTGGAGGAGGCCTTGAGTAACCTGTGCTAGTGGGAGGTGTCCCTGCCTATGGCAGGGGGTTGGAACTGGCTGATCCTTGAGGTCCCTTCCAACCTTACCATTCTATGATTCTATGAGTCTTTTCTCAAAAGCCGAATTCTCAGCAGGTTTGGACTGAAGCTGGAGGAAATCTTTAAGCTGAGAGTCGGATAAACTGAGGGAGAATAAGTTTAGATTGGATTTTAGGAAGAAGTTCTTCATTATGAGCCTGGTGAAACTCTGGAATAGGCTGCCCACCCTGGGGGTGTTGCAGGCCAGGTTGGATGATGCCTTGAGCAGCGGAGTCTAGTTGAGAGGTGTACGTACCCATGGTAGAGGATTGCAGTAGATGCTCTCTGAGGTCCCTTGCAACCCAAACCATTTTGTGATCCTTTGATCCCCATCCTGTGGCAGGACACACACTGCTTTTCCCATCCTTCCTTCTGCAGGGAGCTGTTTGCATAAATTCCTTGCAGATGAGGGGGAACATTGATCCTCTACTTTTCAGCTCCCGTCTTTTACTGGTTGTCACAACCTTAACAGTACTTGACATCAATGGGAGGTACATTGTGGACTGGGGGCAGTGTTTGGCCCTTAAGCATAGTTTTTGCATGTTAATACATTAGCAACTGATGTCTTATTTGTTCAGTAACTGACAGAATAATGTACAGAGAGCACGTAAGTACGAAAAGGGGCTAGTTAGGTAATGTTGAGCTGAACATCTTCAAGACAACACTGCAACCACTGTATTTCAAATGTCAGGCTAATTATTATCAACATTTAAATGCTAGCATGGGTCATTTTTAATAGTGGGGTTGGGGTGTTTTTTCAGCAGGTAACATTATGGGAAGAAAATGTCACATTGAGTTCTGCTGTCACACTGTTTAAAAAAAAAAAAAAGAACATAAACCAAGGGAATTCTTTCCTGGAGAGAGCAAAACCCTGTTTGCTTCAGTCTGACTGCAAAATGAATCTGCCTGATGATACTGTTTGGGGTATCATTTGTTTTAAGGAGGCATGGAGAAGACTTGTTAGAACATAGCAATTTCAGCTTCACACAGCACTTGTCAGAGTGAAAGCCCCTGCCTTTTACATGTAGGTTTTTGGCGACTCATACTTGTGCAGGTCCCAGTTGATCTGGAGGCAGTTGTAAGCCTGAGCTATGCACTCTGTGGTAACCTCTTTACAGAAAATGAAACCTGAATATGATTCAGCACAAAAAGGAATGCAATGCCAATAATTCAGCTACTGCTCCTCTGCTCTGATCCATCCCATGCCATGTAAACACAGCACTGAGTGCCAAATGCCTCTGCAGTCCAGGACAGTACCTGTGTGTAACCGTGAGTGTGTTTTGCTGGTGCAGCTGTTACACAGATCGAGCTTTAGTTCTTGTGGTGTTTTGGGTACTGGTGCTGCTTACAATGTTTACACAGAGAATGGGCTGGGTTGGAAGGTACCTTTCAAGGCCACCCTCCTGCAGTGAGCAGGGACATCTGCAACTCAATCAGGTTGCTCAGAGCCCTGTCCAACCCAACCTGGAACGTCTCCAGGCATGGAGCATCAGTCACCCCTCTGGACAACTTGGAACAAGGTTTCACCACCTTCATTATTGAAAATGTTTTCTTTTTCTCTAATCTAAATCTCCCCTCTTTCAGCTTAAACCATTACTCCTTGTCCTGTCCAACAGGCCCTGCTGAAAAATCTGTCCCCATCTTTCCTACAGACCCTGGAAGGTTACAATAAGGTCTACCCAGATCCTTCATGTCTGCAGGCCGCTCTTTAGTTGGCTTTTTGTTGCCTTTGAGAGTCGGATTTAAAAGGGATGCCTGTTTGGAGCCAACCATCAGTGTGTTTTCCCTCCTGCTCGTTAAGGGAGGACTTCTTTGGACTAACTTAGTTTTGTGTCATCTCTATACCTCAGTTGCATGTGTAAAGTTTGGGTGAAGCCTGAAGTGGAAAGCACAGAGTCTGAAGTTAGGATGCCTTGTGTAGGAGGGCTTTCATTTCTCGACACTGAGCATAAATTTATGCATCATAAGTGTGAAAATAGTAATCAGCTTCAAATGCATTAAGTGTGCTTTGCCCAGTGACCCACATTTAAAGAAACTATTGTCAATTATTATAAAGGGAGAAAAAACCCAAACCATAAAATCCTTTTTTTCGTTGTTGTTGTTTGATTTTTTTTGTTTTCCTGTAAAGGCAGAGCTGGGCTGCCGAGGTGTGTTTGTGCTGGCAGTGGTGACAGCAGTGAACCTCTGCAGATGGGAAGGCAAAGGCTGTGGTGCTGCTATACTGAATTTCACATTGTGAGGCTGGAGTTTTTTGGAATATTCCTGTGTCTGAGTTGACACACAGAAACATCAAACGCATGCAGTTAGTCACCCAACTTCACAAAAGTCTGACAAAGAAAAAAAAAAAAAAATCCCCTGGTAGGAACATTGGCAAAATGGGTGTAATTAGTGTGCAAAAAGATCCTCCCAGCCTTCTCTTTACTCTTTGTTGAGGCCATTTCCAACTGTTTTACCTGCTATGATGAATTACGTCACGGGGCCGGGCGGTGGACAGGGGCATCCTTGGCTAATGCAGCTCTGCGAAAGATGGCAGAGGGCTTCTGTAAGTGAAGTTGACAGCAGTTATTTATTTAGTTTGAAAGTATTTACTACTATTTGTGAGAGAGAACCCTAAAGGTTGTGAAGTATTGTTGGCCTGTGAAGGTGATGGATGTTCTGCTCCTGACCCTATATAGTGAGACATGACTTCATTGCATGTTTAGATTGTTCTGATATTTGGGACTCCTCAAGGGCTGTTCATAAATCATTTATCTCTCTCTCTTTCTCTTTCTCTCCCTCCCTCTGTTTCTCTAACTCTGCCTGTCTTGCTCAGCCTCCTTTTTTTTTTTTTTTTTTTAATTTAATTTTTTTTCCCTCCCCCTTCCCTTTCCCTCCTCAAGGAAAATATTTCAGTTGCTTTGCTGCAGGAGCACTCACGTGTTGCTTGGGATAGCGTGGTCCATGCAAAAAGAGACCTTAAAAGGCATGGGTTTTTTTCAGGATAAAGGCCTTTTAATGCCTGTCCAGCCTTAGATAATTTTATTCACTCCTCCTGGACCTTTCTTTATTCCTCCTGTGCCCAAAGATCACTTTTTAGGAGGTGGGTTGAAAGCTTCCCAGGCCTTACGGGCTTTTGTTGGAGCCTCCCTGAGTCAGCGCTGAGAACATTTGTAAAGAATCTTCTGCTTGTTGCTAAGAAATGGTTAAATCTCAGTCACCAGGAAAAGAAGGGAAAAAGGAGCACATTATTGATTGTACTAAGGTATATCTGGACCACACAGCTAGAGCAGAGATGTTAGAATATCTCTCTTTTTTTGTAGTTCTGAGGGCATTACCCAGCCTGAACTTGCCTAAACCCTTGTGGTCACACCTCTTGAAAAGGTTTTGTTTCCCCCGTCAATTGGTATTCAAACCAGGTCAGCAGATTCTGTTTGCCCAGCTCCACTGCCGTTTTCATTTTAATTTGCACCTGTTGTGCAGTTGTTCGGAAGGCAAGTGCAGACCCGCGGATTATACAAAGATCATATTATGAACAGATATGCACGGTGTAATCTTTTTGTCCCCAGCCTCACATGACAAAAAAAATCTCTCTCTTTTTGTTCCTTTTTTTTTACTCCCTGGGAACCTGTCAAAGCAAACAGATATGACTGACTAAAATTTGTAACTAGACATGTTTCAAGAATTCTCCAAAAGCATTATGAACCTGACACACAATCCTTTTCATTTTTTTTTCCCTTTTTTTTTTTTTTTTTCTTCAATCCTTTCTAATCACTCTACAGCACATTTAATTTGAGGGTTACAGGACTTGTTAGTTGCCATAAAATCCTCATGAGGATTCAACCCTGGATTTAAAAAAAAAAAAAAGATGGAT